>JADLZK010008190.1:0-240086 GCA_015847255.1 Hyparrhenia diplandra | reverse complement strand
CACATCAAATTAACATTGATCTTTCGGTTCTTGATCATCCATGGTCTAAATGCGTGACAATAGATAATCACTTTTGCGAAATTCAATTAAAATTTGGAAAAAGTACCGAACCAATTTAGAAAAATCTCAAACTTGGTGGTTGCATCACATAGGGCATGTTACAATCAAAGTGTACAAACACATTATTAAATAACCACCTAAAACACCCTTCTAGCACCTGTACCTACTAAAACTTGGAGGCCATCCGGATACTAGAGGTGGATTCATTATACCTATCTAAAAATTTTGAAGTACGGCGGGTGCAAGGCGATGAAGTAGGCATAGGACTGAAGCACAAAATTAACCATGTCTGTGAAGAACCAATGTCTCTTGTCTTTTGGTAGTCACTTGTACCCGGCAACCTGTAAACAGCGTGGTACCTTTGTACCCAGTACGTAAGCAACGTGGTAGCATCATCTTTAAAAACACCCTTCTAGTACATATACCATTCACTATCTACGCATAATAAAATTTAAATGTGGAGGGATTTCTCCCACAGGGAGGTCATATATGTGTATAGAAAAATGGGATCAAAATAAAAGGCATGATAGATAGTAATATATGTGAAATGAGTGGCATCACATCGTATGGGTCTTGGAAGCTCACACGAAGCTCTCAGCTCCATCACGTGGTCTTTATTAAGCACACATGCGATTGTTAGGTGAGATGAGTGGCCACCGTGCGCTCAGGGTAGGTGGCGGCAGTGCAAGGGACCTTTAGTGCGGTTGGTAATTCAAGCCGAGACTAAAGGTCTAGGTAGATTAACATCGGTGTAAGGGACCTTTGGTCTGGTTCATCAAAACTGGGACTAAAGGTCTGGATTCATTCTTTGCCACCTACCCAACACGCAAGTTTTGATATTAATTTATTTTTTCATACAAACTTTGATAAACTCTATTTGTGCACACTTTGATATGAATTTAAATAATTTTGATATATTATATTTATACACTTTGATACTAATTTTGTGAGAACAAAACAAATGACCAGAGATGCGCGCAGAAACATAATTAAAAACATAGACATAAACCTACTTAAAAATTCAATATAAATAATATTTTACCGAGGGCTGCGGGAGGGCCCTCAAGAAATGCCTGCATTACTGACCCTCGATAAAGTGACCATAATCTACCGAGAGCCAAACTCCGTTCTCGGTGAAGTTGGGCGGCAGAGGTCGGTCGGTCCTCGGCGGCGCGAGGGTCAACTACAATCGAGGATGGAGGTTTTGCGGAGGGGCGGCTCTCGGTACACTCTCCCTACCGAAATCCTATGTTACCGAGGGGTTAGGCTCGAAAGGGATCTCTACACCGAGAGCTTTATGTCGCCCAGAGTGGCTCTCGGTAGAGAGTTTTCCTTTGGCGCTTCTTGTTGGGCGTTTGGTACAATGTCCGCGCCGGTAGAGACCCTATGTGCGGTAGTGCATTTTTTATTAAGCACAAAAGATTTTTAATACGAATAGAGGAGAGACGGTAGTCAAACTATTACGGAACCCCTGAATCCCTCTGTAGGCTGACTTTGCTGTATATTGATCAGGACTCTCCAAATTACATGTTATGCTGTCTTCTGCATCATCTTCCATGTTTTGCTGGGTTGCCTCGATATCTCTCAGAGTTTTGAAAAATTCGTCTAGCAAGGCGTTTGATGGGTTGTGAGCAATGTCTCCAATGCAGCAGCCTCCCACAATGCATCTCGAACCGACTTGTTCTTGCGTCGGCTGTGCCTGAATAGCGGGCATAGCTTCTCGATGGTGGCTGACCATGTAACCAGCTGGAGAGCCAAAAATGACGCTTTGTTTTTGGCGTTCTGAACAGTTACCGTTGTGGCTGCGTTGAAGAGCAATGTCGCCCGAGTCGACCGGCAGCTCTGTTACATTCCACGGTCTCCCGGGCTGGTCCAGTTGAACCATAACCATCTCAGACGTAGTGCTCTCCAGAAGCGCTCCAAGTCCAAAACTCCTGGACCCCCGAGATCAGTTGGCCTCGCCACCGGTGTCCATGCCACTTCACACTTGCCGCCTGTCAGCTCGCTATCGCCTGCGTCTTGCACTATCCAGATCGTCCAGGAGCTGCTTTGGAGCCTTAAGTGCAGTTAATAGGTTGGTTGGAATTGAGCTTAGGAGTGATTTGACTAGCTGCTTCCTGCCCGCTATATTTAAAACCCTGCCATTCTAACCTTGATTTTTTTTTTCAAAGCGTTAGCTGGACACGTTTTGCATTAAAGGGAATAATAGAGTTTGTTTACAAAATCCGCCGACCCGACGGCGAGATGCTGCAGGCCGCAACGGACGAACACATACAGAAATCACCTGCAAGGCGCGATCCTGAATTATCTAACACCTTTTGGACATGCACAACTTTCAGCCGGCCGATCGAGGGTCAACGGCAATCCCAGATAAGTTAGTGAGAAGCCCACTCGATCTTTTTCCTACGAACGATTCCAGGACCTGATCCAAATTCAGCGCAGAGCACCTCGGACTGGATAGTAACAGCTACTTTGCTTTTTGAAATACAAGCAGCCGGCGTGTGTTGCAAGATGACGAAAGAACAGCGACTTTCTTGAGAATTAGTCCTCCCCGTGATTCTCTCCGTGATTCTTTTTCCTCTTTCTGAAGAAAAAAGTCCACTGTACTACTACCACCATACATATTTGGGCTGTCAAGCGAGAACACTGAAGAACAATGGCCACACGAGTAGGCGCCGGCGAGGTTTCTCTCGAAATTCCTGCTGCTGCAGCTGGCGAGCTGCACCAGAGGGAGGGGACGCTGAACCACTTCGTCCGGATTGTTGCCTTTGGGGAGTGGGCGGGAAACGCTTTCGGTGCTATGGCCTTCCTCTGGGCGACAGGGGTCTTGCTTGGTGGCTTCAGCTCCGATTTGAAACCAACAGATTTCTGGTTTGCCATGGTGATTATCTTCATAGAAGCCTTCAGGTACGTCTTGCCGTTTACTAATTATTCACCAGTTTATTTTTATTTTTTTTTGCAGCCCATTTAGTTGCAGTCCAATCTTACTGTTGCTACTATTACTATTAGAGGGTCTAACAGAATTCTCACAGTAAGCAATAAAAAAAAGACATCCTAAAATTCAAGGAAAAAATGGATGGGCTACACATTTTTTTTTGATATAGCAAATTCAACATCTTATGTGCCATACTTGTCGGTACCTGTAATTATAGGTACGGATTAGCTACCTAAATTACGGTTAGTCTCGTAGAGACGAAAGCCTAGGTACCATCTAGGAAATCACCCTTTAGGAAAAATAACCAAGTCCTCCATGTAGACACCACCAAGCACCCATCTATGTAACCCGTGTCCTCCCCTTCGACTATAAAAGGGGGACGACCGGGGTCCTCCCAAAAAGAGGCTCCACGGAGTTCTACCCATTCAACTCCTCCATCCACACACCACCAAGCACTGTTCGTCTTCCCCATCTCGCCTCTCACAGAGACCTGAGTTCCGGCTCCTCTCGCCCGTTTGTATCCCCTACTACAAGCACCCTCCGTGCGAGATAATACAAGCTAGGTAGACACCTGGACATAGGGCATCCATGCCTGAACCAGGATAAATCCTCGTGCCGCCTCCTTCTTGTGTCCTTCTCGCACAACCATCTGGTTGAGGGAACACAACATTTTTTACTAGTCGGTCTCTCTGGACCCAACCCACCCCCCCACCCCACCCCCCCCCCGTTCTAAGAACACCGACAATACTAGCTTGAAACAACTTATGTATTTATTGTGGTATGTGAGGGGCGACCGACGAGGGCTCACCGGGCGGTGGTGGTTGTTGTGGCTAGGCAGCCGCGCGGCATCAGTGGTCTTGCAAGGGTTGGGCATGACACGAGAGAGAGAGAGAGTAAGGAAATTTCACACTTTCTATTAATAGATTTTACTTGGTTACAAATCCCCTAGTATTTATACCCCCCTCAAGATTTGTCTCGTAAGTAAGCTAGAAGATCCTTATCAAATCGGATTCTCCTTTAACAACTCAATCTTTCAAGCTTAACGACTTACTCCCTCCATACTTGAAAAGAAAGACGTTTAGGACAGCAACACGGTCTCCAAAAAACAACTTTTACTTGTCTTTTCTAAAAAAAAATATTTATTGAAAAGTTATATATGTATATTTTTATGAAAATAATTTTCAAGACAAATCTATTGATATGATTTTCACATTTCCAAACTCAACGACTTAAAAAGTTATTCATGATTTATATTTCCAATGTTTGACCCAAACCTTGTCCAAAACGTCTTCCTTTTTCCAATATGGAGGGAGTATTTCCTAAAATGAACAAGGACTCATGGCAACTCACGACGATGATGGCGGCAAACATGACCGTCATGCCTCCCCCCCCTGTGCCCTAGGGCAGGCCGCAAGAGACCTGCGTGGCGCAGGTGGCGCTCCCAGCCTATGTCGGCCCGTTACTTCCGCTAGGGAATACGACCCGTGTTGGGCATATGACAATACCCCCTTTCTCTACTTGGAGCGTGCTCGTGTTGAAATAAGCGCCAATCGTGGAACCCTTGTGATAGTGGTGTCACGTCCGGTGGGATGGCCTCGAGTTACCTCGTCAGTTGGCTGTCGAGGGGGTTGGCGATGATGATATCATGGCACATTCGTAGGGGTTGAAACTCGAAGCAATATTGTAGGTAGTTGATGTGGGTGTAGATGTGGTAGAGGTACTGCGTCACGCTTGAGCCTCGTCGTGCATCTTCCATGTGGTTGCCGCTGAAGCCGTGTCCATGTCGAGGGCCATGTAGGTTGCAATCAGATGCCATATCGTCGCCAAAGAGTGTGTAGACGGAGATGTCATTATGTCTAGCATAGCTCAAGAGGAACATTCCTTTCTTAGGCTCCTAGGGTGAGAGGTGGTGCATCTTTGGAGTTGGGGAGGAGGTCAATGGCGATGTTGTCAATGTGGGCAAACAAGCATCCCTCCACGTTGACGAAATCCACCATTGCCCTAGCGATAAGGTGACCGAGTGACCAGGTGCGACCCCGGGATGAACATGGGCAACTTCGTCTTGTTGCCCGTGAGTTGGTAGTGCATGCGCCCCAAGTGCCAACAACTCCATTTTGGCATGTGCATCGATGAAGGACCTGTAAAGGTCGAAGTAGCACCGACTCTGCGGATAACTAGGAGCGTCATTGAAGAAGATGACTCGCGTGCTCGATAGGCCAAGCTTCGACAGACAACCTTCTATGATGACGATGGCTCGTAGGTGTTGCTACTCTTGGGCAGCACGCCTCATTTGGCGTGAAGATGATGTCGCCGGGGTTGTCGATGTACTCCAACATTGTAGGTAGCCAAGCTCTCTTTGCTCGCCTCATCACGTCGCGATGTCGAGGTGGCTCTAGTTGCCGCCAATGTGGAGACCATCTCGCGGTAGTTGTGGAAGAGTGTGCACCGCTGCCAAGCCGGTGAATGGGTAATGGCATAGAGTGTGTGCGTCGCCCATCCCGCACGCGTCGATCTCCATATTGGTGAAGTCCCATGTGATGCGGCCAAGGCCGACAAGCCATGGCATGACGAGGATGTCATCAATGTCATTGCCGAGGTCAAGGAGCTAGGCATCGATATCGAAGGCATCTCCACCCATACATAGTGGTGCTATGAACAACATGGCTTGACACGAGACCTCATTCCCGATGCCGATGAGGATGGTGCACGATCAATGTGTTGCTCCGGTAGGGCCGATGAGGCGAAAAAGAGGTTGATGTTGATGATGTTATGCGTACCGCCCGAGTTCACTAATATGTGGACGCTAGCTGCAGTCATCACACCTACAAGGTACAAGGAGGGGCTCCCTGAAGTCTAGAGTGGATCAGGCCTATCATCATCCACAGGCGGTTGCTAGCCTTGACGTTGTCATTGTTGACATCGAGCAGTAGCTTTTGAGCAAGCGGCTCGGTGTAGTGGTCGCCAAGGTCGACATCCTGGTGTTCCTTCCGCTTGTCGGCCAGGTGACATGTTAAACGGGAGGAGGTGTTGGCGTCGACATCATCACGGTGATGTAGTGGTGGTTGTGGTCGCCGTAGACGAAGACGATTGCCTCGTCAAAAGTCGTGGGCGTCTTGTGGTCGTCCCACGATTCCCGTCAGACGCACCTTGCCTGTGCGTATGGGGAATCTTGGCCTTCTCCTTGCCAAGTGCGAGGTTCAATGGTCCTGCGGTATAGACTGTTACCTACTGGTGGATCTCCAAGTAGGATGTCCTGCGGCTGGTCCTCCTTAGTGAATAGCTTGGCCTCCAGTTGGGCCCACGCCTCTAGCTGTTTCTGCAAGTACTTGCAGCCTACTTCATCCATGGCTAGCCTGGTGGCGATCTCTTGGTCGCCATCTCGCTTTCGATATCTGTTCACCCTTTTCTTGCTTGAGTTCATTCAATAGGATCGCGTCCATGGAGTGATCATTCTCGAGGCGATTGCTGATGTCGAGAGCTTGGTGGTGATGGCCTGAACTTGGTGGTGAACTTCTTGGCGAAGTCATCGAATAGTTTCGGAGATCCGCGATGTGACCATTGCAGTGTCGTGGATGATCGACCGGTCTCTGGATACCAAGTGTGAGGGGCGACCTAGGAGGGCTTGCCGGGGCGGTGGTGGTTGCGGTGGCTAGGGCAGCCTTGGGGCAACGGTGGCGGCGTAGAGGGCGGGGCGACAACGGCGTGTGGTAGGGTTGGGCACGACGTGAGAGAGAGAAAGAGGGAGAGATAAAGAGAGAGATAGAGAGGGGATAAGGAGCTTTCACTGTTTTACGCTACTTGAGTTTTATTGATTACACTCTCATTGTATTTATAGTTCCCCCTGAAGACTTGACTCCTAAGCAACATGAGATCCTTATCAAATCAGATTCTCTTTTAACAACTCAATTAATCTTTATGGCTTAACAACTTATTTCATAAACCGACCAAGGACTCCATATGGGAACTCGAGGAGATGATGACGGCAGGTGGCAACGGTGGGCACCTCCCCCCTTGAGCCCTATGGCAAGCAGCGCTGCCGGCCCTCGTGGTGCGGTGGCGCTCCCTCCTAAGTCCATGCCGACCTGCTACTTCCGGCCGAAATACATCCCCTGGTGGGCGTATGACTTAGTAACAAACAATATGATTTAGAATCTAAAAACTTTTTAATTTCGAAAAAAAAGGAAACAGATACAAGAAACATAGTTTCAAGTTTCAACATAACACAGGGGAAAAAAAGTTGCAACAACTAATAAGTAATAAGACTACTTCTAAAAATTATATACGTAGAGATAGAGATTTTCGTGTCTCCACTAATAACATAAATCTTTGTTATGCACACATCAGGATTTTTAGCCGCAACTACAAATTGGACAACCGGTCGTTGTTTGGCACGACAAGGGCACTCAGATGGAATAATGTGTCTTTCGCTCGCATGTTAGGGCGGCCGCAGGAAGGTAATGAGGTGGTGCTGGTCATGGGTATGTGGATAGACCTTGTTACCTGGTTGCCGGTTGTTGGAGATATGTTCATGGGCATTCTACAGGTGGGGTTACTAATCGTTATGAGCAAGATGCAGCTACGAGGTGCTTCTCAGCAGACTAGCCCATCCCAACGGTGCCGACGATTATTGCTGCTGTGGGCTGTCGTGATAGTTTTTATAATTATCTATGCTCTCAAGTTAGGTCGGTTGAAGGCTCACTGGTTAATTGGGGGTATGGAGAATCCCACACATCCCCTTATAAATGAACCAAAAGGTTACATTACCTATTATCCACCCGCATTTGAACTTGCTTCCGTGTCAACAGAGATGCTAACAATGGTGGTGGCAGCGTTGCTGCTTATTTCTAGGCCCCCAATAGTTGCCAACCTAACAAGTACTTCTTGGGGACGCAGTCTACTCTCTTTTCGCCAAACTGATTTCAGCCATCAACCTGGTTTTTGGTTCGGTGCTGCTTATTTGGCCGCCTGCATTTGAAATTCATGGTAGAGTAGTGGACCCTAGTAGTTTCATCATATCATTCGCAACAATGGTACTATCACTTGGCAGCCTACAGACTCCAGCAGCAGAAAACTGTAGTATGGTTGTTGGCCGCTGGATCGACGTGACCCTGCACATGTTGTTCCTTTGGTATTTGGTTGTAGGTATGCCAGTGCTGAGTAATGTTTGGGGTACTCAAATATTTCTCATTATTCCATCCATTGTATCTGTGTTAGCTGTGCTACTGATTGAGAATCTACAGATCCCGGCGGCTGGCCTTCAGGTGATGCTCACGTCTTCACGATTTCACAACCTGCAGTCTGGTTATCCCAAGCCAGCATCAAACTTGGTACCAGCGATTAAAGTCTTCTATGTGCTGGCAATGTGCCAAGGTTGTTTCTACATCACAGCAAGCATCCTCGGGCTCTTCTCCTTCTTCCCACGCAGAATGCTTGTCCGTCAGACAAAACTCAGAGGTCAGCAGGGAGCCAAAGCCATTGATCTGTACTATGAGTCCGCCTACTCCACATGCATGGAAGCTGGCTTGTTTGCTGCAACGAAGATGGTGAACCTCGCCAGCTTTGCCAAGGAGTCCCTAAAAAGCTCCAGGTCAAGTGAGACGCGGCTAGCTGGTGTGCTTATTCTTGGCAATCTCCTGGATGAATCCAAGGAAACCGATTTCAGTGAAGAGCTGAGAACAAAAATCATCAAGTCCAAGGAGACATTGTCCACGTTGATTTGCATGCTCGGATGGGAAAAAAGGTTCCAGGCTTAATGCTGCTAGGGTCATCGCCCACCTTGCTGACAGACTTACAATTGCTGAGATCCCAGGCATGTTGAAGTTGCTGTCTTCGCTTCTTGATGCTGGTAATGACCAACTAGCATATCAAGAAGCTTCAGTGCAAATAGCTTCTAGTAATGGAGGAAATGCAGGTAGTCAAACTACTGATGAACAATTAGATGGTGGGCATGCACGAGATAAACAAGGAGGCTGCTACTGGGTACACCGATGTTGGAAGAGGATGAAAGACAAGTGGTCTATTTTGGAGGAGCTGCCCTTGACTCATCATGACTCCATCCCCGTATTGGGCATGGTAATTCTGGAGAAGCTTGCTCATGATCCTGACAATTGTGTAGAAATTGCCAAATCGCCATACCTCATTTCCAAAACTATAGGGCTCATAAACTACACAACTGATGACAGTGAAATTAGCAGCGATGAGCAGCAGCACGCGGTGACATGTGCATCACTGAATTTTGTGAGGAGGCTTGCAAGCACTGGGGAGAGCATTGGGGCAGCACTTCGGCAAGGGCTGTGCAACAACTCCTTTTTACTGAGCAACCTCGAGTGTGTCTTGGAGGATAACCGCAGCAGCCCTGAACTAATGAAACTGGTGATTGATATACTAACCAAGCTGTCCTTCGATGAGGACGCAAGGAAAGAAATTGGGAGCTGCAAGGTGACTATTTTGAAACTCATGCATGCATTTATTGGGAAGGATGGACCAACCAATGCTTACGACGACAGTGATCAGTCCCTGCGAATGGCTGCAGGGGAAGCACTTGCAAACATTACAACAGAGAGCCCTGCAAATTGCTTGGTTATCTTGGAACAAACAGGATATGAAATTATCAAGGATCTCAAGAACATGTTGTGCGAAGATGAGTGCAAATATGTTGCGGCAAGTCTACTGCAGAATATTTGTGCGCATGCCAAAGATAAACTGCGCCATCGAGATGCAAGCAAACACCTGTCATCTGCCTTCCCAATGGTGAGTCTCTCCATTGCTACTAAGAGAATATGTTAACAATTTCAGCGTGTTCATTACTGTTATTGTCAATGAAATTAGTAGCTTGAATATTGAAGTATAATATGGTACAGTAGAACTTATCACTGGATCTTAGTGGGTTAAAAAACATGAGCGTTCAAACATAAATTATGGTGGTTTGGGATTTATTTCATTTCGTATTTTTTGGCCATTTTAATTAAATGAACTTGAAATAGTCATCATTACCTGAATTTTTTGTCGCGCCACCATTCCTGCAGGTGATGGAAAATATAATGTCTGCGGAGGGAAAACACATGGAGGTCCTGATAGGCCTTGTATCACAAATCTGTGACATGCTCCCAGAATCATTTATCCATGATCAGCTACACTTACGAACCAACCGATCAGAACTGTTTGCTCAGAAGCTGGTTGGCACACTTAACTCCAACAGAAAACCAAATCCTGAATACCCGAGAATGAGAAGGGTCATAGTTGAGATGGTGATATCTATTGTGAAACTCTGTCCTCGCTATGCCACTATATTGAGAGAATGGGGGATGATGGAAGCACTGTCCATGGTAGAAATGACCCCGTCAAAAGTGGAGAAGCATAAGGTCTTCTATGGCAACATAGGTGTTGTATTGGAGAGTGGCCCATCTCTCACTTCTTTGGTGGCCACCGCAAGGTCTTCTTTGGTGTTGTATTCATTCTGCAGCTCCAACTATTGAACATAACCAGACGATAATGCTTGTTTAACCATCAGGGTTGGATATTTGTGTAGTCTCTGAAGTTTAAAAAATTCAACAATGCCCTCTCTAGGCGGAAGCGGATTTTTTGCACCTAGGTGCACATGCACCCACACTGTGGACCACAGGATACGCATTGTGATCCGTGCTAGCACACTTCTCAGAGCAGTGTGCATTGAGAAGTGTGCTAGCACGGATCACAGTGCGTATCATATGGTTCACATTGTGGGTGCATGTGCACTTAGATGTAAATTTAACTTTCCCCTCTCTCTCTAGGCAATCTATACAGATTTGCTCTTTATTGAGTCATAACATCCCAGACTTCCAGATGTCAATCTATACAATCTGCTCTGCTTTTCTGGTTCCATACAATCACACTTTGCTCGCAGTTTTGCTGCCTACCTGCACAAATTGCCAAAACTTGTGCTTCTTATTCAGTTACTGCAATGACAGACAATCTACAAAATATGCAGTGCAAGCACAATTTGCAGAACACAATGCTTGTGCAGCAGCGTCCTTGCTCCCAGAATACAAGCTTGATGGCCTCGATGCACCCAGGCTAAGCACAACCACTTGAAAATGACGCAGCATGGAACTTGCCGATGGCAGCCGGGACCTCCACCACGGTGGCCGTATACGGCAGCAGGGCTCGAGCACCACACAGCTGGCGCACGGGAAACCAGCCTCTTGCGTGGCCAGCGGGCAAGGCGGAGAACGCCCGGGAGGCGGCTAGCTGGGCAGCGCAGAGTCTGGAACGTGGAGACCAGGGCGCCGAGGGAGGAAGATGAGATGGAGGCGACACTTGTGCCCGCGGGAGAGACGGCGGCGGGCGGAGGGGAAGAAACGAGCGGCGGCGGCGGACAGGAGTCGACCAAGTGCTTACTCCACGGTGTTATGGGCCTATTTGGGCCCAAAGGCTAGTCAACCCAAGGATCTTCAACTCTAGAAAAATATGCAGAAATTTGGATCTGTTTTTGCTACAACCCAATTTACATGCAATAGAATTAGAAGAAGCCTACAATGTATATTCTCTAAAATGTGCATCAGGATTCAATCAATCTATAGAAGTATGCATCTCCTTGTGTGATCTACAAAGTCTGCAAGTTCTTGCCTTCTTTTTTATGTAAATAAATCCACTGCTGATTTACAAAACATACACCTACAGTATACTATTCATATCGACAATGTGCCTGATCTTGATCTGCATCGAGAACCTCGATCATTACCAAATCTCTGCCATCTCTAAAGAACTTTTTTTTTTTTTTTTTTGAAACTCCATCTCTAAAGAACTGAAAAGTTAGAAAGTTGCTCCTTGGTCAAATCACCAGTTATGGTAGATATGATGAAAGCTCCTGTAGCTTTGGAACACAAGCTTCAGCACAGTTTTACCCAAAAAAAAAAAAAAAAAAATCTCTGAAAGGAAGAAGTTGTTTGACAGGTCCCATAGCTCGACTTTGCCATCAGCATGCAAGATTACACCCAGCAAGGACAAGGTCGTTTGCTGCAGAACTTGAGTGCTCATAAGCAAAATCATGTATATGAAAAAAAAAATCTGAATTCTAATAAGCATACGAGAAAGGCTGTGGATCGAGCTTTTGATCTAGAAATTAGGATAGGACAGTGCAAGCTTACAGTGGAATCTGAAAATGGAAATCAAATAAAACAAAACAGAACGTCACCGCGAACAACAAGTAAAAGAATTTAAAACGTGCATTGGTTTCCCATACTAACAAATCTAACATTCCAAGAAATAACTTAACGGACCAAAGAAGGTGGAAGCTTGCCCCAATTTAATCAATGAAATCTGGTGAGTTAGAAGAGCCCACAACAGCAGGCCTCTTTGATGTATCTGCGAGGAAGAAACAAGCTTAGTATTTTGAAATAACAGCTTAGATACTTTTTTTTTTTTTCGAAAAGCGCACCCATTGGCACGTACTTCATTAAGGGAAAACAGAGTTGTACATGCGTCGCACACTTTAGCCAAAACAATTGGCCTAAGCGCCACGAAAAACACACATACAAGAATCACCGGCAAGAACGATTGGGAGCGGTACGGTTGTACTTGAAACTTAAACTAATGCACGACGAGAGTTGTAGGGCGGAGCGTCCCACGGCTACAGCTCCAAATCAGAATCTCCCCCCGGTGGCAGCACAGCCCCAGGCCACATCAAGGGGAAGATCTCGCGCATACGCTTCGTTTGCGAATGAAGCGGCTTCACGAAACTGCTCCCGTAGCTTACGCTGTAGCTCGGGGGCGCAGGCGCCGCCTCGACCGGGCGTCCCTCAAGCTTGTTGAGCATCTCTAGCAATGTCGCCCGCTCCCGGTGCGCCGGGGGGGGTCGTGCTTCGGTTGCTTCACACGGAGACGAGAGCACGTCGTGCTTTCCGATCTTCGACAGGGGACCTTGGGCGAGTTGGGTGGGCGGGCAGGCCGAGGACGGCCGTCGAGCGGTAGGGAGATCGACGCGATGGAGTCCTGGATGGAAGCAGCGGTAGGCGCAACCGCGTGCTCCCGAACCGAGCCCCCCAGAGGCGACTGGGTCCGGTGGCAGTTGGGTGTCCCCCGCGTCGGGAACTCCCGACTCATCCCCCCGCGAAGCGGACGCCGAGGAGGGAAGGATGTTGCGCACACTCTCCCGCTGGAGGGACGGCTCGGCATCCCGGAATTTGCGCGTGGAACCTCGCGGCGAGTGAGGGGACCGGGGGTAGACGCCGCGTGCACGGGCGCTTGGCCCACTTGCTGGGCCCGACACGCCCGCACCTTCACGGATGGTGATCGCGGGAAGCAGATTTGGCAGCCAGCCCGCCGCTGCGACGCGGTACCCAGTCGTCATCGACCACCCGTGTCCTCGCTTGCGCGCGGTGGGGCATTGGCGAGCTCCAAAAGGCAGGTGAACGAAGTCGACGAGTGCTGAGACCGGCATCCGAGCGGCGGCGCCGACCGGTTTGGATGAAGTTTTGGCTTGTTTACTGGATATTGACCCTGAATCCACGAGCTAGCTTATGCTGCAAGTATGGAAAGCCTGCAGAGAAGAAACAATCCCAGCAATTCAAAACTGGTGAACCAAAATTACATTCTTTAGAGAAAACTTCAGGGAATTACCCTTACTCAAGCCCAGAAGTCTACTAGCTTCAAAACTTGTATCTGAACACCTCAAGAGTTTACCGGTCAATATTCATAGAAGCAGGTCAAAAGTGGATTCGCAAAATAACAGGAAATTGAAACTAAATTGGGGTTGTTGCTGTTTCGTCTAGCTTGCATGTGGATCCAATTTAAATGCTATCAACCCAATAATATCTATCAAGAAAAAGAATACATCATCACCACACAAATCTTAAAATGTAACATAATTTATATAAGGAAAACGTGAAATCAACATATGAATAGCAGCAAGTTACTGTGAGAAAAAAAATGAATACTACAAATCACAGTCTAATTTCACATCACTTGGCAAACGCAGCAGTCTAATTTCACATCACTTGGCAAACGCAGCACCCAATCGTACTCTGATCAAACCAATCATCACACTATTTTGCTTAATCAACGCACGAACAAAGAAACACAAGCTCCGTGATACCACGGGATCATACAGCTTACAGTTCACAAGTCAGTGACAAGATTTATCCCAAAACAACTACTGGATCGGCACATAGCCATGCCATTGTATGACTGAATGAAAGTTGAAAAACAATGACGGCACATAGCCATGCCATTGTATGACTGAATGAAAGTTGAAAAACAATGACCCCTAGTAGTACAGCTGCCATGAATTAAATATATGAGACTAACTAAAGCTGACACCGTTCACTCATTCATTCATCATCACTTCCACAATCTGCTTGAAAGACCAGGAGTAGCAAAAAAAAGAACAAGACTTGAATCAAACTAAGCAAAGTACACATGCTTGTAGTATTCTGGTCCCCAAGTCGACGCCGATGCCGGATGCCCCCGGTGGCCATTGTGTTCCCAGTGTAGGCAGCGCCAGGAGATGCAACTGGCATCAGCTGGTAACCAGGATGCCCAACGCCTACATCCATCTGTGGCCAATACACGGTACCACTGCTTCCATGGCAGCTCACATTCTGGTGCCCAGGGGGAACCATGCCGGGTTGATGTGCTGGTGTGCCAGACCTGTGTGGTTGTACTGGATCTTCAGGGTTGCATTCAACATCTTCATATGAGTTGGCCCCACTGAATGATCTGAGACGAATGGGAGATGCCGGAGACAGGGACACTCGTCAGCGACGGAGAGGGCATGCCCATGACAAGTGTGCCCCGCTAAATGGTCGGAGACGTATGGGAGATCGCGGGAGACCAGGACACATTATCCTTTTTGTCCGCGACTGAGAGATGGGGTCACTAAAATGGTATGAGACCCACTAAAATGGTCTGAGACAAGCAGAGTGGAACACAGGAGGGAAACACTAGCCTTTTTCTTCAGATCTACTAGCTTTTTCTTGGTTTGTGCTTAATGGATAGATCAGAGGTCCTTGATTTGCTCACTCATGGTGAGGCTGAGGTAGCCGAAGAAGAAGAAGAGAAGGGCTCTCTTGTGAGGTGTGTGTAAATGAGGAGGAGAGGGGAAGCTACTTATAGGGGGGAGCAACTTATAGGATGAGAGGAGGGGGTAAAATACAAAAGTGCACCAAACCAACCTCCCTATACCAGGTACTCTGAATCTGCAACCGACCACCGCACCGCCTCTTCTCATGAGTAAATGCACCGTCACGCTGAAAATGGGCTCGAACGGCAGCGACACTGGCACGGCTGCATCGGCTGGCGCGGCCGTGCCAAGACTTGGGTCGTTTGGGCTGAAATTTGGCGTGTGTGTGTCGGGCTCATCGTTAGCTTAGCGTGGGCGGGTGGATCTCCTGATTCGATTTCGTATGAGGGAGTTATGCCCAAAATACTGAACTCATCTCTTGTGGTTCAATATGATTTTATGTTGGACTTTGGGCCTTCACTTCTCGGACTTGTTTTGGGCGGTTTTCCACTGGCCACGCTCTGCATCATCCTCCTGGTATTTGATATGACCATATTGTGCAAGATGGGCCCGAGCGGTGCCTTCCTGGCCTCAGGTTTGGCTGGTGGGTCCGAGGTGTCAGGAGAAGTTGAGCCAGGCATGTTGCTTGGTCCAGTTTGCGTCATGGTGGGCTTGTTTCCCTTGGGATGAAGGTTGTGCAAGAATGCGCCTTCCCGAATGGCGCCTTTTGGTGACTTTTCCACTTGTTTTGTAATAATTCCTGCAATGCACTTAAATCTCCAAGACAAGCGGAAATATGTCAATAGTAAATGTATATGTGTAAAGTAAGGTATAGTTTCACCCCTTATTGGTAGAATGTTGACGGTAAAAATACGTCGTTCGGACCGTCAATAGTCATCAGCCGGCCTGGCTTGGCTAGGATAAGTCATCTTGAATGCATCATAATGTGGCGGGGGAGGGCAATCGTGTTGCGTCCGCTAAGTTGCTAATTGTGGGGGCATTTTGACCGTTGGGCTCATCGGACGCACCCGGTGGGAGGCACTAGTGCGTCCAATGTGACTTTAACCCGAGCGCACATTTGAATCGACCGTAGGGGATCAACGGCCGTGGTTTGAAATGTTGACACATGGCGAGGATCTGAGCACCAGACGTAGGGTGTCAGTGTGTCTGGAGCACACGGGGGGTGCGTATGATGTGGTGATTTCGAGCCTAATGGTTATGGCAGCCATGGGCTACCTATATATATATGTTTTGGCCGGCTCATTTGGGACTCTCTTGACACCTTGAATCATTTGACATCCCTCTAGAGCTGAGCAACTCCCTGCCACTCACTCTCTTCCTTGATTGTGCATTTCTTGTGAGATTTGAGAGAGATCTTAGTGCATTGCTTGCTTGATTGCATCTAGTGGCATTTAGAATATTGTTGTGGCCGGTGGATTTCTTCACACTCTTGGAGAGCACGCACCTAGCTGGTTTGGGGATTATTGGAGGCATTGACAAGAGAAGGAGATTGCTCTTGGCCACCTCCCGGTGAATTGTAAGGGGTTCTTGAGCTTCCCCATCAGAGCGACAAATTGCTATTTCAGTGGAATGCTCGTTTCATTGAGTTACCATACTTGCTAGTGTTGTCTTGCAGTGCCTTGTGGGGTGTGTGGCTTGAGGGCCTCACCGAAGAATCATAGAGGTATTGGTCGACACAACCGAGACTAGCTTGTCATTGCACAATTGAACTCTGGGTGAATAAATCAATTGTCTCTTGGTGATTGGCTTCATCTCTTTCTTGATTGCTCATTGTCTTTGGTGATTGGATCATTGTCTCTACACGTCGATATAACATGCTTAATAGCCTTCTTGCTATTCAATTGATATATATTGTGCTTGTGTAGCCTAGTTGCTTATCTAGTTAATAATTGTGTATCTATCTAGTTGAGTAGAGTAATTTAGTGAGACATGCCTTGCTCATCTAGTTGGTAATTTAGTAACATAGCCATTGTGTGATATAATGATCGTAGCAACTATAATTGTGGATAGATGGCTTGCAACCCTTGTAGAGCTAGACAAAATTGCATTACGCCATTTGTTTGCTAATCAAGTTTGTCTACTGTCTTTGTACAATTTTTATAGGTTATTCACCCCCTTTATGCATATTAGGACTTTTCACTTCTCCCGACTTCACCTCATCCTGCATGGCATTATGTCGGAGCATATTTTAAGGAACTCTATATTTGCAGCTCTTTTGCTAAACAATTTACTAAAACAGCTCTAGCTCCACTAATAGAGTTGTTCATGGAGATGAAGCCCCTAAAAATGGCTTCATTGGTGAAGTGGATCCATGCCAAATGGGAATAACCTAACTCAAAAAAAGTATGATTTCCTTACTAAACTTTTTTCTAGAAATGTGAGCTAACTTTATGTGCAATTGATGGTGTTAGGCTGTTAGCTAAACTTTATTTATTGTATTTTCTATTAAATCTTAGCCAAAATTGGGTGAGGACAATTCCATGCATGATTTTTGATTTCTTGTCAAGTGCTAAGGATTAAATGTTTACTGTTATATTAGATACACCACCCCAAAGGCTTGGTCAGGCAGCCCCGCTAGAGAACGAGCCACCATATGAGATGAAGTACGACCTTGTCTTCGACCAAGACCCAGATAACACAGAGTCCCTTAGGGAGTTGTTCCTAGAGCACCGTGAGGTCGGTGCACGAAAGCGCCGCCGCTGTCAAGCCTCGGGGGCTTGATCTCCCCCAAGTCCTTGGTTGGGCAGACCCCCCAAGCAACTCAATTACCTTCTTCAGTGAATAATAGGATAAGTCGCATCACTAGGTTGGGGATTACCTGAGCTTATTGAAAATCTGTTGCCATCCGTGTTGCATCGAAACATTTTTCTCTCTTAATATAAAAGGAAAAAGTCTAAATACCCCCTCAACTATAGGAGCAGGAATAGTTTGGGCCACCAACTACAAAACCGTTTATACACTTTAAACTTTGTGAATCCATCTAATTTACACCCTAGATGGTTTAGGCAGGCGGTTTTGGCCCATGTGACGTCCGTGCACACAGAGGTCATCCTCGACACGTCATCGGGTTTCCCCTTCGGCTACAAGGAACACGCCGAGCACCAGGGAAGCGCAGCGGGCGGGCGCCGCGGTTACGCCACGCGGCGGTACTCCGCGACAACGAAGGCGCGGGCACGGGCGGCGGAGGACCGAGGAGGAGGAGGAGGGCGAAGCGGGCGGAGCATGGCGCTCGTGAGCACCACCGCCCGCCCGGATCCTGCCACGTGACCGCGAGAAGAGCTTCTTCACCTTCTCCGGCCTCCTTCCCACGGAACAAGCCGCATAGGTCCGGGCGAGGGGCTAGAACAACACGTGCTGCTCTAGGGCGCGCCACAGCGGTTGTCCTCGCCATGGCAGCCGAGACCCACCGGTACGACATGGCGAGCACGCCGACGTGATTGACGGGTCGCAGGCACGAGTCCAGGACCGGCTCGAGCGCGTCGGATACCGGCATGTGAGATCGGCTTGGTCTATTTCATAGGGAGCAGCAACTTCGCGAGCATTCTAGTGCCAGAGATGCAGGCCGACATGCGTCGCAGTCCCCGTGTTTACGGTGATCAAGCTTAATTTAGCCTCCGTGAGAATATACCATTCTCACGGAGCCTCGAGGGCTACACCCCGGGTGGGTGCGCCAAGCGCACAAGCGTCAAATATTGCAACTTCGAGCTCGACGACGACTTTGAGCGCCTGGGGAGAAAATTCCTCTCCCCCAAATGCTCGGGGTTACTTTCGGGGACCAATATTATGAGTACCCCTAACATACACGAAATCAACGCAAAAAGCCCCAAAAACGCCGGCCCAATTAATCTTGGCCAAAACTTCGGCCCACGGGGCCCAGCCGCCTCGCACGAGCTCTGAGGCCGGAACACCGAGCCCCGCCTCACGAGCTCGAGGCCGGAACACCGAGCTCCGCCTCAGACGAAGCTCGAGAGGCGGAACACCGAGTTCCACCTCGCGACCTCGCCGCGAGCCGAGCCGTGCGCCTAGACTCCGCCTCGCATGAGCTCAGAGGCCGGAGAAGAGCTCGAGAGCCTGAGCACGAGGTTCCACATGACCGAATCACACCACCACGAGGGAATGCATGACCACTTTTCCGACTCGTACGACCTCGACGTCGCGACGCCGGAGAGGTCACGAGCTTACGGGACCTCGGAGCCATCACATCAACCAGCCGTCCGTCCCAGTGAGGGAAGGGCAGGGTCAACTCTACAATAACGACATCTAGATATAATCGAGTGTCACAGCTATCCGCCGCGGCTACAGTCTGATGCAAGGGCTAGACACTAGTGTTGACACCTGTTATCCTATACTTTTATATGTCAACAAGAGATGAAATAAGGACATAAATTGAATATATGTTAAGTTTAGAGGTTTATACTAATGAATTCCATGAGTTTTGGTGAATTATATATTTTTCGAGGACTTAACAGATATAAATGCAGAGAAAGATGGAGAAAGTTACGAATATACAAGACATATGATGACAAGACTTGACCGTGAAGCAACTCAACCCGAAAAGTGAACTAAAACATTCTAGAAGGTACCGAGAGGACACCGAGAAGAAACCGTAAGCCGTGAGGAGGCGGGACACCCGGCGGCCGCCATCCAATCTTGGCCGCCGCCGGGGTGGGGCCATCTTTGTCGACCTCGGCTTCCTAGGTCGGTTTACTACGGACTTTGTGGTTGTATCTACGCCGTTGTTGAAGGTCGGTTTGATCCAATGGTCATCATTCATCGCCAAGGCCTATATAAGAAGACCATCCGCCCCCTCGGGGTTAAACCCTAACTCATACTAGTTCATTGTAATCCATTATCAACCAAAGTCAGGCAGAAGTAGAAGAGAGTTTCTCCACCAGAGATTAGAGTTAGCTACTAGTTCTAGTTCATCCAAGTTGATTAGCAGACAGATACAATTAGAGCTGGGTGTGCCTACCCAGAATTCTCGATCTTCAAGTATTACGGTATGAATTATATTGTATCTATGACTTTGCACTTTATTAATAATATGTGTTTGTTTGCTATGTTCTTACTTTATTCTAATAGTATGATTGATATAGATGTAGTTTATGATAGATATATGTATCTATTTGTAGAGCGCCTAATTCAATACTCGAGTGGGTTAGGTGGTAAAGATATTTATGTAAGCGTGATGCTTATATATGATTTACCTGCAAATGCACCTTATATTCCGGGCGTGTGGTAGATCGCGGGAGTGACAATCTGTTGAGTCCTTTGGAATCCACCCTCCGTTTATAAGACACGTGGACATTGATTATGAGGAATATCTTGTTTCACTCTTGATTTTCCTTGATAGTCGTCCTGATACATGATCTAGAGTCTACTATGCTATAGATGATAACATATGTCTTAGAATAGATGTAATAACTTAGTAGATTAAATGCTATAGATGAATTACGTCTCTTAATGTAGTCCTATGTTAAGTCTAACTTAGTAGTTATTCTCTATCTCGTGTTGTGATGCCTCTCGCCTTTAATTTATCATTATCATATTATTATCATTATTGGTTTAACCCCTGCTAAAGTAAGCACTAGTAATGTAACCTCTCATAAGTATGCCACTTATTAATTATGTTTGCACCCACCTTAGATTATTCCTCCCCGTGGTAGAATATAAATGACAAAACACGATTACTCGGTGAAATGCTACAGTGGTATTTATATCCGTGCGCTTGGATAGACCTTTTATATATTTTCTTAGATTGCATACAACACATATCACAAGTATCACATATGCATTTCCTAGCATTACTGCTGGGGATGACAACCTAGCACATAGTAGTGTTAAGAGATGAACCACACTGAAGTTTCTCATTGATGGCTTATAGCCTTGGGTGAGATTAATTCCACCTAAAGTTATAGTGACATTAGATTTACCAACAAGCATTTCTGGCGCCGTTGCGGGAGGAAATAAAAGTTAGTTAGACATATTAATAAATGGAAACTTATGATGAGAATCTAAACTAGGTAGCTGCTTTTAGCGAGGCTTACCCTTGTTTTTTCTTTGTTTATTTTATACGGGGTTTATCAAATTAGAAATTGATTGTGATTCACTTCACTTCATTCATCGAGAATCAAATCAATCAAGAGAGCATATATCAGTTTTTTGAAGCTATGGTCGGAAAATCCCTACGAGAGTTCTCTGCTCCAAAGCAATGAGAACATTCGTGCGTGACCAACACTTGCAAATTAAAGATCTTGAGTTTGAGCTCAAGCCAAGCCTCATCAACATGATACAAGCTCTGCATTCATTGGAAAGATTCACGAAGATGCACGCTTACATCTACAGAATTTTTACGGAGATTGCCAACACCTTCTCACCCAAGGATGTTCCCCAAGATATCATACTACTCCACTTATTTCCATTCTCATTGAAGGAGAAAGCGAAGACATGGTTCTACGCCAACAAAGAAGAAATCAAGAATTGGGATGAATGTTCTACAGCTTTCCTATCAAAGTTCTTTCCCACGGGTAAAACCAATGCCCTACGAGGAAAAATTACCAATTTCCAACAGCAGAAAGGAGAATCAATTCCAGGTGCTTGGGAACGTTTACAAGAATACATATCAGATTGCCCTCATCATGGAATAGAAGATTGGTTGCTCATGCAAGGATTTTATCATGGATTAACACAAAGAGCACGAGAACAACTTGATGCAACTGCTGAAGGATCATTTTTATCACTCACTCTTGACAAAGCTGAAGCACTCATGAATAAGATATCAGAAAATCAAAGCTGGAATCAAGACACTTAACACTACCATCAGATTGAAGAAGTTCCAGAAGAAATAAAAGCAATATCAACCAAGATGGATGTGTTATTTGATTGGCTTGAACAACGAGCCAAAGATAAGCAGGAAAGACAAGATTTACAAGACTATATTGATTCTGCATCAAATTCAAGCATGGCTGTTAATAACTCAACATCAACTCAATCACAAGAACGAAGGTTACAACAGCTACTCAATAACCCAGGTAAGTATAAAGGTAATATTCCTATAAACCTATTTTTGAGAGAATTAATTGAGGAACAAGATAAGTTAAATAATGTTCTTCTTAAGAAGCTTGTTGCTAATGATAAAGTTTTAGAAGATATAACTCTTAAGATGGATAATTTCTCTGTTGCTTTTAAAAATCAACATCTTTTTTTAATAAAAAGGTAGAAAGTCAAATAGCAAAGTTGTTTGCTTTGCAAAATCTGTTTGCTACTAACCTTGAGCAGGTAAATAATGTTACTACAAAAGAGGTAAATCTACACGTGATCCTGTTGACCCAAGAAAAATAATAGAAACAAAGCGGTCGGGACACCAATTCACAGACTCGCAAAGACCGGAAACAACAACAAGACCTGTGGTACAACCAATTAGAGAAGAAGAAAGTGATGACATAGAAGATTTGACTCAAGAACCTCAAATGACACAAGACTTTCATGATGCAAATCTCTTATCATATCCCAGAAGAAACCGTGGACCCCAAGTGGATGACCAGTTTACAAAGTTTGTGGAGGTAATCCAGAAGTTCTATATCAACATACCTCTACTAGACGCTATTCAAGTCCCAACCTATGCCAAGTATCTCAGAGATATTCTGAATAAGAAGAGACCATTACCCACTACGAGGAGGTGATCAAGCTAACGAGAAGAATGCAAAGGCGGCTATCCTTAATATATTGCCACATAAGATGACGGATCCAGGGATATCCAGTAATCAATATGCTGCATGAAGGTGAGTGGGAGAGAACCCACCACCATGGCGGCCGGCACCATCACCACTGGCGGCCGCCAGGCCTCGAGCTCCTCTATAAAAGGCCCCTCATCCCTCGCTTCTTCATCACACCAACATTGCTTTGCTCAACATTTCAGCTTGCAATTCGAAGTTCTAGTATCCAGAAAGCTTTGGGCTTTGTAGTAGAGGGAAGGAGAAGTAAGAAGGAGGAAGGAAGTGCTTAGTAGCAATAGAAAGATTTCTTGAGAGAGGAGAAGATCTTGAGAGTATTAGCATAATCAAGAGAGATTAGTGGAAGTGCTGTCCATATGGAGTAATCAAGATAAAACTTTGTTAGGGAAGCTCTGTCCAAATAAAAACAACCTCTTGATCTTTCTTTCGGACGACTAACCCCTGGACGACTAACTTTGGACGGCTGATTTCTGACTTTTTATTCTAACCCCTCCATTAGTCTCTTGTTTGTTTTTGTTTGTATACTAACATTTTGCAGGATGAGTTTCTGGAAGTCATTTAGTGGGAGAAGATCACAACGTCTCCAAAAACTTGAAGAATCATCTTCCGCAGCTCCATCGAGAAATGAGCTACGAGCCGAGCAAGATGTGCCACCACATCCAGCTCTCCTGCTGAGTAAGAAGGTTGACTTGATTCACATCTCAAGTTTCATGGACAATACGAGAGAGCAAGGTACAATCAGTTAAAAGGTCGTAAGTTCACTCACACTCCCGTGATCGACCGTGATCTTCTAATCCGCATGGTATGGATGTTGAATTTGCTCATATTTTCCGCTTTTTGGGGCGGGAAACTTTTGCGAAAATCACGTAAGAAGGTTCTAAGTATTTGACCATAGAATTTCTTTGCACCCTTCATTGCACTGATGAAGGAGTCACATTTAGATTCTTCCAAACACAATATTCTCTCACTTAGAGAAATCTGAGTGATGCACTTGGTTTCCTACACTCTTGTGTCATGGACTTGGACGTAGCTTTAGACGATTTCAACCAAGTCACAGTTTGGAAAGACCTGACCAATGTAGATGCATTTTTGGATGCAAAAGCTAGAGACTTACAGTTACCTACCTTTCGCTTCTTCCATAAATGGTTACTTTTCACTCTTTTGCCTAGGAAGGATGGTCATAATGTTAGAGTAGGAGAGTTACAGTTGATCTATGCAGCTATAAAGAGAAGACAAGTTTCACCGATATACATGTTAGTTCAACACTGGATAGTTGTACCATCTCTCCTAGGAAATGTCAATTGCACGTCACTTATCACTAGAATTGCCAACCACTTAGGACTCTTGGATGATAACGCTCATGTTGCTTTCCTAAGGGATGATAGACCTGTCATAGGTTTTGATTTCTTTAGTAAGGGACATATCTTGAAGAAAGTTGGAAGTACTCTTGTCATGATCCATGCTACTGCTGGGGAGATTCGGTTACCTAACCCCGAACTCTCCATATATCGTGTGCAGTCTTATCTATTGAGTGTGCAGGCACAGCCAATTAATATGAAGAGAACCATGCCAACTCGTCAGACACGTGCCCATGATCCAGTTTGGACAGGAGCGCACCCAAGACCACAAGAACCAGCATTTGGAGGATATCAGCCATGGACCTACCCCACACCTTCACAAGCAGATTCATATCGCGTTGATCAGTCACCCGTGATTTGAACAAGGAGGCCCGAAAGGCGAGGGGTGGTGATGCTCATATTCGTCGAGAAACCTATCATGGAAGTGGTTACTTCTACGATACTCCAGGTACTTCGCAACACCCTACTCCCGAACCATCTCGTAACTGTTTTGCAGGATACGATGCATATGCGTTCCAAGGGATGTACAACACCATTCTAGACATAAGGCATGACCAGGTCAACCAAAGACAACTATCGAGAGAGTGGAATGACCGGACAGATCGTAACATCACCGACATCGAGATACCCTCGAACAGCCCGAATGAAGAAATGAGTGTCTTATGTGGGCCTTGCCCGTCGCGGGCGTCGGCGAACCCCCTGAATCAACATCGGCTTGGGGAGCTGCCCCCACTTGGTCGGTAAGTTCCTATGACTGGCAGTTATCTATTTATTATATTTATATTTATATATTTTATATAGTTTGTTTGCTTTGCTTTGCTTGCTAAAAAAAATGAATAACCATGAAAAACCAAATAAAAAGAGTGTGTATAATTATCTTGTTTTAAAAGTTTGTTTGAATAATTTAGTAGCTATCTCTTGGAGATGATGAATAGTTGCTCTGTTTTGTTTTCTTACAAATACCTATCATTGGTTTAGAATTCTCCCATGTTATAAAATTGTTTAAAATTGAGAAAATTATGTTGAACTTGAAATTTTGTGGGAGCATACATCTAAACTAATCTAGGTAATTGATGGATATGATATGAGATAGTCTGAGCTGCTATTTATCTTACTCCTAGTTGCACTAAATTCTGAGATTTAATTTGTGAAAATTTGAAAATTGCATGATGAGTTTCCTATATGACAGAGAGAGTTCTAAATTCCTACCACAGACCATATACATGTTTCTAGAACAGGGAAAAACTCTTTTTATCAATCATTACTTGTTTAGTATTGAGTTTAGTCAACCATTGAGACCCTTGGGAGCTTGTCATACAATTCCACTTACACATCTCCACATATTCCACACCATATACACACCACATACTCTTCATCCATTTGCTAGCCATTAAAAAATGTTTCACTCCTATCACCGGAGTAAACACCAAAAATATTTTCTCATCTCTATATTTATTCTCTAAACCCCATTTATGCTCCATAAAATTCATTTGTTATCTCTCAATTATTCATTTGACAAAAAGAAGAAACTCGGGCTATGCTAAAAAGAAAAAGAAGAAAAGGGGGATGAAAAATAGACAAGTGTCCTATGGGCGAGTAGAGCCTACCTCCCTAAAAAGAGATGAAAAATGAACACAAGTTCGAGGGCGAGTAGAGCCCACATCTCTAAAAAAAAAAAAAAAGAGAGAGAACAATGGACAAAAAGTCCGAGGGTGAGTAGGACCCACCTCTCTAAAAAAAGAAAAAAGAAAAATAAAAGAGAGAAAAAAATGGACAAAAGTCCGAGGGTGAGTAGGACCCACCTCTCTAAAAAAAAAAAAATGAAAGAGAAAAAAAAAAAAGAAAGAAAAGCTAGCCCAAGTTCTCTTACAGGTCTTAATAAAAATCAAAAAGAGAGATCAATTTATTCAAAAAGGAGCATAGTAGAATTAGAATCATTATATCCCATTACCATCATATATCCACATCACAAATACATTCCATACACTCACATTGTATGACTTGTTCCTTTGGATTCGTTGTTTGACTTTACAATATATGCTTTGCAAGTATGCATCTCACCTCTCTCACCTATGAGCTCCGTATATAGCCCTTAGTAGATAGGTTGAGAGAAGATATGATATATTTGCCATGTTCCGTAAAAATATTACATATCTTATGAGAGAAGGCATAACATCATTACCTTGGTTAGGATCCAAAAATACCACATATGAGAGATTTGAAAGAGTCATACAATGGAAACTCGAGTTTTATTTTGAAAATTTATAAACACTCGAGAACAGAGGTGAAATAAAGAGTTTGAGACATAGTGCTTGACTTGATTGTTCTATCTTTCAATTATTTAAGATTAGAATGCGGGTAAAAGTCCCATGTTGTTCATGTAATAAAAGAAAGTTGAAAGATCGAATGTTTCACCTATCTCCGAGGGTGAATTTTAAATTAATGACATGTGTATTTGTGAGAAAATAATTCATTGTAGCAACTCCTTATCCACTCTGGTAAAAAGCTTTTGCTAAGAGACTAGCAAAGGTTAAGCTTGGGGAGCTTGTTGACACTGTTATCCTATACTTTTTATATGTCAACAAGAGATGAAATAAGGACATAAATTGAATATATGTTAAGTTTAGAGGTTTATACTAATGAATTCCACGAGTTTTGGTGAATTATATATTTCCGGGACTTAACAGATAAATACGAGAAAGATGGAGAAAGTTCGGAATATACAAGACATATGATGACAAGACTTGACCGTGAAGCAACTCAACCCGAAAAGTGAACTAAAACATTCTAGAAGGTACCAGAGGACACCAGAAGGAACCAGAAGCCGTGAGGAGGCAGGACACTGGCGGCCGCCAGTCCAATCTTGGCCGGCCGCCAGGTGGGGCCATGCTGTCAGCCTCAGCTTCCTAGGTCGGTTTACTACCGACTTTGTGGTTGTATCTACGCCGTTGTTGAAGGTCGGTTTGATCCAATGGTCATCATTCATCGCCAAGGCCTATATAAGAAGACCATCTCGCCCCCTGGGTTAAACCCCTAACTCATACTAGTTCATTGTAATCCATTATCAACCAAAAGTCGGCCAGAAGTAGAAGAGAGTTTCTCCACCGGAGATTAGAGTTAGCTACTAGTTCTAGTTCATCCAAGTTGATTAGCGACATTTATACAATTAGAGCCGGGTGTGCCTACCCAGAATTCTCGATCTTCAAGTATTACGGTATGAATTATATTGTATCTATGACTTTGCACTTTATTAATAATATGTGTTTGTTTGCTATGTTCTTACTTTATTCTAATAGTATGATTGATATAGATGTAGTTTATGATAGATATATGTATCTATTTGTAGAGCGCCTAATTCAATACTCGAGTGGGTTAGGTGGTAAAGATATTTATGTAAGCGTGGTGCTTATATATGATTTACCCCTCGCAAATGCACCTTATATTCCGGCGTGTGGTAGATCGCGGGAGTGACAGTCTGTTGAGTCCTTTGGAATCCACCCTCCGTTTATAAGACACGTGGACATTGATTATGGGGAATATCTTGTTTCACTCTTGATTTTCCTTGATAGTCGTCCTGATACATGATCTAGAGTCTACTATGCTATAGATGATAACATATGTCTTAGAATAGATGTAATAACTTAGTAGATTAAATGCTATAGATGAATTCCCCGCTCTTAATGTAGTCCTATGTTAAGTCTAACTTAGTAGTTATTCTCTATCTCTCGTTGTGATGCCTGCACCTTAATTTATCATTATCATATTATTATCATTATTGGTTTAACCCCCCGCTAAAGTGAGCACTAGTAACGTAAACCTCTCATAAGTATGCCACTTATTAATTATGTTTACACCCACCTTAGATTATTCCTCCCTGTGGTAGAATATAAATGACAAAACCTGGATTACTCGGTGAAATGCTACGATGGTATTTATATCCGTAAACTGCTTATGGATAGACTTTTATATATTTTCTTAGATTGCAGACAACACATATCACAAGTATCACATATGCATTTCCTAGCATTACTGGCGGGGATGACAACCTAGCACATAGTAGTGTTAAGAGATGAACCACACTGAGTTTCTCACGATGGCTTATAGCCTTGGGTGAGATTAATTCCACCTAAAGTTATAGTGGCGTTAGATTTACCAACAACTAGCAACGGGAATCCGCCTCTAGGCGCACGCATGGCAGCGACCGTCGGTCGAGCTTTCGAGCCATGCCAAGCGCTCTGAACAAAAAGGGATCGTAGCCTCGGTCGAGCTCTCACGTCCACATGTTTTTCTTTGCATCTCGCCAGAGTCCACGCTTTCGCCTGCGCGGCGGTGTGTGACGAGCCTGGCGGCCCGGCGAGAGGCGTGCGTGATGGCCCGATGGGGCGCCTGCCGGCCGTAATATTCGATTGAGGCGTAACCAAGCACATCGGTCATCATCACGCGAGGCTAGCGAGCTCGAGCTCGTCGATCGGCTCTAAGCAGCGGGATTCCAGCGCCGCCCTTCTTCGCGCCGCCGCGAGTAGCGAAACAGACTATAAAGTGCTAGGGCAGCGGCGCCGCGCGTGGCCCGCGCCTGCGTGCTCCGCCACCAACACATTTTTACACTTTATCCCTTACTCCAAGTCCTCTCCCGTGGCATCCTTGTGTGCACCCCTTGGACTATAAAAGGGGTCCCTTGGCCACTGGGAGAGGGCAAGCAACTTAGCTTACCTTCCACCTTCGTAACACACCACTCTCGATATTGGCACTTGCCTCAATCACGAGAGACTTGGGAGCTCGCTCCCTCTCTCGAACAGCTTGTAGCCACCTGCACGAGCCCGAGCTCGGGTTAGTGACTATGACTGGACTAGGGCACCAATTTACCTCAATGAGTATACGCCTGTGTCATTTGTCCCTTGAGTTAGGACATCGGCACACATTTACCATACGATTACTGTGACCACGTGGTATTAAAACCACGACACTCAACTAGTCAATGTGATAAAACGTAAGTTATGACATAAAAGAACTCAAATTCAACCTGAGTTTTGATATGATACTACCTTTGTTTCACAAAAGTTCTGATATTGTAACCCCGGGGGTGGGGTGTTGGTATACTGGTAGCCTTGTTGTCATACTGGTAGCCTTGTTGTTACCGTGCCTTTTGATTTGTTATTGTGCTTAATGAAAAACATGTTGGGCTTGATAAAAAAAAAAATGTCCCTCTCAAAAGATACAACTATAATAAATTGTTTGTAAGTTATGGTTCTTCGCATTTCACTGTTTCAATACATTATGTTCGTGATTTATAGCTCAATTCTTTATTATAAAATATATTTCGTAACTAAATTAATAATATTTATTTAATATTATAAATATTTATATTTTTATCTATATATAATTGAACAAACTTTATATCGCTAGTCGGTGTACACCCCATCGCGTAGAGTAGAGTTGCACCCCGTCAGCTGTTGTGCTAGACCGCGCCCGCGGGCACACCAACCCGCACAAGAGCCCTATGGAGATGCAAAGACAATAACAGGTCTTCAATTCTTCCTGTTTTATTGGAAATTCAAGAGCTGGGGAGGAGTTGTACATCCTTTGAATTCTCTCATGTTAAGAGAGAGGCTAATGTATTAGCTCATGGACTTGCTAAGTTTGGCTTTTTTCTTGTTTAGATAGTATACTTGGATGGATGATAGCTTGGGCCGTGTTCTCCCAATCATCTATCGTGATTGTACTGCTGATGCTTAATGATGTAATATAAGTTTGTTGCTTCTTCTTTAAAAAAAAAAAAAAAAAAAAAAAAAAAACCCGCACAAGAGCCCACTTATCCAAAGAGCGTATAGACGGCGGACACACCAAGCCCAACGGCGCCGCTCAGCCCGTCACAGGCGATTCGTCCCCGGCGCGCTGTATCGAGCGCCGCCGTCGCAACCTCCATGGTCGCCTCGTCCTCTGCGACGGCCATCGCCACGGGCGACTCCACCACTGCCTCCACTGCCGCCATCGTCCCCGCCGCGGCCGCCCTACTCCCTGGCGCCTAGATCTTCGTTTGGCCGGCGATGAGCAGCCACCAGGTATGCGCAGCCCTTCCCTCCGCTCCTTTCTACGCGAAACCGAGCACCCAAACCAAACTATTTGGCCATTTGTATATGGGGATCTCATCTCCTGCTGCTGTTCCAGGTTCATCACAAGCCGAGGAGCCTAACTTGAATGCTTTTGTTCTTGTACGAGTTTCCCTTGCCAATAAGTCGAGAGGCACAACAAACCCAAGGTGGAGCTCAAGTAAGTCATGCTTCAAGCCTTATAGGATTTGGGCAACACGCGCGCGCCGCGCCGCTGTTGGTGCACAGTGAGCAGAGGCTTCCGCTGCCTGATGTGACATGGTGCACAGTGTGAGCACCAAAGTGAAAGTGCTGGCCGCGTCATCGGGCATTGCTGCACCGCGTCATTGGCCGTACGGAGTAGAGTATATAGGATGTGACATGTTGCTACCTGCAACTTGCAAAAGAGACACCACTGAACACCAGCAAGATGCCAAGATTTAGTGCTTCGTATTCGGGTTGTCGGGCGCCATTTTTTGGGCGACCATTGAACACGAACAATGGTGACACCAGCCGGTGCCGGCGGCTCTAGCGTGATTTCTGTCCAAATTCCTGCCGAGGCTGCGGACGCTGCAGCAGGTGGCGAGCTGCATCAGTGGGAGAGGACGCTCAACAGATTTGTACGTGTTGTTGCCTTCGGCGAGTGGGCGGGAAATGCTTTCGGCGCGCTGGCCTTCCTCTGGGCGACCGCCGTCTTGCTTGGCGGCTTCTGCTCCAATCTGCAAAAGACGGATTTCTGGTTCGCCATGGTGATTATCTTCATAGAAGCTTTCAGGTACGTGTTGTTGTCTATATACTTTGTTTGTTGCCGGGCCTGTTTATTTTTTCTTCAGTAAACTCTAGAACTAAAAAGCTCTCCAAACTAGTGGTTTAATATTAAACTTTAGTTCAACTCACATTTTTTAAAAAAAAACGAAAGTTCAACTCCCAATAGAGTTTGAGAGCTTAAAAGTGAGCTAAACTACTATAAAGTTTGCCTCTAAAGTTTAGAGGAGAGGATCAAAAGTTCCAAAACAACCCATCCTTACTTGCAGTCCTATATCTTACTCTTACTATTACAGACAAACTAGGAGAGAGTGTGACGAACAAAAAATTTAGAGGAGAAAATTTTTCTCCTTTTCAATATAAAGCAATATCCCCATGGGTTGCAAACCGGAGAAAAAAACAATCTAGAATTTGTAAATTGTATTTTTTTTTAATAAATTATATATCTTAGTTAAAACTTTATCTCATTTCTAGTTATTTAGTTTATATAAGGTTCCTACTACACGTATAATTAATTTCTTGATATATCAAATTCAATATTTTTTTTACGTGTAATTAACAGTGTGGTCTAGAATCTAAAATATTTTAAATTTACAAAAAAACATAGATACAATAAACATTGCAATTTTAATTTAGAGCAACTTCAAGAGACTATCTATATCTTTCCTAACTACTACATGTGAAAAAAAACTCTTTTCACTAAATATTACGAAAAGAGAGTTTGGTGAGAGAAAAACTGATCCAGCAACTTCTTAATTTGGTTATTCAAATATAGCCAACTTCTATTCCATATTTTTTTTGCTAGCTAGAGATTAAAAAGAATAAGAATGACCCCCTAAACAAGTTATAATTAAAAAACTATTTGGAGAGTGAAATTAAAGATATAGAAAATGATTTTTATGCAATTGACTCTCTAAATGATGATTTAGAGAGTAAACTTTTAAAAAGATTCTTGAAGATGCTCTAACTAACATGTGGGAAAAAAAAGTTGCAACAACTTACTTCTATTAATTATAATATAAGTATATAGAGATTTTCATGACTTTTGCTAATAATTTTTTTCTTTGCACACATCAGGATTTTTAGCCGCAACTACAAATTGGACAACCGGTCGTTGTTTGGGACGACGAGGGCACTCAAATGGATTAATGTATCCTTCGCTCGCATGTTAGGGCGGCCGCAGGAAGGTAATGAGGTAGTGCTGGTCATGGGTATGTGGATAGACCTTGTTACCTGGTTGCCGGTTGTTGGAGATATGTTCATGGGCATTCTAAAGGCGGGGTTACTAGCGGGGTTACTAATCGTTATGAGCAAGATGCAGCTACGAGGTGCTTCTCAGCAGACTAGCCAGTGCCAACGATTATTGCCACTGTGGGCTGTCCTGATTGCTTTTATAACTTTGTATGGTCTATGGGTAAGTCGAGCTACGGATGATTTCACATACTATCCCACAGTTTTTTCAGATTATTATGCAGAAGCGGAAGCGGAAGATTACGATAATTACTCCACGCCCATATTTTGGACTTTCTGCTTGTCAGCAGAGATGCTATCAATGGCGGTTGCAGCTTTGCTGCTTATTTCAAGGCCCCCAATAGTTGCCAACTTAACAAGTACTTCTTGGGGACGCAGTCTACTCTCTTTGGCTAAACTGATTTCAGCCGTCAGCCTGGTTTTTGGTTCTGTGCATCTTGTGTGGCCGCCTGCATTTGAAATTCATGGTGAAGTAGTGGACCCTAGTAGTTTCATCATCTCATTCGCAACAATTGTACTATCACTTGGCAGCCTACAAACTCCCACAACAGAAAATTGGAGTCGGGTTATTGGCCGTTGGATCGACGTGACCCTGCACATGTTGTTCCTTTGGTATTTGGCTGTGGGTATGCCAGAGCTGCTCAATAATGGTTGGGGTGCACAAATATCTCTCGTTGCATCCATTATATCAGTAGTAGCTGTGCTACTGATTGAGAATCTGCAGATCCCATTCGCTGTCCTTCAGGTGATGCTCTCGTCTTCACGATTTCACAACCTGCAGTCTGATTATCCCAAGCCAGCATCAAACTTGGTGCCAGCGATTAGAGTCTTCTACGTGCTGGCAATATGCCAAGGTTGTTTGTACATCACAGCATGCATCCTCGGGCTCTTCTCCTTCTTCCCACGCAGAATGCTTGTCCGTCAGTCAAAACTCAGAGGTCAGCAGGGAGCCAAAGCCATCGATCTGTACTATGAGTCCGCCTACTCCACATGCATGGAAAGTGGCTTGTTTGCTGCAAGAAAAACGGTGAGCCTCGCTAGCTTCGCTGAAGAGTCCCTAAGCTCCAATTCAAGTGAAACACAGCTAGCTGGTGTTCTCCTGCTTGACAACCTCCTGCATGAAAGCAGGGGAACAGATTCCATTGAAGAGATGAGGTCACAAATCATCAGATCCAATAAAACACTTTCCACTTTGATTGCCATGCTCGGCTGGGCAGATGAAAGACACAGAGATATCCGGCTAACTGCCGCAAGGATTATCACCAACCTCGCTGACAACGTTGCAGTTGCTGATATCCCGGCACGCTGAAGGTGGTGTATTCACTCCTTGATGATGATCGTCGACCAGATACATTGCCTGATGCTGCTAGTGTCAATGGACAGAGAGTTGTAGCTAATCATCAACAACCAGATCAAGAAACTTCAGGGCAAACAACTTCTGGTGGTGGAGGAAATGCAGGTACACAACCTACAGATGAAGAACAGGGGCATGCACAAGATAATAATGGACAGAGAGTTGTAACTAATAATCAACAACCAGATCAAGAAACTTCAGGGAAAACAACTTCTGGTAATGGAGGAAATGCAAGTAGCCAACCTACAGATGAAGAGCTGGGGCATCCACAAGATAATAATGGAGGGTGCATTTGGGTATGTGTATGTCAGTGTTGGCAGTGGATGATAGGCAAGTGGTTCGTTCTGGAGGAGCTGCCCTTGACTGATCAGGACTCACTCCCCATTCTGGGCATGGCAATTCTGGAGAAGCTAGCTCATGATATCAACAATTGTGAAGAAATTGCCAATGCGTCATACCTCATTTCCAAAATTATAGGGCTCATAAGTTACAGAGACAACAATGTAAGTAGCAACAATGAGCAGCAGTGTGTGGTGATACGTACATCGCTGAATTTTGTCAGCAGGCTTGCAAGCACCAGAGAGAACATTGGGGCAACACTTCGGCAAGAGCTGTGCAACAACTCCTTTTTACTGAACAACCTCGAATGTGTGTTAGAGGACAGCCGCAGCAGCCCTGAGATGATAAAACTGGTGTTTAATATCTTAACCAAGCTGTCCTTGGATGAGGACGCAAGAAAAGAGATTGGGTGTTGCAAAATGATTGTTTGGAAACTCATGCATGTATTTATTGGGAAGGATGGACCAACCAATGCTTACTATGAACAGTCCCTGCGAATTGCAGCAGGCGAAGCAATTGCAAACCTTACAATAGAGTGCCCTGCAAATTGCTTGTTTATCTTGGAGGAACCAGGATATGAACTTATCAAGGATCTCAACAACATGTTGTGTGAAGATGAGTACAGATATGTTGCGGCAAGTCTACTGCAGAACATTTGTGAGCACACCAAAGATAAACTGCGCTATCAAGATGCAAGCAACCACCTGTCATCTGCCTTCCCAAAGGTGAGTCTCTCTCTATTGCTACTAAGAGAAATTGTTAACAACTTTGGTTTGTTGTTATCAATGGAGTTACTGGCCTGACATTTGATAGTAGAATTTATCAAGAGTTTAGTGGGTTAAAAAATACATGAACATCCAAATATAATTTATACTGATTTGTCATATATTTGGTTTCATACTTTTTTTTTTTTGCCTTTTACTTAATTCATCTTGAAATAGTTGTCATTACCTGAAATTTTTATCACACCACTGTTTATGCAGGTGATGGAAAATATAATCACCGCCAAGGGCAAACACCTGGAGGTCCTAATCGGCCTCGTATCACAAATTGGTGACATGATCCCTGCAACATCAATACATGATCAGCTACAGTTACAAACTGACCAATCTGAGCTTGTTCACAAGCTGGTTGGCACACTCAACTCCAACAGAAAACCAAATCCTGAATACCCAAGAATGAGAAGGGTCATAGTTGAGATGGTGATATCTATTGTGAAACTTTGGCCTCACTTTGCAACTATACTGAGAGAAGAGGGGATGATGGAAGCACTGTCCAAGATAGAAATGACCCCGTCAAAAGTGGAGAAGCACAAGGTCTTCTATGGCAACATAGGTGTTGTTTTGGAGAGTGGCCCATCTCTCACTGCTTTGGTGGCCACGGCAAAAGGGTTAATTCATTCTGCAGCTCCAACTATTGCACTTAACTAGATGACCATGCTTGTTTAATCATCAGGGTTGGATATTTGTGTAGTCTCTGAAGTTTTAAAAATTCAGCAATGCCTTCTCTTTATTTAGTTAAAACATTGCCAAAGGCAATCTATACAGATTTGCTCTTTGTTCAGTCATAATATCCCAGATTTCCAGATGTCAATCTATACAATTTTCTATGCTTTTCTGGTTCCATACAATCACAATTTAATTTGCTAGCAGTTGTGCTGCCTACCTGCACAAATTGCTAAAACCTGTGCTTCCTATTCAGTTACTGCAATGACACAACTCACAGAATACAGTACAAGCATGATTTGCATCGTCCATGCTCCCAGTCCAAGCTTGATGGCCTCGATGCACCCAGGCTAAGCACGACCACCTGAAAATGACGCAGCCTGGAACTTGCCGATGGCAGCCGGGACCTCCACCACGGTGGCCGTATACGGCAGCAGGGCTCGAGCACCACACAGCTGGCGCACGGGAAACCAGCCTCTTGCGTGGCCAGCGGGCAAGGCGGAGAACGTCCCCGAGGCGGCTAGCTGGGCAGCGCAGAGCTTGGAAGGAGGAGACCAGGGCGCCGAGGGAGGAAGATGAGATGGAGGCGACACTTGTGCTCGTGGGAGAGACGGCGGCGGAGGGGAAGAAACGAGCGGCGGCGGCGGACAGGAGTCGACCAAGTGCTTACTCCACGGTATTATGGGCCTATTTGGGCCGTCTAGCGCCTGCTAGATAGCCTGTGAGACGTGGAGGCCCTTAGATGGATCTGCTTTTGCTACAACCCAATTTACATGCAATAGAATTAGAAGAAGCCTACAATGTATTCTCTAAAATGTGCATCAAGATTCAATCAATCTATAGAAATATGCGTCTCCTTGTGTGATCTACAAAGTCTGCAAGTTCTTGCCTTCTTTTTTATGTAAATAAATCCACTGCTGATTTAGAAAACATTCACCTACAGTACTATTCATATTGACAATGTGCCTGATCTTGCCACATGATCTGCATCGAGAACCTCGTTCATTACCAAATCTCTGCCATCTCTAAAGAACTTTTTTTGAAACTCCATCTCTAAAGAACTGAAAAGTTGGAAAGCTGATCCTTGGTCAAATCACCAGTTATGGTAGAGATGATGAAAGCTCCTGTAGCTTTGGAACACAAGCTTCAGCACGGTTTTACCAAAAAAATCCTTCTCTGAGAGGAAGAAGTTACTTGACAGGTCCCAGCTCGATTTTGCCATCAGCATGTAAGATTACAGCCAGCGACCCCATAGATGCTCTCAGTCAGTTCACTGCTACCCCTTCTACTTGTATTTGAAGTACCCACTTAACTCGGAAGTTTCCCATGTCAGATGCCAATATGCCCTTGGTGCACGGCATCCCGCGTCCAAACTGTAGCACTGCTGCCATTCGGTGTGTTGTTCTCACGAACAAGGATGGAAGCAGGCAATACATGAAAGGTATGCAGGGCTGAAGCCCTCTGTGTGATGCCACACATGTTTGTAGGGTGGCTAGCGAAACCGTTTGAGGTGGCTCTGAGCGGCTCACAGCAACAACATGGGTGGAGTCGAGAAGCTTCTCTATTTGCTCTAATTGGTCAAATAACTCCTGCATAATTTTTAACACTAGAGAGTTAGCTCAGTAGGATCTAGTGGTAATGTTGCGGAACCACTTGTGATTCCTTGGTCAGAAGCAGCACTGCTCCTCCCTAGACGTTTGTTGGTTTTTTCATCCTCCTAGTTGTTAGGTTCTGTTTCAATCTCAGATTTTATAACAGCGGAAGTATGCAGGGTTCTTTATGAGTAAAGTTCATTTTTGGCCATCGAATTTTTGACTAAGTTCAAGAATGACCATCGAACTCCAAAACAAGGTATTTTTGACCATCCAACTCTTAAAACCGTTCACAATTGGCTATCGGGCGGTTTTGATGGGTGGTTTTAATGTTTTTATTTACAATTTAGTCCTTAGATCCTAGACTACGCCATGCCTAGCTGCACCACTGCGGGAGCCTTAAAACCGTTCACAATTGGCTATCGGGGCGGTTTTGGATGGGTGGTTTTAATGTTTTTATTTACAATTTAGCCCTTAGATCCCGGACTACGCCATGCCTAGCTGCGCCACTGCGGAGAGCGCCATGCCCAGATGCGTTCGCAATTGCCCGTGCTGCGTGTACCCGTCCATCACGACGTTCCAACATATGAGGTCCTTGCTGCGCAACCCGTGAACATTGCGGCTTTCTGGTCGGCCGGGCATGGGAGGACGGGGGCGGGGGACATGGGAGAGAAAAACATGTGACCAAATTAACTATTCACGTTCCCATTTACGTTTCCCTTGGTATAATTTCAACTTTAATTTGCGCCCTACAACAAGATTATGTGACCAAATTAACTATTCATATAATTTCAACTTTGCGCCCTACAAGAGCATTACGTGGCAGTTATTCAAATTTGTAACACAATAATAATAAAAGATTTAAAATAGCGAGACAAAAACATAGTTTTTTAGTGAACTGATTTAAAATAGCAAGAGAGAAAACATGTTTTATGCATGAACCTTGCACAGCTAACAGGTAAAAGGTCCAAATGAAATACAGATTTATTAATATTAATTCATAACAAAGGATACATGGTAAACAAATTTTTCATTCGTCATCCGACGAAAAGCAACCAACTGATTGCATCCAACAACACAAGTTCTTGATTCATTTTGCAGGGGCACACCATAATCAACTGAATATATAACAATTCTCATTGATCTAAGGACTAAAATGAAAATAAAACATTAAAACCACCCATCGAACCCCCGATGGCCAATCGTGAACGGTTTAAAGAGTTGGATGGTCATAGATATCCGGTTTTGGAGTTCTATGGTCATTCTTGGACTTTGCCAAAAGTTCGATGGTCAAAAATGGACTTTTACTCTTTCTTTATCATGGCTCCATGTTTCCATTATGGACCTTGATGATTATCAGATGATGTTGTGTGCTTCTCTGCCTGTAGCATTTGCCTGTATTCTACAGATGTAGCTCTTTGTATTTAGGGTGATAGGAATGCCTCTCCATTTCACTTGTTTTTGCTGGCATTGCATCCTACCAAACAGTGCTTTGATTCCCAGCTGGCTGGTTTGGAGAGCCACAAGCAGTTCTTTCATGCTTGGCTCTTTAACCTCTATGCACATGGTAGTGTCACCCCCATGGGGACACGCTAGCCATACTTTCATCAACTACTAAGATAAACTTAGATAACTATATAGAATAATTCAGTAATAGGAGAAGATAATTTTGAAGAATAATTGAGTCTTACAAAAGTTCGCGACAAGATTTTCTGGACCTCCGAGGACTCATCCGAAACTTTGCTCTACTCTCCCTAACTCCCAACTAAAGCTATGCTACTATATCTTGGACTTTGGAGTGTGGAGCTCTTGTGGTGTGTCTAGTGGGGAGGAGGGGGTCTCTTTATATAATGGAGAGGAGAGGGCATATGCTCTAAAGATGCTTGGAATATTATCTCCTTCAAAGCACTAAACCGACCTCCAAACTTCGGTTTACAGGTGCAATGAACCTGGCCCACGCTCCCTGTTAACGGTAATTAACTACATAAAAAACACCGTCAACACCTGCACAAAACATTCACTTTTGACTACCAAACTTAGTGATAGGGCTTGAAACTAATTCATTCCACGAGTTTTGGTATTTTCAAATGCGATGCAGGAATTCTTAAATTATCGTCAAGAAAAAGTATCATATATGGCAAAACAGTACACCATCACGGAGAGCTCGTCACGCTGATCAAAATAGATATATTACTTGATATATTTGGACTCCTGATGGAAAAGATATTGTACAAACAAGAATACGCATGGAATGATGATCCTCCACGCCAATCGAAAACAAGTGCCATGCAGGGCGAATCAAAGATGACACGTGCCAAAGCCAAAGAAGAAGAAGACTGCTGTGGCAGCGCCGACAAGCGGGTCCCACGCGCGGGGGCCTGTCCCCAAAGGGGCGGCGTCGCCGGCCGGCCAATGAGGCCAAGGTACGTGGCCCGTTCTTGACGCACGCGGGCACGCGCGATGCGCAACGGCGCGTTACCAGCGGCGGGGCCGGAGGGGCCCCGTCGGGCGCCGAGGCCGGGCTCACACGCACACGACGCGGAGCGGGTGCTGGCCAGCGCCCCCACGGGCCACGTGGCGCAACCCGACTAGAGCGCGAGGAGGGGCGGTCTTGGACGGCGCGGTTGTGCCGCCCAGTTTAGGCCGGTTCGGCCGGTTTTCCTGCAACCCGGATTTCCCTCCGCTATTGCAGACAGCGCCTGTTCCCACCCTGTTCACCTCCGTTCACGCACCTGGACACCGGTTTTGCTCTCTGCCAAGCATGTGCGGTGGGAGCGATTAATTTGCCGACCCTAGGGCGTCGGTTGCATCTTGTTGGAGGTCGGCATCTCCTTTATTCACCATAGAATATTCCTAGCATATGCCCCATCCTCTCTAGTATAAATGTAGGACCTCTCCCTCTCATTTGTACACAAGATAATACACCTCAAGGAGCTACAAGCACAAGAAGAAGCAAGAGAGAGAGAGTTTTCTACCTCTATCCCCATTCTAATTCTAGAGAGTGAGAGGGGGAAAGCTAGAAGGAGATTTGGCTCCTTCTACCCTGAGTTGTCGAAGTGCCCCGGTGTTCGCGGTTCCTAGGAGGTCGGAGTGCGGAGTTGTCGGTACCCGCCTCGCTTGTATCTCTACAATCTACTTACACTTTGGTAAGACAGTTTGTGTTCCTCTTTCGGTTATTACTTTCAAGCATATTATCTTAGCGTTATAATCTTGTGGGATTGATAGTCGTTCCTTCGGGCGGTACTCTAGTGAAGGACCCCTGGGGCCGGGTAAGCCTTGAATTCACACTTTCGGTAGTAATCATCGGTGCAAACATGGTGTTTGGACTAGTGATTTCCTATCTTTTGTGGCGCATCCCACTTGGTTGAGGGGGTAGGCGGCCGGGTTGTGACCCTTGTCCGTCCTTTGTAATCCCCCCCACGTTTGGGTGTGGCGCGGTGCAATTGCCGGTCTCCATCCCGGTTTGGGCGATTGCGGTGTGCGAAGTGAGAAGATAACGCCGAGTGATCCCCGCACGAAAGTGTCAACCCATAAAGATACCTCATTTCTCTTAGAAGCTTAACCTTGCCTAGGGTAGACCGCGATCCAAAAGCCCTCAACACAACCGTCCCCTGAGAAAAAATACGATACCACTGAATACCACCGGGTGAAGTGCTACAACAGTCTTTCCCGTGCGCTTGCGGATTTTGCCGCTTTTTGCTAAGAAACACCAACAAGCATTTAAGGCGCCGTTCTGCGAGGGATGGTTGTCGTAGTTGTATTTCGGACCTAGTCGACTCGTGTGCCTTGTAGCCTCCAAGAAAAATACAAAAACATTTTCTTTTTACCCATGGAGCAACCTACCCTACAAACCCTTTCCGCTCCTAAGGGCGAGCTCTTAGAACCACGCCAATCCTCGAAGCCAATCATAGCTTCATACTATGAGCTCCGCCCTGGCTTTATAGCCATGGTTCAGGCCCAAGCCTTTTCAGGTTTGGAATATGAAAACCCATACCATCATCTAAGGAAGTTTGAGCAGCTCTGTGCATGCCTGACGATTGCGGGCATGACACATGATACATTGCGGTGGAAACTGTTTCCGTTCTCTCTCACTGAGAGAGCGAAACAATGGTACGCCCACAATGTAGGGTTGGTAAAAGGAGAATGGGAAGAACTACGGAATAGATTCTGTCTCGCGTTCTATCCTTTATCAAGAATCGCGGCCCTGCGACAAGAGGTACTCAACTTCCGACAAATAGAGGGTGAAACCATAGGTGCAGCCTGGGACCATTTTTCCACTCTTACCAGATCCGGCCCAGATCTGTCCATCCCGAACCATGTGCTTTTACAGCATTTTTGGCTAGGCTTGGATAGAGCAACTGCCCTACTGCTTGACACAACTGCCGGAGGGTCGTTTTCACATAAAACCCCAGCAGAAGGATAAGCTCTCCTAAACCGTATTCTTGAGAATAATCCCTCGCTAGAACCCATCCGAGTAGAACCCAAGCAGATCCTAGAGGAGGTCTCTTTGGCCAAAGACAAACTCGACACACCTCCAGAGAAACCCTTGCCTGAACCAAAACCGAAGAAAGAAGAGACCGCAAGTTCGGATCTCTCGTTCTTCAAGGCCGATCTTACAGAAGAATTCGGTAAAGCCTCGAATTATGATTGCTGGAAGAAACCACCAGCCCCTGTCTATCCTAAGGAACCCCTTGAAGAACTTTTCCTCAAGGAATCCATTAAGGAGGTGACTGCTATCATGAGCTTAGAGTGGTTGCAAGAGGGGAAGGATTGTCTGAAGAAATTCAGATAACTTGTCCCTCTACACCTCTCTTTTGCAGACATCAAAGGGAATTGGTGGAGGTCATGTATAACCCTACGGTAGGTGTAAACATCATGTCCAAAAACTATGTGCAAAGCCTCGTAGGAGAGCCTTTCATAAGTCATACCTTTTGGACATTGCGCACAACACCTCGAACCACCTTTGAATGCCGAGAGATTATACATGACCAAGTTCTTCAGCATAAGGATGTCAAATTTTCTTTGGACTTTCATATTTTTATTTTTGATGTCCAAGATTTTGACATCCTAATCGGGCATCTCTTGGAAAAGATTCTTGATCTATCAAAATCCGGGGATTTAGATGTCAAGTTGGGGAGAAATTCATTTTCGATTCCAGTGACACGAGCTAAAAACTCAGTGACGGACTCTCTCCACTAATATGACATGCCCGAGGAGGTCATGAGAGTCATGCTCTATGATAACCCCGAGACGGACCTAGAACTTGATGCCCAATTCTTCATAGAAGAAGAGGACGACTCGGGGAAACCATAGAACTTCCTCAAGAGGAAGAGCCGACTCGGCCTCCGGTTGAGCTTAAACCCCGCCCCCTACCTCGCCATGTCTTCCTAAACAAATGACACACAAACTCCTAAGTATCATCGGTGATAAACTTAGTGACCGGGAGACGTCCCAACTCATCACCGTCTTAGAGAAGCATAGATCGGTCTTCGAGTATTCTTTGCAAGACCTAAAAGGGGTAAGCCCAACACTTTGCACACATCATATACCTATTGAGCCTTCCAGTACCCCATCACGTGAAGCCCAGAGAAGGCTCAATAACGCGATGCGTGAAGTCATGAAGAAGGAAGTTCTCAAACTTCTTCACGCCGGGATAATTTATCCCGTACCACATAGCGATTGGGTTAGCCCAGTCCAAGTGGTCCCTAAAAAGGGAGGAATGATGGTCGTTGAGAACTCAAAGAACGAGATCATTCCACAAAGACAAGTCACGGGGTGGAGAATGTGCATCGACTATAGAAAACTTAACAAGGCAACTAAGAAAGATCACTTCCCGCTTCCATTCATTGATGAAATGTTGGAACGGTTAGCGAAACATTCTTTCTTTTGTTTCCTTGACGGGTATTCTGGCTATCACCAGATCCCGATCCACCTCGATGACCAAAGCAAGACCACATTCACATGCCCATACGGAACCTATGCATTTCGTAGAATGTCATTTGGGCTGTGTAATGCACCTGCTTCTTTCCAGCGGTGTATGGTGTCAAATTTCTCATACATGATTGAAGAGATCATGGAAGTCTTCATGGACGATTTCTCTGTCTATGGTAAGACTTTCGACAGTTGTCTGAAGAATTTAGACAAGGTCTTGCAACGATGCCAAGAAAAGGACCTCGGTGCTTAATTGGGAAAAGTGCCATTTCATGGTCCAAGAAGGCATCGTTCTTGGACACTTAGTGTCCGAGAGGGGGATTGAGGTAGATAGAGCCAAGATAGACATTATCGAAAAGCTACCTCCCCCAGTGAATTTTAAAGGAATCCGTAGCTTCCTAGGTCATGCAGGGTTCCATAGGAGATTCATAAAAGATTTTTCACAAATCTCTAGACCCCTCACGAACCTCGTTAGCCAAGGATGCACCTTTTGATATCACGGATGAGTGCATGAACACTTTTGAAACCCTTAAGAAAGCACTCATCTCGGCTCCGATCATCCAACCCCCGGATTGGTCGTTTGCCGTTTGAAATCATGTCGCGATGCTAGCGACTATGCCGTTGGTGCGGTCTTAGGCCAAACCAAGGATAAGAAGCAAAGCATGCAATCGCATATGCTAGCAAGACTCTAACAGAGCCCAGTTGAACTACGCTACCCGCGTAAATAGAGCTCCTCGCGGTAGTCTTTGCTATCGAAAATTTCGCTCTTACTTAGTGGGTGCAAAGATAATCGTTTACACCGACCACAGCGCCCTTAAGTATCTTCTCACTAAGAAAGATGTGAAACCTCGTTTGATCCGGCCGGATTCTTCGCTCCAAGAATTCGATCTAGAAATAAAAAGATAAAAAGGGAGTAGAGAATATTGTTGCGGATCATTTGTCGCGTACTCCCTCAGGGATGGTATTAGAAGTCATTTTGGACAAGATTTGAGTCAAACATCGGGAATATAAATCATCAATAACTTTTAAGTTGTTGAGTTTTTAAATGTAAAAATTACATGAGTAGATTTGTCTTAAAAAATACTTTGATAAAAGAATACATATATCACATCTCCATAAATATTTTTATAATAATAAGAGGTCAAAGTTGTGTTTTGGAGACCGTGTTGCTGTCCTAAACGACTTCTAATACCATCCCTCGGAGAGGGAGTATACGGTAACTAACATGCAGGAACTACCAATCAATTAGATTACCTGCGGCGACATGCTACTAAAGGTGACGGACACCAACCCATGGCACGCAAACATTGTCAACTTCATGGTTACAGATTATGTACCCCCCCCAGGGGGGACCGTAAAGCTCGAGTAGAGAGCGGGCGTCACCTTTGGGACAACCCATATGCATGCGGGGTGTGCGCAGATGGCTTGCTAAGAAGATGCGTACCAAGGGCGAAGGGATGCAAATCATAGAAAAATGCCATGCATCACCTTATCTTTGGCCACCTCGGAGTATTCCGCACTCAAGCCAAAAATCTGGCGGTCGCGGGTTCTTACCGCCAACAATGTACACCCGACACGAAGGAGTTCATCAGAAGATGCTATAGCTGCCAGAAGACTGGAGGTATAACAGCTCGCTGACGCAATGCCCCTACACTACAACCTTCAAATAGAAATATTTGATGTGTGGGGCATTGACTACATGGGACCATTCCCAAAGTCCGGCGATTCTTGCGGTATATCTTGGTGGCGATGGATTACGTGTAGAAGTGGGTAGAAGCATTACCATGCGAGATGTTGATGCCAAACATGCTCGAAAGATGTTCCATGAAGTGATTTTCCCCGTTTTGGAATGCCTCGCATGGTAATAAGTGACAGAGGATCACACTTCAAGGACAAGACATTCAGAACATTCCTGAAAAGAACTTGGTGCCGAGCACAACATAGCTACCCCTTATCATCCGCAAAACCCGGCGGGCAAGCGAAAACGTCAAATAAGCAAATAAAGAGCATCCTGCGGAAGGCGGTCAAATCGAGATGGGGAAGGGTTGGAAAAATAAGCTACCCGATGCCCTTTGGGCTTATCGGACAACATACAAAGCCCCCATCGGCATGTCACCCTATCACCGGTATATGGCAAAACCTGCCACTTACCAGATTGAGTTGGAACATCGAGCTCACTGGGCCATCAAGAGATGGAATATGGACGTCAAACTTCGCGAAAAGAATCGACAAAAGCAAATTTCCAAACTTGAAGAATGGCGAGAGAAGGCATACCATAGTTCAAAAGCTCTACAAAAGAAGCGCATGAAGAGATGGCATGATCAGCGCATAAAGATGAAAGAATTCACCAGGGGTGATAAGGTACTCTTATTCAACTCCCGGTGAAACTATATTTGGCGCGAAGGAAAGTTGAGGAGCAAGTGGAAAGGACCATACACGATCATCAATACCTCGTCACACGGTTAAATCACAATCCAAGGCAGCGCAGTAAAATACACAAGGTAAATGGTCAATGCCTCAAACTTTTCTTTGAGCCATCACCGATCTTAACCAAGAGCTCGATAGAATAGACTTTTATTTCAAAAAGGATTTATGAATTATCGGCAAGACAAAAAAAGTTTCTCTTTTGTTTTTAAAATTCAATAAAGCTTGTCTTTGGAACCTTGTGTATGTCTCCACTTGTTTTTGTCCTTGTGCAAAAAAAAATTAAAAATAGGTGCAAAAACAAGTGTGGGGGAGGCTCACGTCTCTCCCAAGTCAAAGGTACGCAATTTATAAATTTCAAATTTTTGACTTGTGACATATCTCCTCCTCCTATGTTTTAAACACTGTGCTAAACCTGAACCAAGTTGGCAATACTCCATCTCCATGTCTACCAATTGATTCATGACATGCATACACTTTATTCCTCGCCCAAAACCATACTTTGATGAGCAATTACCTGTTAGGGACCCCATGTTCATCTAAACAATTGAGCTTCGAGATATGGTAGAATGACTTGACACTTGCTCTCTTATGCAATGAGACTTGGTTTTATTTCAAAAATTCAAATAAAGCATGCTCTGGTGTGACTTAGACAAATCCTACCAAAGCCCGAACAATGACATGAATATCCACTATAGCTACTTCCCTCTTGTATTGAGTTTTGTCGGGCTCCGTTGATCTGCGTTGAGAGAGGCTCATACTTCCAAGATCGAAAAATACGTACACCCACATATACACGCCAATTCTCACAATGAGAATTACGCACAACATGCATCTTCACCATCCACAAAATAAATACTCCATCCAAGTTATACCATGATCATCTCCTATTATCGAGAAAAAGTATCATGCAAAGAAGAGGATACATGCTAAAGAAAAAGTATGAGAAAAAGAAAAAGTTGGACAAATGTCCCGAATAAATGACGAGGAAGTCGAAGACTTTCCCAAAAAAAAGAAGAAGAAGAAAAAATTAGCTTGTATCTCTCCAAAAGCATACAAAAAGAAAAGAGAGATCATGAGTCAAGGAGTAACCCCAAAAAATACCACAAATATTTTCCACACACTTTTGCACATTTCGATCTAGGGGTATGGCACCTCTTTCCAACGATCCGAGCTTGACCCGACAAAACATACGAGAGGTACGTATACAACACTCCACTAAAAAAAAAAAACAAAACCACAAAACGCAAAAAGATAGGATGAGTGAGAGCGAGAGTGCTTTGGTAAGGAAACACAAAATGAGTGACTATGTGAGATTCAACCATGGAGCATTGCTATTTTATCTTCAAAAATTCAAAAAATCAACCAAGTCTTTGCACATGAGTAGTAGTAGCAAGGAGATAGGAATTCAGGCCGTTCCATTGCTCAATTGCTCTAAGATAACTTGGTAGCCACTTTTGAATGCTCACAAAGCGGTGAGGCCCTAATAACTTGTATGCGGTCTACATCTTGGAGATTGAACCACTTTAGTCCTCGTGCCTTCACTTTCGAGGGCGAGCAAAAGGCTAAGTGTGGGGAGTTTTTGACGGTAATTAACTACATAAAAAACACCGTCAACACACCTGCACAAAACATTCACTTTTGACTACCAAACTTAGTGATAGGGCTTGAAACTAATTCATTCCACGAGTTTTGGTATTTTCAAATGCGATGCAGGAATTCTTAAATTATCGTCAAGAAAAAGTATCATATATGGCAAAATAGAGTACACCATCATGGAGAGCTCGTCCACGATCAAAATAGATATATTACTTGATATATTTGGACTCGGATGGAAAAGATAATGTACAAACAAGAATACGCATGGAATGATGATCCTCCACGTCCAACGAAAACAAGTGACATGCAGGGGCGAATCCAGGAGGCGAGGCGTGCCAAAGCCAGCGATAGCGGCCCATTGCGGCGGCGCCGACAAGCGGGTCCCACGGGGGCCTGTACCCCCCAAAGGGGCGTCGCCCGGCCCAGCCAATGAGGAGCAAGGCACGTGGCGGCTACCCGCCGCTAGCCTGCCCGCGTCTTGCCTGACGGCAGCGTTCTGGCGGGGCCGGTGGAGCCCTCGCTTCAAGACCGCCGAGGCCGGAGCTCACACGCGCACGACGGGCGGAATTGCGCGGCTCGGGCCGCCCTGTAACAAACCTTCTAAATTACACAGGGCCCACATGCACTTATCATTGTCATTAAGACCTCTCGATCACTATGCACGGAGTTCCCAATAATCTAGAAAGTGCTATTAATCTTCCGAGCAGGGATCTCATTAACAAGTCATTGCGGTATTACAACATTTTATTCAAAAATACGTCGAGTAAACAGCGGAAGGATTGCATAACCATAATTTTACAAAACATTTGTTCAAATAAACAAACTTAAGTAACATTATTACAAGCCCGGAATTATTGGAGTAACTTTATACATATAATACAACGACAACCCCGCCTTTGAGGGTTCAACTCTACTCGTCATCTTCCTCCCCGGTACACCGTCATGCGGCGAGGGACCAAAACAAGCCTGCTCATGACCTGCTCTCCTACAACAAGGGTCAAAGAACCCCGAAAGTGCGGGGAGTACTCAACAAGACTTACCCGACAAAAAAAAAAGAGGAGAAGACTTCGGGAATACTTGGTCTTAGGAGTCAAGGTAAGGCTTTAGCAAGAATCAAGAACTCTTTTGCGAGAAAAGCTTACTATAAGTGAATCCGTACTTTCAATATTTTTAGTTCGGATTAGTAGCTCATATACTCTAGGTTATCCTATTCTAGAGCAAACATATTTTTCTTATGCCAACTTTCTTTCCTCAAAAACATATTCCATCATTTACTACGATGAATGGGCGTAAGAACGGGTCTCCATAACCAAGAAGCAATGGCGATTCATGAACCAATTATACCCAAATAGGGATCCCTAACCACCCGACATATGTAGCACTTAAGCTTGCATATATCAACCCTCACTTTCGGTTATTCCCAAAATGGGATTTGGGTCCATCGCCACCCGAGAGCACAAGTACTCCACCTCCCTACCCGTCCCTAATGACGGTTTGACAAGTAGGGTGGGAACATGCTACTCCCGCCATCTCTCCACTCCCAAAGGCTTGCGGTTGTCCGTTCGATTTGGCACACCCCCCCCGAGATCGCTTACGGGGGCATGTGGCGATTAGTTTCGGTTCGACTGGGTGATCGCGTCGGGCGTGCCATTGACCAAATGGTCTCGGGCGCAACTTGCGTTCAAAAGTCCCGAACTTAACAATCCAAACAACGGGCGGTCCTTAAGCGACCAACACGGGACAAGCACGGCTAGGTATCCCACGGAACTTTCAACCTACGTCCCGTCCGATCTCAAATTCATCACTACATCTCTTTCTTTTCTGAAAATAGTACCATCTTCTCAAATAAAACATTTTGATGAAAAAGCTTAACTAATTAAGCGGGGCTAAGCATCACTAAGCATTTTCGAAATAAAAACAAAGTTATCAAGGATGGTATTTAAATAAACAAGAATGGTAATGCAGCAATTAGGTTTTCACTCAACTCCTAATTACTTAATGCAATAAAGCATAAACAAAAGTGATATAAGCTTTTAAAATATCAAGGAAAGGGTTTAATGAACCGGGGCTTGCCTTCGTTGACTGAATAAACTATTTCTTGAGAAAACCCGGAGAAATCCGAACCCGCTTCCTTTGGATAAAGAACCTCCTCGGGGGTAGCTCGAGACTTGACACTCTCGATCTTGTTCACTACACGAAATAATGTATGCCTCAACATGATGCCATATATTTAAATATGATGATTGCAGGTGCATGAAATGATAAACATAGGAACATAACTTTACTTCACGATAAAGTTGCAACCCAACAAAACCAACTTGTTGAACTACTCTACAAGATATCACCACCATTGCCTAAGGAGTTCTCAAGGACCATTTGATTGTGGTATGATCCAAGATTCACAAAACACAAAAGTCACACAAAAACCTAAATTATTTGACACTAAACAATTTATAAACCACATGAAATAATAGAGCATAAAATAGAAAATAATTTAAACATTTCAAAATGACTCCAAACTTTTTATACAAGTAGGACACATCATAAAATAGTACCAAATAAATTTTCATGATTTTTGAATAAATATTTTATTTTCTAAAAATCATAGAAGATGGATTTTTCAATTAAAGATTGTATTTTTAAATCATGCAAGAACTACTCAAAATCAAAGTTTCAAAATTTTCATATGTAAACATACTCATAAGATGACTCTACAAAAATTTTCAGAATTTTTAAAGCTATTTTCAAATTTCTATGAATTTTGAAAGAATCGGCACTATTCAAATTTGAATAAATTTGAAAACAATCTAAAAGGAAAACGAGGCCATTGGGTCAAACCAAATTCCTGTCGGCCCACCAAGTGACATCGCCCACTTCTTCCCCCGCGCCTCTCTCTCTCGACTTGACTGGCGAGGGCGGGCCCGGGGCTGGCGACAAGACAAAGGCCCTCACACCCGACCGCCCGCCCGGAGTTTGACCGGCGATTTCGCGCGACGGCGGCGTCTCGGCGGCGGCACTTCTTCCCCTGACTCCCCTCATCCCCGTACCTCCCGACCTCCTTTTCTCTCCTCTCTTGAGCACGCAGCGATCCATGGCCGGGCGGCCATGGCCCGGCCGCGGCTGGCGCGCGGACGGCCAGCGCCGCTCACCGGAACCAAAACCCGACGACGGCGTCTTGACCAAACAAACCCCCGACCCACAGGCGACCCTTTCCCTAACTGTCGAGCCCTAAACGAGTTCCTACGCCGGTGGTGGGCGGCCTTCTGTGGCCACGTCGTGGGGGGCTCGTCGGCGTCGATGTTCGGCGGCCACGACACGAACAACGGAAACGAATCGGCACAGACATGGGGCGGGAGCTCACCGAGCACGGTGCTCCGAGATAGTTGAAGTGGAGACAGAGCGGAGGTGGCTCGGCGGCGATGGCGGGCGGCGGCGGTTCCGTGGCAAGGTCTCGCGCGTTCGATATGCTGGACCTCGATTTGTGGAAACGGCGAGTACCGCTCCGCGACCCTGGGCCTCAAGATGATTCAAAAGCACTGAGTTAGTTTTCCTCGGGACTCACCGAACAGCGGGCGGCGACCGGGACGACCGCGTGCGGCGCCGCTGCCGCGTCCGCCTGAGAAGAAAGCCGGCGCCCGCGCTGGGCGGCCGGCTACGAGGCAAGGCACGAAGTTAGCTCAATCGAACCACAAAGGAGTTGCGAATCGGATGGTAGGGTCAATTTGGGTGGATCGGAGTTCGACGACGACGCACGGCGGCGGAGGGAGATGACCACTCGGCGGTTGAAGGAAGAAGAAAAGACGATGACGGCGTCAACTTCGCATTATATAGGGCAAAGGAAGGTCGGATGTGGATGGCGACCTCGTGAAGCTCCCCAGCTGCCAGCGACGCCACGAGGATGGACGAACCGTCGAGACGACCCCGGCGACGGCGGCGGCGACAAAGGCGGCATGGGCGGCCATGTTTGGTTACCGTAGCGCCTAAACCCTAACTTTCTTCGAAAATTGTCAAATTCTTCCCAAATTTGAACTGAACTCGAAAAACTCCAAAAAACAACTTGGGCTAATTTTTTCAAGATCTACAATTTTCACAATTGGAAGATTTTCAAATTCGGCCTCTAAATATGACTTTTTGAAATGGGATCAAAATAGGAGAATTTTGAATTCAAAATTACTTTAAAATTTATGTAAAAACTTCAAAATTTTTGTACATATCTTTTGTACATCAAAACAAGATCTACAACTTGGCTTTTGGAAGTTTTTGCAAATTTTGCTTAGATTTTGAATTATGGAAAAGGGGGTAAAAGAGGGGATAGGAACTAGGGTTTTCGAAGTTCAATTCAAACTTGAATTTGATTCAAATTTCAGATTCCCAACCTATACTATCAAACCATCATCCAACAACACACTTAGGATCAAAAACATAAATTCAAAATTAAATCACCCTAAAATTTCTTAAGCACAAACAATTCTCTAAAAAAATAAACTTATTTTAATTTGATGCATTTCAAATTTTCTAATCATGCATGCTTTACGATGATCATAATGACATGGCAAAATTTTTAGTTGATTAACACCAGGGGGTGTTACACCCACAAAGCCACGTGGCGCAACCCGACTAGAGCGCTTGGAGGGCGGTCTTGACAGCGCGCGATTCGCCGTTTGGTTTAGGCCGGTTCGGCCGGTTTTCCCGCTGGCCGGACCCGGATTTCCCTCCAGCTTAACGCAGAGCGGCGCTGTTCCCATAGGTTCACCTCCGGTTCACGCACTGACACCGGTTTTGCTCCTGTTTTTGCTACAGCGGTGGGAGGAGTAATTAATTTGCCGACCACAGGGAGCGCGTCGGTTGCATGCTTGTTGGAGGTCGGCATCTCATTTATTCACCATAGAATATTCCTAGCATATGCCCCATCCTCTCTAGTATAAATATAGGACCTCTCCCTCTCATTTGTACACAAGATAATACACCTCAAGGAGCTACAAGCACAAGAGAAGCAAGAGAGAGAGAGAGTTTTCTACCTCTATCCCCATTCTAATTCTAGAGAGTGAGAGAGGGAAAGCTAGAAGGGGATTTGGCTCCTTCTACCCTGAGTTGTCTGAGTGCCCCTTGTTCCGCGGTTCCTAGGAGGTCGAGTGTCGGAGTTGTTGGTACCCGCCTCGCTTGTACCTCTACAATCTACTTACACTTTGGTAAGACAGTTGTGTTCCTCTTTCGGTTATTACTTTCAAGCATATTATCTTAGCCGTTATAATCTTGTGGGATTGATAGTCGTTCCTTCGGGGCGGTACTCTAGTGAAGGACCCCCGGGGACGGGTAAGCCTTGAATTCGCACTTCGAGTAGTAATCATCAGTGCAAACATGGTGTTTGGACTAGTGATTTCCTATCTTTTGTGGCGCATCCCACGGTTGAGGGGGTAGGGGGTAAGGGTTGTGACAACCTTTGTCCGTCCTTTGTAACCCCCCACATTCGGGTATGGCGCAAAGGCAATTGCCGATCTCTATCCCAGTTTGGGTGATTGCCGGTGCCCGAAGTGAGAAGATAACGCACGAGTGATCCCTGCCTGAAAGTGTCAACCCATAAAGATACCTCATTCCTCTTAGAAGCTTAACCTTGCCTAGGGTAGACACAGCATCCAAAAGCCCTCTACACAACCGTCCCTCGAAAGTAAAATATGATACCCTAAATACCACCGGGGTGAAGTGCTACAACGGTCTTTCCCGTGCGCTTGCGGATTTTGTTTGCTTTTAAGCTAAGAAACACCAACACTCCCACCGACGTTCTCTGGTTGAATACAACCGCCTCGCGAAAAGATGGGCCCGTTTGGCAGCTGTGTGGGTGCGGGCGCACCCACCAATATTTGGGCCAAATGGGCTCAAATTTGGTGAGCACATAGGTCTCGTCATTAGCTTCGTTTTGGCGGGTGGTTCACTAAAAACAGAGTCCATATGAGAAAGTTATGCCCAAAATACTTGAACCCCGTCATGTGGCCCAATGTGTTTTTATGTTGGATTTGGGTTTCCACTTCTTGGGCTCATGTTTGGATACTAGTATTCATGTTTCTTGGGCTTTTCTCCTTGTCTTGCATTGGGCCATGTGAAGCTTGTTCTCTAATTTATCTTTTCCTTACTTTTTGCCCACTTTATATAAGTTTTTCAACTTTGTCCCTCAAGAAAACAAGTGAAACACCAAAACTTATGGAATTTGTTATTATAAATCCTAGTTGCTAATCTTTGGTGTTTGTTTTCAAAACATGTTGGCGGTATAAAATAAGCAGCTTGAGCACCGTCAACACCTAGCCGCGTGAGGCGGGAGGTGGACGGGGTTGGCCCTGGGCAGTCATGGGTCGCAGCGGTGGGGGTGGGCGGGAGGTCGACGGGTGTGGCAAAGGCGGGCGGTGGGGGGCGAGCCGGTGGCGGGCCGGGCGGGGTGGGCCGGATAGGGGCGTTGGGGGCGGGGCAATCGTGTGGGGAGGTGATGGTGGCGGTGGCCACGGTGTGAGTGAGTGAGAGAAAGCGAGGGAGTGATGGGTATTGGCTAAGTGTTGTGGTTAGGTCCTTTACCGAAAGTGTCGCCCACTACTACCGAATTGAACTTCCGTGGCGGTTTTTTGGATTTTCCGTGGCGGGCATTAAAACCGCCACCACTGTACCTAGGGTCACGGTTAATCGAACGATTAACCGCGGGCGCTTCCTACCCGTCCACGGAAAAAGCTATTAACCGTGGCGGTTATTTAACAAAAACTGCCATGGAAAATCTATTAACTGCGGTGGTTATTTAACAAAACCGCCACGGAAAATCTAGGAAAAAAATTAAAAAGAAAACCCGAATCCAGGGCCCAAATGGGCCCGAGATAAAACCATGCCGCCGGGGTCGCCACCATGCACCGCCGCCGGGTCGCCACCATGTAAGCCGCCGGGCGTCCCCCGGCGCCACGCCGCGGGATCTAGCGGTTGGTGGTCGGATCCGCCGCCGTGGCTTCGAGGACACCGCCGCCATGGAGCTCGAGGTGGACGAGCGCCGCCATGGAGCCTGCGCCGCCACCGTGCTCGCCGCCGCGCAGCATCCATGCTCGGCCGCCGGATCCGTGCTCGCCCGGCTCGCCGCCGCCGGATCCGCGCTCGGGTCACCGCCGCCTCCCGCTCGGGGAACGCCGCCGCCGTGCTCGAGGACGCCGGGGGCGCCATTCATGCTTGGGGTTTGCTGGATGCGTGTGCTCTCGAGGAGGCGCCACTCCCCTTAGCTACCCCCCATGCCGCCTTACCGCGGCGTTGGAGTTTGTGAGGGAGAGGGAGGGGATGGAGAGAGGGAGGGTGTCCCACGGGAGAGAGAGGTGAGGGAGAGAAGTGAAGTGTTGGTATATATAATTCGGCCATGATTTTCCGTGGCGGGCTATTTATAAAACCGCCCGCGGTTAATCGATTAACCGTGGTGGTTTTTAACAATGCCCGCCACGCGATTAATAGGGATTAACCGTGGCGGTTATTTTACAAAAAACCGCCACGCGTTTGTCGACAACCGTGGCGGTTTTCCCCAGCCGGGGGTGTGCGGCCACCGCTTTTCCGTGGTGGTTTCTCAAATGCCCGCCACGGAAAATAAAAATCCGAACACCATGCAAAATCAATCCCGTAGTAGTGGTCGCCCTAGCGTAGGATCTGATGGAAGCCTAGAGGGGGTGAATAGGCTTATCCTTGAAATTCGACCGGTTAAAACTTTTCACACGCCGTCAAGATATATATGCGCTACTGTTGATGCTCACTAACTCATATTTTTATGCATCAACAATTCATGGAAAAGAATTAAAATATAATTAGATAACCTTATTAGGGGTTTCTACTAATGATTTCCATGAGTTTTGGTAAAGTTGTGATTTGCGAGGACTTAACGTAAAAACAGCGAAAATGACGTGTCACACGACCGACGTAATGCAACGCAATCCAACTCGAAAACAAGTCTAGAAGGCTCCGGAATACACCCGACGTTAAAGAGTCCCAAAACCCGAAAATACATCATCTAGAAGACTCCGAGAAGACACAAATAAGCATCGCGGGACCCGTGAGTGGGCCCCACTGGGGCCGATCGCCCAAATATTAGGCCGATCGGGCCCGCCTGCCGCCAATCAATCTCCGCCGAAGCTTCCTCAACCGCCTCCAAGATGCAATATAATCCGTATGATTATGGTCGGTTTGATCCGAGGGCGACGGTAGAAGTGCGGGATGATTCAAGGATTAATACCACATCGCTCGTTGAAGTTGAAGAGACAGAGGAAGACCCATATATAAACAGCCCAAGACCCCTCAAGTCAATTCAATCCAAGTTGATCTAAAGCTTCATGTTCAATAAGAAGTAGATCAAGGAAGAGCCAAGACGAGAGAAGAAGAGGAGACACCACGAGATAGGATAGCTAATTCATAGCTCTAATCTAGAGCCTAGTTTAGATAGAAAGTCGCTTTAAAGAAGAGAGAGTGTATGCTCCTAGTTCGGATCAATAAGTTACACTATGGTTCAATATAATTATTGTTCTCATACACCTTCGTGCTATTTCATTATTATGTATGCAATTAATTTACTTACACTTTATTCTAGTCATAGCATATTTGATATAGTCATTATTCATGGTAATTCAAGTACTTATTCGTAGAGCTCCTAGTATATTATGCGCATATGCTAGGTAGTAGAGAGTATGTAAGCATGGTGCTTAGATATAATTTACTTATGGATTCACCTTATATGCCGGGTCGTGTGGTAGATCGTAGTGGTGACAAAGACTATTGAGTCCTTTGCAATCCTCCCCCGTGTATAAGACTAGTCGATAATGGTTCTTGGGATTATCTTGTTTAGTTCTTGATTTTCTTAAGTAATCTTCGGGGTACACATTTTTATTTATGGTTTTGATTTATATATGATCTTATGCTATGCCTGTTTATTTCCACTTCGTAAATTCTTTGTATACTACATAAGAACCTGTCCCATTTGTCCTAAATCCAATCCTAATCTAACTAGGAATTAATCTTATCCTATTGTTCACCACGTGCACCTCTACCTCTTATATACCTTATCATTATTATCTTTTATTGGCTCACCCCTGTTTAAGTAAATGCTAAACCACCGAATCTCATTAGTCTTCTATCACTTTGTCTTTAATCATTTGAACTGCTTATCATATCTTCCTCGTGGATTCGATATTTAAAACCCTTCCCGGGTGAAATGCTCACTTTGACATCCGTGCGCTTTGATCTATCTCTCTGTAAGCTAACAAATACCAACAAGCATTTCTGCGCCGTTGCTTGGGGAAGATTTTGATAGCTTTTCTTTTTGATTATTGATAGATGAATACTAAGTGTGGATTTGCTACTTAGCACCTCTCACTAAACGTAATTACCCGTGTATTGTCTATTAGTCTATCTTATGCAGGGTAATTGATTAATATTTTCGAAGTGACCGACGGTAGGAGAATCCAGTGTACCTGAACTTCATAAACCATAAACATTGGAGCTCTGCCCAGGTCGTCGTCACAAGAATTCAAGTGACGGATAAAGAAGCTGCACAACTCACAAATTCTATTTTGTGAGTAAAGGTAAGTATGATCGAACGTGAGAAGGTTTTTAAAACTTTTAAATAGTTATATTAGTCTCACCATGATCATATCCCTTCATCTCTATAAAACCTTTATGCTGCCTTTGTTTACTATAGTATGCTTAAGTTTTGAAATATCTTCATACACCTTAGACATGATGCTTAATTTATTTTCATGGCTCAAGTTAAACATGGTGTTTAGTTTGATTCCTGAAACCGCAAGGTGTGTCGATTTTATTTCTAAAGGCTTTTAAATTAAACATGGTGTTTAGATTAAATTGCCTTCTTAAATTGAGTTGGACATTATGTCTAGGTTGATTTTTGGACTGATAGTATACTTTAGTAGATTCTGGTTATCTTTGTGAGACTAACCCCTGCAGAAAAATTGTCAAATCCAATTTGGGAAAAGAGATTAGCTTACGCAAGATATGTAATGAACTCCAACAACTCGCACAAAAGAAGACTCAACTCACTCCTTACGAAAAGGACGAACTGTAAGTGCCTAAATACTCAATTTGTCTTTTGTCGCAGTTACCTTTTGCCTTAGCCACGCTTTAAGTGCAACCGCTCCATAATAATAAATAATAAAAACAAAAACAAATTTATATAATCGTGCTAAGTTTTTAAAAAGAACCATCATTATGTTAGCACAAATAAATTATATGGACAATAACCCTATTTTCAATATCATTGCTATCCTTCGGGTATATGTCCACTAATCTGTTGCAGGAAAGAATCTGTGGTGGCCACGTTCATGGACCTACCTCACTACCACTTCCACTACAAAAACAGAGGAGTACCAAGCCGAGGAGGCGATGAGAAGCGGGATCAACGTCAACCTACATCATCTTATCAAAGACTTGCTTGCTCTCATCACCTACAATAAGAAATACATCGGTAGGAACGCACTCCAATCAATGACGGGCCAAGATAAAAAGAGAAGTCACAATAATGCCCCGAGACCATGGAGGACAAGGATGTCACCAATGAGGTTTCTCCCTCGATCATCAAGACAACCGATTATTGCTACACATCATCAAGAAGAACACTCCACACCACGTCGTTAGAGGACAAAGCTAATCAAGGAGGGACTCCAAGTTTACATCTCAAATGAGCATCCTTTCGTCAACCGTAAGTAAAGGAAGATGAAGAAGAATTGACAAAGGAGGATCAATTGGTCAACCGGCATACTCATCCCTCGGGCCAATCACAAAAAAAAAAAAAAAAAAAAAAAAAAAGAAAGAGAAAGAAGAAAAGAAAATGGATTGGTACAAGGGGGAGGACGAACACAACAAGATTCCATCAAAGACCGACAGTCACAACACACTCAAGGAGATGATGAACAGTCAACCCTGACTTTAAGCGCTGAGTGACATAGAGTTTGAGCTTGGGGGAGGAAGACCAATTCCACTAAAAGATGCTCCGACAAGGCTCTCGGACTCCCGCCGCCGTTCCGACACGAAAAATGAAGAGAGAACAAGACACTCAACTACCATACAAGAACCACCATGAGGTGTTACGATGCTGCCATGATTCTGCAATAAAGGTAACATCTTCAGGTAAGTGTCCTAATCGATAAAACTTTACTCTAATCATGGCATGCTTACTAAGGAGTTAAATATGTTAGCTCACAACCTCACTTGGATTAATCGGAATAGCTCAACATGTTAGCTCTTAGTTGTTCTTACCCTTGTCTCTCTAGTTTTATTTTTCTCTACACTTTTAGTTTGCTATGTTATAAAAGCCACATTCATACCCGTCATCTGATCTTTTCACCTTTGTCACAAATAAATGAAACACATTATGCTACCATGGTTATATATGCTCAAGGTTAGAGTAGGATGAATACAATTTTGGTTCTCATTTGGTGTTTTCCCACCGCCAGAGCCCATACACTTGATCTCTACCTTGACTTTGTGAGCAGGACACACTTTGCGCCAGTTAATGTCCTGTCTACAACATGCACAATAAGCAAGGAACATGGGTGATGCCATCCTCGGGATCACTATTCCAAGAGATGCAACTTCAAGATCAGACAAGCAAGCCTAAGAAGAACAAGACGCGGAGAAATCACAAGTTGAATACAGAGCTGATGGACAAGGAGACATAAAGAAGATTCAAGAAAAGTCCACCCAGCTCCCACCAACCAAGTGCACCGAACCAGCCACTCCAAAAAGGTCTCCACCAAAGAAACAAGCTTGGAGGAAGAAAGAAGAACACGCCTACCAAGGGAGACAACAAGAGTACACCTTCGGAAGACCTACCACCACCCGCGTCACTGACTGATCAAACACCGTCGGCTACCTCATCTACGCTACTCACCGAGATCATTGAAGGCACCGCACTGCATTACCGACATCCCGACGAGATTCCATAGATGACAAAGACGCCACGAGTAAGTACTGAAATTCTCGCCGAGAGATAACTTCGGTATTTATCTCGCATATTTAATTTTCTGCATAGCATATTTCAATTAGCATGTTTCCTTTAAGCATATTTACTTTTCTAAAAACCTGCATTAGGAAATCATAAAATTATGTTTGCTGCATTTGCATTAGTTCCTTAAAAGCCCCATGCGAGCACCCCTTTGCCGTGGTGGCATAAAAATAAAAATACAAAAATATTGCACTCATATGTTTTTACATTAGCATCCCTATTGCATAGAAAAATTCTCAAAAAATGTGGGCACATGAAGGTCCACACGTTTTTCTAAAAATCAAAAAGAAGTGAGCACATGAAGGCTCACAACATAATCCTAGAATTTGTTCCTTCGGGGTATGTGCGAAATTAATATTTGCGGGGATAACATTTAAGGAAAACCCGGAGATGAACAAGTTCCAAGGACGAATAAAAAGACTACTTCAAGATCTAGCTTGGGGAGAGCACCCTCGCTTATCACGATAAGTATTATTATCCTATCTATTTTAAATATTAGCTAGTATATTTTGCTTAGAGTTAATGAGTCCTAAATAAAAATATTAGTTTTAAGAGTCCAATAAATATTAGAAGTTCGCGAGTTAGCTCTCTTTTCTTTAATTATGACCTTGATGACATATGCTTGGAAATGATGAATAGTTGCTCCGCCTTAATTCCTCTTAAAAGTACTTACACTTTAGACTTAGATTCTCCCAAAGCTTTAAATGCTTAATTTGCTCTAAACCCAACACACTGGGAAGCACATGCTTAATCTAAGTCTTAGCATTGAAAGATAATAGTGCATGAAAAGTTGAGCTACTGTTTATCATATTCTTAGAGATACTTGATCCCCTGGTTTTTATCTTTAAAAATTATAAAATATTACATAATGAGTTCCTTAGATATGACCCTTGAGAGTTTGTCACTTGCATCAAAACATCCCACTCCACCAAATACGCCGCTTCTAATCCGTATACGCCTCCCCATATTCCATCAAGCCGCTAGCCATAATTATAAAAAAAAAAAAATAATAATAATAAATTCTAGCAATTTTGGATATGTCTCTCTCAACGTTTTTATGCCAATTAGATTCTGGGCTACATTCAAAAAAAAAAAAAAAAAAAAAAAAAAATATTGAAAAGAAAAATAAATATTCAGAGAGAAAAGTGAGACAAGAGAGGGAGAGTAACGGACAAAAAGTCATACTAGGCGAGAAGGGCCTACCTCCCTAAATAATAATATATTTAGAGATGAATAATGGACACGTGTCCGAGGGTGAGTAGGGCCCACATCTCTAAGGAGAGAGAAAAATGGACATAAGTTCGGGAAAAAAGCCCACCTCTCCAAGAATGGACAGCCCAGGTCTTAGCAATTTTTAGAAAGAGAGATATAGTCCAAGATGCTTGAAAAGAAAAAAAAAATAAAATACTAGAAAAGGCTAAAGGCTAATTACTACCTTTCATCCTCATTCATTCACCACTATCATCCCACTATGTATGTCCTACTATATGTGTCACTTCACTACGTACTATCTACTTAAGAGGGTCATACATAGGATCTCTCGAAGTTTTTCTTTTGAAAAATAATGCAAAACCCCCGGGATGATAGTTGATCAAAGAGTTTGAGACATGGTACTTAACTTGATTGTTTTATCTTGCTTATGATTCGTGAAAAGGCTACGCCCCATGGTAAACATGTATGAGAGAGCAATCTTGTTAAGAGGAGAATTTATTTCTCGATAAACACAAGTACTTTTGAGGTATGAAAGCGTAGTAGCAACTCCCCGATCCTACTATAGCATATAGCTTTGCTAGGGACTAGCAAAGGGTAAGCTTGGGGGAGTTTGTTGATGCTCACTAACTCATATTTTTATGCATCAACAATTCATGGAAAAGAATTAAAATATAATTAGATAACCTTATTAGGGGTTTCTACTAATGATTTCCATGAGTTTTGGTAAAGTTGTGATTTGCAGGGACTTAACAGAAAAACAGCAGAAATGACGTGTCACACGACCGACGTAATGCAACGCAATCCAACTCCGAAACAAGTCTAGAAGGCTCCGGAATACACCCGACGTTAAAGAGTCCCAAAACCCGAAAATACATCATCTAGAAGACTCCAGAAGACACAGCGCATCGCGGGACCCAGAGTGGGCCCCACTCTGGGCCGATCGGCCCAAATATTAGGCCGATCGGCCTGCCCTGGCCGCCAATCAATCTCCGCTTCGGGAAGCTTCCTCAACCGCCTCCAAGATGCAATATAATCCGTATGATTATGGTCGGTTTGATCCGAGGGCGACGGTAGAAGTGCGGGATGATTCAAGGATTAATACCACATCGCCTGTTGAAGTTGAAGAGACAGAGGAAGACCCATATATAAACAGCCCAAGACCCCTCAAGTCAATTCAATCCAAGTTGATCTAAAGCTTCATGTTCAATAAGAAGTAGATCAAGGAAGAGCCAAGACAGGAAGAAGAAGAGGAGACACCACGAGATAGGATAGTTAATTCATAGCTCTAATCTAGAGCCTAGTTTAGATAGAAAGTCAGGGTTTAAAGAAGAGAGAGTGTATGCTCCGGTTACGGATCGATAAAGTTACACTATGGTTCAATATAATTATTGTTCTCATACACCTTCGTGCTATTTCATTATTATGTATGCAATTAATTTACTTACACTTTATTCTAGTCATAGCATATTTGATATAGTCATTATTCATGGTAATTCAAGTACTTATTCGTAGAGCTCCTAGTATATTATGCGCATATGCTAGGTAGTAGAGAGTATGTAAGCATGGTGCTTAGATATAATTTACTTTAAGCGGATTCACCTTATATGCCGGGTCGTGTGGTAGATCGTAGTGGTGACAAAGACTATTGAGTCCTTTGCAATCCTCCCCGTGTATAAGACTAGTCGATAATGGTTCTTGGGATTATCTTGTTTCGTTCTTGATTTTCTTAAGTAATCTTCGGTACACATTTTTATTTATGGTTTTGATTTATATATGATCTTATGCTATGCCTGTTTTATTTCCACTTCAGTAAATTCTTTGTATACTACATAAGAACTGTCCCCATTTGTCCTAAATCCAATCCTAATCTAACTAGGAATTAATCTTATCCTATTGTTCACCACGTGCACCTCTACCTGTCTTATATACCTTATCATTATTATCTTTTATTGGCTCACCCTGTTTAAGTAAATGCTAAACCACCGAATCTCATTAGTCTTCTATCACTGTCTTTAATCATTTGAACTGCTTATCATATCTTCCTCGTGGATTCGATATTTAAAACCCTTCCCGGGTGAAATGCTCACTGGACATCCGTGCGCTTGCGGATCTATCTCTCTGTAAGCTAACAAATACCAACAGCGGCACCGCCGCAGATAGCGCGGCAGACCGCGTGAAACCGACAGACGAGACTAGGCGGAGAATGGACTTCTCTCGGGGCGGTGGGCGCGCCGCACCCTCGTGCGGCACTAGCGTGGTGGACGAATCCGAGCACCACCAAATGCAACTCCGCGAGCTAGAGTTTAGTGCTCAAGGTTTCTCTTGGTTCCCGCACACAAATACTTCACGTAAAACTAGCCAAGGCCGGGCGAAAACCCAAAGAACCAAGTAGATCGGGTCAAAGCCCTTTCTCACAAGATAAATATGCAACAAAGTAAAGGGAGAACAAGTGAGACAAGGATTTGACCCGTGGTTCACCGCGCCACACAAAGCCGGGCTACGTCCCACGTTGTTGAGGTTGCCACACAAGGCTTAGCTTGCCCACCGGCTTGCTTTTTCCCTCGTTCACAAGTCTAGGGAGTTAACCCTAGAGATGTGGGGGGTAATATATTGCTTTAGAGTGAGGTTACAAACCTCCCAAGGCTGCCACACGAAGGGGGCAAGCTCAAGGGCGATGCCTAGCCGTCTAGGAGCAAGCTCCAAGAGTAAAGAACCCTAGGGTTCCGGCCAAACGTGAACCAAATGCTCTTTTGAGTGGAGGAAGTAGTAGATCCGGTCTCCAATTGAAGTTTGTAGCTGTTTCCCTCAAGAATCCCATGTGGGATGTGAGAGATTGAGTGGGGAGCTCAAGGAACTTCAATGGAGGTGAGAGAGAGAGAGAGAGCAAGAGGTGAGTTCTGGCTGTTCTGTCGCGAGGAAGAAGAAGGAGTGAGCCAGATGACCGTTGTGGAGGGGTAGAATGGGTATTTATACCCCACGGGCCCAACGGTATGATTTTAAGTGCGGCATTGCCGCACTGACACGCGGCAATCGCCGAGTGGACGCCGCTACCGCCGCCCAACCCGACAACAAAGGTGTGAATCAGGTCGAGAAGTTTGGGTCGGGTTTGGAGTTGAGTGTTGTGTCCGGATTTGATGTTTAGAGCACTTGGTCCACAGTACCGAGAATCCTAGGATCCCTCTTAGTAGTACGGCTTTTCCTAAACTCAAGATTCGAAATATAAAATAATTTAAACGCCTTGAGGAAACACCACCATCTAGCTTATTTGGTGCCTTTGGACCTGTTCATCAACTCCATATTTTAATCCCTGCATGTCATCTTCGTAAATCTCATTAGTTCCCTAATTCAGTGGTCATCAACGCCAAAACCCACTTAGAGCTTGATTGCACTTACAATCTCTCCCTTTTTGGTAATTGATGACAACCAAATTAGAGCTTACATAAGATGTACAGTCAAACTTAGATTACGAAGACCAAGGATGTAGGAACCTCCCCCTAAATATGTGATTGAGTTTTGAATTCTCATGGTTGACTTGAAATGTCAATTTCACATATTTAGGTGTAGTGAGGCCTCCCCCTAAATGTATAGGTGAGATTTGAATTCTCAATTTTGACATAAAAGTCAAGATATACATTTAGAGTGTGTAAGGCCTCCCCTACATCCATGGTTACTGTGGGGTGCTCAAAGGTGTCGAAAAAATATATCCATGATACATATGACAACAATAATATGATCGAGCACAAAGGGAGTGTGCATGCACGATCGATGTGCGCGGCATTTGCCAGCGCCGGTGCGCCTGCTTTGCATCGCCTATCAAAGACACCTGAACAAGCGGACAAAGACATCACAACGTAGATGACAAACTATGTAAACTAAACGTCGCGGCAAAAAGATTAAATGAAAACAGAGTTTAAGCAAACAACGACCAAATCTGAGAAGTAACAAGTCTTAGGTGGCATTATTACATAAAATAGAGTTTCGCTCAAACTCACACCTAATCAAGCTACTCTCAACGAATCTAAACTCAAGAAACGATCGCTGCAACATCATATCCTCCTCGAAGCGTCCCAGTATGCCGAAAAAGTTTGACCCCCCTCATTTCTTCTAATTTTCTCCCCCTTTGGCGTCAAGCACCAAAAAAGATCATAGAAAAGAGAAGAAGAGAGAGCGGAGTCACTCCTCACTAGTATCATCCCCGACCGGAAGTCGTGTCCACGTCCTCCTCGAAATAGCTGCACTAGGTCGTGTGGAGCGACGAGTGGAGCGCCGAGTCAAGGTGAGAGAGAAGGACCCAAGTAGATCCGACAAATCCCGACCGAGCCGGCCGGTGGCCGAAGCTCGGAGGTCGTCTTGACGTGGTCTAGGGATAGAAGGAGGAACCGGGAGTCCTTGCTTCTCCCCGACACTCTTGAATGCCCTGTCTCACCTCCCCGCACAACTCATAAGTCTGGCGAGATGCATATGTGCAAAGGCCCAAATATAGCCTTGATCCATTTCTTCACTTGGATATAGACTTGCTTTGTCTCTCCGGGGCCTAGAGCTAGAGGGCTCCTCCAAATCCTCTCCTCCGGTGAGGTGCCTCCCTCCGAGGGTCCGGCTCGCCACTAGTCTTCCCACCATCCAAGCCATGGGTCTTCTCTATGTTGTAGACAATGTGGAAGCAATCCTTTGGATAGATATTTCCAGAGACCCTCTCAATCATAAACATAATGTAAGGAGCATATGGCAGGTTCCTCCTAGCATCATCCATGGCATTAGCTAGTCGCCTCCAAATGAACTTCCCAACATTGAAAGTTTCATCGTTTTACGAAATGAGCAAGCAAATTCCTAGCATAGCCATTCACATCGTAGGCTGCCCCATCCTTAGGATCAATGGTGCATCTGCAGAGGTTGTTCATTGTTGGCATTTGTTAAGTGCTAAAAAGAATATGAAGGATTCTCAGCGCCGCACGTAACACCTACCATTGTAGCTTTTCCCTAGGATGAGTATTCTAGAGTATCGTATCCACGGGGAAGCTTTGGCTAGAGATTCTAATAAGTCACAATCATGCATCTACTAACTTAGCAAACCACTAGACTATAGTGAGCGGGTAAATGTTAGAGGATAAGTAATATAAAACAATAATAAACTACCTAAGATGCTAAGGAATAACTAAACTAATCAAGAGGTCAAAGAGAGTTCAAAGTTTCTATGTTCTTCTCTATTACTAAGGTTCTATGATAGCAATTACACTATTACACTTTGGAGCAAAGAAGTCCGTCCCAACTCTCGAAGAAGACCTGGGAAGAAAGTAGTTGGGAGAAGGTTGCCAAAAGCTCTACGAAAACACCAACCCGAACGTGGTGGATTACACAGCCTTACAGAGTTTGTCACCCCCCTACCACAACTAACCGTGGGATTGGGCGCAATCTCGGGTAACCAATAGCCTAGATACCAAGTCTATTCTATTGATTACAACTCTAGCTACCACGAATAACTAGAGCCCTCAATACGAGCGGAGATCCCATGCAATAACATAACAACTATACTTAACCATATAAAGAAAGTATATAGTAATAGAAAAGATAAATATATATAAATCACAAGTCATCCAAAGATAAGATATGAAACATACCAAACTCTGTAGACATCTCCAGAACCAAAGTGTAGTTCAACTCTCCTTTAGTCTTGATTAGATCTAAGTTAGATCTAATCTACTTCTAATTATATGTCTAATCTACTTCTAGTTACATTGCTAATCTTTTTCTAATCTACATCTAATTCACTAATCCTAGAGAGAGGTTATCCTTACATGGGACACCTCTACAACTGAAAGACTAATGATTAGAATGAGAATAGAATGAATTAGGGTTTCACCCTGGGGTCAGGGGGTCTTCTTATATAGGCCTTGGCGATGAACGATGACCATTGGATCAAACCTACCTTGGCAACGATGTAGATACAACCTCAATGTCGGTGGTAAACCGACATACAAAGCTGAGCCTGATTGGCTACTGTAGCCTGGCGGCCGCCAGACCAGTTTAGGCCGGCCGCCAGGCCCCTGTGGCCTCTCGGTCTCCCGTTTGTTCTGGTGTCTTCTGGTACCTTCTAGAGTGTTTTAGTCCACTTTTCGGGTCGAGTTGCTTCACGGTCAAGTTTGGTCTTCATATGCCTTGTATATTCCGGAACCTTCTCCATTATTCTCTGCAATTATCTATTAAGTCCCTGGAAAGTCATAAATCACCAAAGCTCGTGGAATTATGTTAGTTAAACCCCTAGTCTATGTTGATATTCAAATTATGTCTTTTTTCCATGTTTAGTTGACTAGTAATATTATGCTATAACAGTGTCAACATTCATCACGTAGAAGAAATCCTTCAACCCCTTTCTCTTTCCAAGTAACTGTGGATCTACCCAAAGAATCTCGATGGCCTTGGCCTCAATGGGGTCAATCTCATGTATATCTGTGTATTCCCTGTGGTCAGCCCCAAAACCAAGTATCTGACAGAAGGTGACAAAATCAATCATGTAGTGCCTCATGTCAGTCATCCAGTGGATGGTGTCTCATTGTCTCTCCCGAAAGATAGGTGGCATGAAACCGACTCAAGATCTCCTCATTCCAATCATGTTTGAAGGACATGATGTCTGTCAGCTCAAACTTCTCACAAGCTTCTATTGCCTCATTGAAAGCCTCCTCCTCCTTGGCTGCCATCCTCTCAAAGTCAATGTAATGCATGGTGGTGATCTTGCTCTTGGTGGAGTGGAGGAGAACTGTCAAATAGAAGTTGGAATGAAATGCAGCCCAAAATCTCTAATCTATGCCTTCATACTGCTCATCAGCATAGACATTCACTGCTCTGGCATCTGCAACCTCTCTTTGCTTCTTGAGATAACTCACCACTGGAATGGGTGGATCATTGGTAGGTGCTGCCATCTCAAACACACCCTCCACCTCGCTTTGCATGTAGCCTGCCGTCATACACGATGCAGGTGCTCGGGGGTGCCTTGCTCACCAGGGGGCACAATGGTGTACCCATCTTCTTCTTTGTTGCTCCTCAGTGAGCTGAGCTGTCCCACTTCCACCAGCTCTGTTCAGGTTCTTTCTTCCTCCTCCCCTTCCTCACAATCACCTTGACCCTCTGCTTCCTCTTGCCATGGGGATCACCTCCGGGATCCATCTATGCAATTTAAGACATTGATCGAAAACCCATGTGAATAGAAGGTCAAAAATGGTCAAATATATGTGAAAGAAGGTTTGAGACATAAAATTAGGTAGTTGGAGCAAGCTGTCCAGGGGTAAAAACCTGGGCCGCGGCTATTACTGCAGCAGGAGGCACGGCACTACCGCGGATGACAGCGCTGCACCTTGCCGTGTGTCACGCGGCACCGCCGCTCCTCCTTGCTCAAACCACCTATTTTTATCTTCCAAACAGTTCTAAGCCATCTATTTGACACATTCTCATGTTTCTATGCCAATTTCTGAGATCAAATCACAAATAGGTGTAAATTGTCCATGGATTGTCAAAGAATATGAGTCAAGGATAAAGTTTCTTCGATATTTGGACTCGATCAATTTTCCATCTCAATTGAGTAGGTGATTTGAGGGATATTTGCTGTTTGAATCAGCTAGGAACTGTTAAGTTCCATTTGGGGGTGGCAATGCCGTGCCCTCCCCTAAATCACCTAAGTAATTATTATACGAAATTTATCGATTCCATTCTACCAAATCACTTTCCCGGACTCATATATCACCAATCAACACAAATCCACGAGAAATTTCAACACCATGCATAGATAGAGCAAGAAACTTCCATGGCTAGGGTTAGGTTTTACTGGCTGTTGTCTTCGTGGAGTGAGGGGAAGAGAAGAGTAGGAGCTCGAAGAGAGGGAGCTCGACCAGAAGGAGACGAGCAGAACTCCTGGGGGGGTGCGGCGGCGCTGCACCGCCGGGGGCGGGCGCCCAGCGGCAAAGACGCGCGGAGAGGAGAGACGGCGGCGCTCGGTCTCACGCCGAGAGAGAAAAAGAGAGGGGCGCGTGCGGGGCGCCGGGTCCGAGAGGAGAAGGAGAAACCGGTTGGGCCGGGGTAGAAAAGGAAAGAAGAAAATTGGCCCAAAACGGTTCGACGGAACAAGTCCGGTAACCCTAGGCGCAGCACTACTGTCTCTTTGGGCGCGGCAACGCCGCCGCCAAGGGGCACGCTGCACTTGCCGCACCACCGCCGTCCCCGCATATATATTGCCACTTTTGACTTATTTCTCCTCAAGCTTGGTCACGAGACACCAAAATTCATTGCGGGGGACAGATCATCGAGACAGAACAATGGCATTGAATTTCGGATTAGAATTTGAAATCCTTTTGAAACACAATATGAAAGTTTTCACAATCTTTTCCTATGTCGATCTAGTGTCTCAAACAGATTGCATGTGTGCTTGAATTCAAACCAAGTTATGAGAATCGAGAATATTTAGCTCACTACGCAAAGCACAAAACCTTGACTCATCGAGAGGCTTGGTGAAGATATCGGCTAGTTGCTTTTCGGTGCTCACATGGCGAATGCGATATCTCCTTTGAGTTCGTGGTCTCTCAAGAAGTGATGACGGATGTCTATGTGTTTTGTTCTAGAGTGTGCTACGAGGGTTATTTTAAGAGTTTGATGGCACTCGTTGTCACAAAGAAGAGGTATCTTTGTGAAATGACATCCGTAATCTTTTAAGGTTTGCTTCATCCAAAGTAGTTGAGCACGGCATGCACCGATTTGCAACATACTCGGCCTCGACGGTGGAAAGGGCTACACAATCTTGCTTCTTAGAGCTCCAAGACACTAAGGAACGTCCCAAGGAATTGACATGTCCCCGAAGTGCTTTTTTCGATCTACTTTGCAACCTAAGCATAGTCGAATCCGAATAGCCAAGTAGATTGAACTTGGAACCCTTAAGATACCACAAGCCAAGGTTAGGTGTGAGTACTAAATATCTCAAGATTCTCTTAACAGCCACATTGTGACATTCCTTTGGATTGGCTTGAAAACGAGCACACATACACACACTAAGCATTATGTCCCGGCCTAGATGCACAAAGGTAGAGCAAGGATCCAATCATGGAGCGATATACCTTCATGTCCACGGCCGGACCCTCCTCATCAAGGTCAAGATGTCCATTGCTTGGCATTGGAGTCTTGATTGGCTTAGCATTAGCCATATCAAACTTTCTTAGCATGTCATGGGTGTACTTGGTTTGGCATATGAATGTCCCTTCCTCCATTTGCTTGACTTGAAACCCGAGGAAGTACTTCACTCACCCATCATGGACATCTCGAACCTCTTGGTCATTGTCCTACTAAATTGCTCAACATACATATTGTTAGTGCTACCAAATATTATGTCATCGACATATATTTGGCATACAAAGATATCATTGCTAACTTTATGAGTGAAGAGAGTAGGATCAGCTTTGCCTATTTCAAAGCCTTGTTTGAGCAAGAATTCCTTAAGGCATTCATACCATGCTCTAGGTGCTTGCTTAAGCCCATAGAGCGCCTTATGGAGCTTGTAGACGTGGTTGGAAAACTTGGGGTCTTCAAAACCGGGTGGTTGCTCAACATATACTTCCTCTTGTAGTGGGCCATTGAGGAATGCACTCTTGACATTCATTTGGTACAGCTTGAAGTCATGATGGGCAGCAAAGGCTAGAAGGATGCGAATTGCTTCTAGTCTTGCCACCGGGTGCATAAGTCTCATCAAAGTCCAAGCCCTCTACTTGAGTGAAGCCTTGAGCAACCAATCTTGCCTTGTTTCTTGTCACCAACCCATCTTCATCTTGCTTGTTGCGGAAGACCCACTTGGTGCCAATGATGTTAGTCTTGGGTCTTTCCACCAACTCCCAAACTTCATTTCTTTTGAAGTTGTTGAGCTCTTCTTGCATGGCCAACACCCAATCCGGATCCTTGAGAGCATCATCTACTTTCTCAAGGGTTCTAAAGATGAAACAAAAGAGAAATGTTGACAGAAAGCGGCTAGATGAGATCGAGTAGTAACTCCCTTTCGAAGACTCCCAAGGATGTTATCAACGGGGTGATCCCGTTGAATTGTTTGTCGTGAGTCGTGGGTGATCAACGCCTTACGCATTTTCTTCTTGATCTTCATCATATTCATCATCGCCTTCAAGAATTGGAGCAAGATCAAGTGGTTGAACAGGTGATGCGGGTGGATCGGTCGTTGCCGAGGTAGATGGCGCGGATTTGCCGTGTAGCGTAGGTCGGCGTGCACCGCCACGCTGGGCACTTCCAGCAGGCGTGTGCTGCACTTGGTCATTTAGTACGTCAGCGGAATCTTGTGCAGCAACAACTGGTGGATCCTCCTCTCCATTTGCTTGATTTTCTTGAGGTCTTATGTCACCTATAGCCAATTGCTTGATTGCCTCACAAGGTGGATCCTCCTTTCCTACAACACTTTGATCAACTTGCTCTACTTGAGAGCCATTAGATTCATCAAATGTCACATCTATAGTAATTTCAACCCTACCGGTGGTTTGGTTAAAAACACGATAGGCATGCTCATTTGATCCATAACCAAGAAGAAAACCTTCATCAACTTTAGGTGCAAACTTAGAGGTTCGGGGCCTTTTGTTCAGAATGAAACACTTGCACCCAAACACTCTAAAGTATGACACCTTGGGTTTGTTACCGGTTAAGAGCTCATATGAAGTCTTCTTGAGTTTCTTGTGTAGGTAGAGGCGGTTGATGGCATGACAAGCGGTGTTGATGGCTTCACACCAAAAGATGTCCGAAGTCTTGTACTCATCAAGCATAGTCCTTGCCATCTCTATGAGTGTACGGTTCTTCCTCTCTACTACACCATTTTGTTGAGGGGTATATGCGGTGAGAATTCATGCTTGATGCCCTCTTCATCAAGGTACTCTTCAACTTGAGTGTTCTTGAATTCGGTCCCATTGTCACTTCTAATTCTCTTGACGGGGAGATCGAATTCTCTTTGTGCCCTCTTGATGAAGGTTTTCACCTTCTCTTGTACCTGACACTTATCAAAAACAAAGAAAAACCCAAGTGAAGCGGGAGTAGTCATCAACAATAACAAGTCCATATTTGTTACCCCGATGCTAAGGTAGGCCACCGGTCCAAAGAGATCCATGTGTATCAACTCCAATGGTTGAGTAGTGGTCATCACACTCTTTGGTGGATGAGGTGCACCTACTTGCTTCCCGGCTTGGCAAGGTCCACATATCCTGTCTTTATCAAAATCAACATTTGTTAGTCCAATGATGTGGTTGTCTTTTCTGCAGCTTTGGCCAAGTTCCTCATGCCAACATGTGCTAGGACGGCGATGCCATAACCAGCCCATGCTAGATTTTGCCATTAGACAAGTATCAAGCTTAGCCTCACTTTTGTTGAAATCAACTAAGTAAAGCTTATTCTTGAGTTTGCCTGTAAAGACAACAGAGGAATCCTTCCTGCGAAAGACTTCCACACCAACATCCGTAAAGAGACAATTGTAGCCTTTCTCACATAATTGTGAGACCGACAACAAGTTGTATCCCAACGAATCAACATGCAAAACATCTGAAATATTATGCTCGGTTGTGATAGCAGGCGTTACCAAGACCGATCACACTTCTCACATCATCATTTCCAAACCTTATGTTGTTCCTCTCATCATTGGTTTGGGAATATGATGAAAACATACTCCTTTCTCCGGTCATATGATTTGTACGGCCCCATTGTCAAACACCCAACTTGACCCACCGGAGGAGTATGCCCGCAAAACAAGTTTAGTTCACAAGTTTAGGTCCCCAAGATTCTTGGGACCTTTTACCTTAGTCACAAGAACTTTGGGAACCCATATGGAGGTGTTATGATAGATCTTCTTTTCAATGCCCATGTACTTTGCAAACACCTCCCCCTTGCTTGTTCGCCTTCACTTCAAAGCAAGGATTGGAATCCAACTTGCTTGCTTTTGCCTTCCATTGATAGGAGTGGCCTTTTGGAACAGCCCCGACAAGATTCTCTTCTGTCTTCGGACTTTCTTCACAGCCTTTTGGACCATCTTCTTGGGTCTATTCTGAAATGAGGCAGTGTAGGTGACCTTCCCTTTTCTTGGGGGCACGCGACTTTGCCGCTCGTCCCTCAACGGCACTGCCGCGTGTGTGGCGCATGAACTGCTTTCGGGTTGGCTTGTGTCCAGCGCTGCGTGCGAGTCTCTCTCCCTACCCTCTTGTGCCTTTGCTCAAGAATTTGACACATTCAACACCATTGATCATCTTTCGACCATTGGTTTTGTTTTCATGCTTGTGTCCTAGTCCATCCTTGATTCTTGGATTTCTCCCATCAATGTAGTTGGGCTTCTTTGGAACCTCAACTTTGTTGCTCACCGTTGCTTTGTTTGCTTTCACCTTCTTTTCTCATCATAGCCGTGAGCCTAGTGATCTCTTTCTCCATTGCTTTCATGTTGGCAAGGTTAGTGGCATAGACATTCATATCAACATTATAGCATTTACCACAACCTTGACTAGTGGAGGGAGTAGAAGTATCCTTTGTGGTTGAGAGATGTGAGTTGCTCTCCCAAAGAAGGCTATATTGAGCTTCAAGCTCTTTGTGTTTGTCTTGCAAGTCACAATACTTCCCATTTAGGGCAACCATAGCTTTCTTTGTGAGAGCATGGTCTCCTTACTCATTAGCTAGGCTCTTTTGCAAGGAAGCCACCTCACTCCTCTCAGCTACAAGAGCATCCTTGTTGTCAACATAGAGTTTTTTAAGACTATCAAGTTGACTATCTCTTGTTGCCAACTCCGCTTGGGTACTTTCTAAATCCGCCATTAGTTGAGCAAGAAAGCCTCTAGTTTTGGGATCTAGGTTCTTGGTGAGTCTAGCATATTCTTCATCATCACTAGATTCGTCTTCACTAGAGCTTTCACTAAGGTCACTAGATTCATCACTAAGAGAGGGAGAAGATTTGGGTGTGGATTTTACCTTCCCATGCTTGGCCATAAGACAAACATGAGTGGAGTCATTTTCTTCTTCATCCTCATCATTGGTCATGTTGTTGAAGAGCTTGGGTGTAGAGGTCTCTTGCATAGCAAATGTTGCAATATGGACTTCCTCTTCACTTATCTCTTTTGTTGAGTCCCACTCATGGCCGATGTGAGCTTCACCCACATTTCTTCCCTTTCTCTTGTAGTCTTGCTTCTTGTCTTTACCATTGTCCCTCTTGTATTTGTTGTTCTTGTTTTCATGTGGACAATCGGCAACAAAGTGTTCGGTCTTTGCCACGCTTGAAGCAAGTTCTCTTCTTCTTGTTTGGGAATCTTCGTTTGCACCATTTTGTAGCCATTTGCCTTCATCCCCTTCTCATACTTCTTCATGAATAGGGTCATGTCATCAATCTTCTTGTAATCAGCCCCATCATCTTCATCATCACTTGAGGAAGAGGTTGTGTCAATATTTTCTTGCATCTTCTTCGTTTCCTTGTCTTGACTTGTAGATGCTTGCTTGCTGCCCTTGATCTTGTTGGAGGAGCTTGAATTGCTTGTCTTGGTTGCCTTGAGAGCCACATCCTTGATCTTGATGCCCTCAAGCTTGGCTTGCAACTCTCAAGCTTTCTTCTCTCATTTGCTTCCTCTCTTTGCATGTCATATGTGAGCAGCCTTCCAAGTACATCATTTGGAGTGAATTGCTCAAACTTCTTCTTGTCTCGAATCAAGGTGACCACTATGTCATTTCTAGGTGTGTATGCCTCAAGCATGATCTTGACAACGGTGTGGTCATCTAGATCCTCATCTCCAAATCCTCTAATTTTTCCAACTAGCACCATCAACCGGTCAAACATTTCTTGAGCCCCTTCTCCATCAAGGATCACAAACCGGTTGAGCTTGGCCTTCAACAAGTCAATCTTGGCTTTTCTCACTTTGTCTACACCCTCATGTGCAAGTACTAGAGTGTCCCAAATCTTCTTTGCTTCATTGACATTCATCACCCTATTGTACTCATTGCCTTCTAGAGCACTAAGGAGGATGCTTGTGGCTTGACCGTTGATGTGGGCTGCTGCTAGCTCTTCATTTGTCGGCTCCTTGGGATTCACCGGTGGCTGAAATCCACTTGCACACAACCTCCCAAAGACCCGGGGAAGGGGGCGCTAAGATAGGCTCTCCTCAAGTGCTTCCACTTGGCATAGTTGGTCCCATCGAAGCGGGGCAACTTTCCCCGAATACGTTGATGAAAGACTTCTTATCGCGGTTAGTCAAGTAAGAAGAATAGTTAAAGGATATGGCCGCGAACTTGTTGTTGTTGACGCTGCCCTCATCCTTCTTGCTTTCCTTCTTCTTCTTCTTGTTGTAGGAGATAGCATCATCTCCATCGTCGGAGCTACTTGATAGCTCACTTGACTCCGCTTCTTCTTCTTCTTTTCTTAGCTTTTCTCTTGCTACCCTCCTAGCAGCTCTTGCCTCACGAATCATCTTTCTTTGTTCTTTTCTTTGAAGCTTCTCGGCAAGCTTGATGCTAGCTTGTTCTTCTAGCTTCTTCTTTTCTCGTTCTTGTCTTCTTGCGGTTCATCTCGCTTGTCTTGCGGCTCTTCTCTCGGTGTCGGTGGCATCACCCTTGATGGTGCTCTCACTAGCTGTCCCGAGAGAGAGCTCGCTGCTGCTGGCCTCAGCCTCCTCTACGGGAATGGTGGACTTGCCACCTTTCTTCGAACCCTCCGGTGCCTCCATACTTCACGCGGTGAAGCGTATACGATGTATCCCAGCTCCGATACCACTTGTAGGATCTGATGGAAGCCTAGAGGGGGGGTGAATAGGCTTATCCTTGAAATTCGACCTGTTAAAACTTTTCACACGCCGTCGGTCTGAGATATGCGCGACACCTTTGCTGCGTATAAGCAAGCCGCCCTTGAAACCGACAGACAGAGACGGCGGCTAGGCGGAGAATGGACTTCTCTCGGGCGGGTGGGCGGCGGCACCGCCATCGTGTGGTAATCGCCGCGATGGGATGTAATCTGAGCACCACCAAATGCAACTCCGCGAGCTAGAGTTTAGTGCTCAAGGTTTCCACGGTTCCCGCACACAAATACTTCACGTAAAAACTAGCCAAGGCTGGTAGAAACCCAAAGAACCAAGTAGATCGGGGTCGAAGCCCTTTCTCACAAGACAAAAATGCAACAAAGTAAAGGGAGAACAAGTGAGACAAGGATTTGACCCGTGGTTCACCGGCTTGCTTTTTCCCTCGTTCACAAGTCTAGGGAGTTAACCCTAGAGATGTGGGGTAATATATTCTTTGTAGAGTGAGGTTACAAACCTCCCAAAGGCTGCCACACGAAGGGGGCAAGCTCAAGGGCGACGCCTAGCCATCTAGGAGCAAGCTCCAAGAGTAAAGAACCCTAGGGTTCCGGCCAAACGTGAACCAAATGCTCTTTTGAGTGGGGGAAGTAGTAGATCCGGTCTCCAATCGAAGTTTGTAACTGTTTCCCTCAAGAATCCCATGTGGGATGTGAGAGATTGAGTGGGGAGCTCAAGGAACTTCAATGGAGGTGAGAGAGAGAGCAAGAGGTGAGTTCTGGCCGTTCTGTCGTCGCGAGGAAGAAGAAGGAGTGAGCGGATGACCGTTGTGGAGGGGTAGAATGGGTATTTATACCCCACGGGCCCAACGGGTATGATTTTAAGTGCAGCAATGCCAAGATCGACACGCGGCATCTTTGCAGCGCCAAGGCACTACCGCGCCAACCGACAAACAAAGGTGTGAATGAATCGAGAAGTCGGGTCGGGTTTGGAGTTGAGTGTTGTGTCCGGATTTGATGTTTAGAGCACTTGGTCCACGGTACCGAGAATCGTAGGATCCCTCTTAGTAGTACGGCTTTTCCTAAACTCAAGATTCGAAATATAAAATAATTTAAACGCCTTGAGCCTAAACACCACCATCTAGCTTATTTGGTGCCTTTGGACCTGTTCATCAACTCCATATTTTAATCTCTGCATGTCATCTTCGTAAATCTCATTAGTCCCCTAATTCGGTGGTCATCAACGCCAAAACCCAGTTAGAGCTTGATTGCACTTACACCTAGCACTCGGTAAACTCCTATAGATAGGGCCTTTACCGGCGTCATCCTGAAGGTCCTCGGAAAAATATTTTTTTCCACTTTAGTCCCGGGTCTTGAGGACACCCGGGGCTAAAAGCCTTTTTGGCGCAGTCCCTACGCCAAGACGGGCCTGAAAATATTTGGGCCTTTAGACCCGGGTTGTATGGCCACCTAGGACTAAAGGGGGTGAATTTCATTTCCCACCATGTTCAAGCGGAGTAGGAAGCACATTTGGACATGAACTATAAGGCATTGTAGGAAGCACACAAAAAAAATTTGGATGCCAAAATCCAATAATAAAAAATATTTGTCTTTGAGGGCCTATAGGAGGGCTCTCAAAAAATGACTTTACCGAGGGTCCGCATTATGGCCCTCGGTAAAGTGACCATAATCCGCCGAGAGCCTAACGCCCGCTCTCGGTGAAGTTGACGATAGAGGTCCGTCACCCCTCGGCGACGCGAGGGCATAAACTTCACCAAGAACATTCTCTAGGTTAGTGAGGAGACCCGGGATCTAAAGATTGTGAGCTTTAGTCTAGGGTCTTGAGGACACCCGGGGCTAAAGGCCCGGAATATTTAGGCCTTTAGTCCTGGGCCATATGGCCACTTGGGACTAGGGGTGAATTTCATTTCCCACCATGTTGAGGTAGAGTTTAACTTTATATTTATATATTCTATTTCTTTATATCCTAAATCTTTGTTATTTGCCCAGCAAATTATTTACTAGGCAACTTTTTTAAAAACAGCATGTTATATTTTATTTTTCTTTGTTGCACACATGAAAAATATGTAACCTATTATTTTCTTGTCTTCTTTTATATAAATATTGAACATAATATAAGTCCATAATCACTATTTCGCTAATGCAAAAATGTAGTCTTTATTCAAAATCATTAAAGTTATCTGTTTTCGACAGGAAATTTGTTTTCACATCAAATTAACGTTGATCTTTCGGTTCTTGATCATCCATGGTCTAAATGCGCAACAATAGATAATCACTTTTGCAGCAATTCAATTAAACTAGAAAAAGTACCAAACCAATTTAGAAAAATCTCAAACTTGGTGGTTGCATCACATAGGGCATGTTACAATCAAAGTGTACAAACACATTATTAAATAACCACCTAAAAACACCCTTCTAGCACCTGTACCTACTACTAGGCTTGGAGGCCATCCGGATACTAGAGGTGGATTCAGTGCTACCTATCTAAAAAATTTGAAGTACGACGGGTGCGAGGCCAGTGAAGTAGGCATAGGACTGAAGCACAAAATTAACCACGTCTGTGAAGAACCAATGTCTCTCCGTCTTTTGGTAGTCACTGTACCCGGCAAAACAACGTGGTACCTTGTACCCAGCTTCTGTAAGCAACGTGGTAGCTTCATCTTTAAAAACACCCTTCTAGTACATATACCATTCACTATCTACGCATAATAAAATTTAAATGTGGAGGGATTTCTCCCACAGGGGAGGTCATATATGTGTGTAGAAAATGGGATCAAAATAAACATACATGATAGATAGTAATATATGTGAAATGAGTGGCATCACATCGTATGGGTCTTGGAAGCTCACACCGAAGCTCTCAGCTCGATCACGTGGTCTTTATTGGCACACATGCACGGTGTTAGGTGAGATGAGTGGCCACCGTGCGCTCAGGTAGGTGGCAGCAGTGCAAGGGACCTTTAGTGCCGGTTGGTAATTCAAACCGAGACTAAAGGTCCAGGGTAGTTGGCATCGGTGTAAAGGACCTTTAGTCCTGGTTCATCCAAACCGGGACTAAAGGTCCGTTCACTTCCGCCACCTACCCAAACACGCAAGTTTTGATATTAATTTATTTTTCATACAAACTTTGATAAACTCTATTTGTGCACACTTTGATATGAATTTAAATAATTTTGATATATTATATTTATACACTTTGATACGAATTTTGTGAGAACAAAACAAATGACCGAGATGCCACAGAAACATAATTAAAAACATAGACATAAACCTACTTAAAAATTCAATATAAATAATATTTTACCGAGGGCCTGCAGGAGGGCCCTCGAGAAAATGCCTGCATTACAGCCCCTCGGTAAAGTGACCATAATCTACCGAGCCAAACTCCCCGTTCTCGGTGAAGTTGGACGGCAGAGGTCCGTCCGGTCCTCGGCAGCGCGAGGGCGTCAACTACACCGAGGATGGAGGTTTGCGGAGGGCTGGCTCTCGGTACACTCTCCCCTCTACCGAGAATCTTATGTTACCGAGGGTTAGGCTCTCGGGAAAGGGATCTCTACCGAGAGCTTTATGTCGCCGAGAGCGGCTCTCGGTAGAGAGAGCCTTTACTGAGCGCTTCTTGTTGGGCGCTCGGTACAATGTCTGGCGCTCGGTAGAGACCCTCTGTGCGGTAGTGCATTTTTTATTAAGCACAAAAGATTTTTAATACAAATAGAGGAGAGACGGTAGTCAAAACTATTACGGAACCCCTGAATCCCTCTGTAGGCTGACTTTGCTGTATATTGATCAGGAGTCTCCAAATTACATGTTATGCTGTCTTCTGCATCATCTTCCATGTTTTGCTGTGTTGCCTCGATATCTCTCCAGAGTTTGAAAAATTCGTCTAGCAAGGCGTTTGATGGGTTGTGAGCAATGTCTCCAATGCAGCAGCCTCCCACAATTGCATCTCGAACCGACTTGTTCTTGCGTCGGCTGTGCCTGAATAGCGGGCATAGCTTCTCGATGGTGGCTGACCATGTAACCAGCTGGAGAGCCAAAATGACGCTTTGTTTTTGGCGTTCTGAACAGTTACCGTTGTGGCTGCGTTGAAGAGAGCAATGTCGTCCGAGTCGACCGGCAGCTCTGTTACATTCCACGGTCTCCCCGGGCTGGTCCAGTTGAACCATAACCATCTCAGACGTAGTGCTCTCCAAGAAGCGCTCCAAGTCCAAAACTCCTGGACCCCCGAGATCAGTTGGCCTTGCCACCGGTGTCCATGCCACTTCACACTTGCCGCCTGTCAGCTCGCTATCGCCTGCGTCTTGCACTATCCAGATCGTCCAGGAGCTGCTTTGGAGCCTTAAGTGCAGTTAATAGGTTGGTTGGAATTGAGCTTAGGAGTGATTTGACTAGCTGCTTCCTGCCCGCTATATTTAAAACCCTGCCCTTCTAACCTTGATTTTTTTTTTCAAAGCGTGCTTGACACGTTTTGCATTAAGGGAATAATAGAGTTTGTTTACAAAATCCGCCGACCCGACGGCGAGATGCTGCAGGCCGCAACGGACGAACACATACAGAAATCACATGCAAGGCGCGATCCTGAATTATCTAACACCCTTTGGACATGCACAACTTTCAGCCGGCCGATCGAGGGTCAACGGCAATCCCAGATAAGTTAGTGAGAAGCCCACTCGATCTGTTTCCTACGAACGATTCCAGGACCTGATCCAAATTCAGCGCAGAGCACCTCGGACTGGATAGTAACAGCTACTTTGCTTTTTGAAATACAAGCAGCCGGCGTGTGTTGCGAGATGACGAAAGAACAGTGACTTTCTTGAGAACTGCTAGTCCTCCCCGTGATTCTTTTTCCTCTTTCTGAAGAAAAAAGTCCACTGTACTACTACCACCATACATATTTGGGCTGTCAAGCGAGAACACTGAAGAACAATGGCCACACGAGTAGGCGCCGGCGAGGTTTCTCTCGAAATTCCTGCTGCTGCAGCTGGCGAGCTGCACCAGAGGGAGGGGACGCTGAACCACTTCGTCCGGGTTGTTGCCTTTGGGGAGTGGGCGGGAAACGCTTTCGGTGCTATGGCCTTCCTCTGGGCGACAGGGGTCTTGCTTGGTGGCTTCAGCTCCGATTTGAAACCAACAGATTTCTGGTTTGCCATGGTGATTACCTTCATAGAAGCCTTCAGGTACGTCTTGCCGTTTACTAAATATTCACCAGTTTATTTCTTTATTTTTTTGCCGCCCATTTAGTTGCAGTCCAATCTTACTGTTGCTACTATTACTATTAGAGGGTCTAACAGAATTCTCACAGTAAGCAATAAAAAAGACATCCTAAAAATTCAAGGAAAAAAATGGATGGGCTACACATTTTTTTTTGATATAGCAAATTCAACATCTTATGTGCCATACTTGTCGGTACCTGTAATTATGGGTACCGGATTAGCTACCTAAATTACGGTTAGTCTCGTAGAGACGAAAGCCTAGGTACCATCTAGGAAATCACCCTTTAGAAAAAATAACCAAGTCCTCCATGCAGACACCACCAAGCACCCATCTATGTAACCCGTGTCCTCCCCTTCGACTATAGAAGGGGGCGACCGGGGTCCTCCCAGAAGAGGCTCCACGGATTCTACCCATTCAACTCCTCCATCCACACACCACCAAGCACTGTTCGTCTTCCCCATCTCGCCTTCACACGAGACACGGAGTTCGGCTCCTCTCTCGCCCGTTTGTATCCCCTACTACAAGCACCCTCCGTGCGAGATAATACAAGCTAGGTAGACACCTGCGGGACATAGGGCATCCATGCCTGAACCAGGATAAATCCTCGTGCCGCCTCCTTCTTGTGTCCTTCTCGCACAACCATCCGGTTGAGGGAACACGCAACATTTTTACTAGTCGGTCTCTGGACACCCCCCCACCCCCCCCCCCTGTTCTAAGAACACCCGACAATACTAGCTTGAAACAACTTATGTATTTATTGTAGTATGTGAGGGGCGACCGGCGAGGGCTCGCCGGGCGGTGGTGGTTTGCGGTGGCTAGGGCAGCCGCGGCGGCATCAGCGTGCAGCAAGGGTTGGGCATGACACGAGAGAGAGAGAGAGTAAGGAAATTTCACACTTTCTATTAATAGATTTTACTTGGTTACAAATCCCCTAGTATTTATACCCCCTCAAGATTTGTCTCGTAAGTAAGCTAGAAGATCCTTATCAAATCGGATTCTCCTTTAACAACTCAATCTTTCAAGCTTAATGACTTACTCCCTCCATACTTGAAAAGAAAGACGTTTAGGACAGCAACACGGTCTCCAAAAACAACTTTTACTTGTCTTTTCTAAAAAATATTTATTGAAAAGTTATATAATGTATATTTTTTGAAAAATAATTTTCAAGACAAATCTATTGATATGATTTTCACATTTCCAAACTCAACGACTTAAAAGTTATTCATGATTTATATTTCCAATGTTTGACCCAAACCTTGTCCAAAACGTCTTCCTTTTCCAATATGGAGGGAGTATTTCCTAAAATGAACAAGGACTCATGGCAACTCACGACGATGATGGCGGCAGCGGCGACCGTCCCAGGCCTCCCCCCTTGTGCCCTAGGGTAGGCCGCACAGACCTCGTGGCGCAGTGGCGCTCCCAGGCCTATGTCGGCCCGTTACTTCCGCTAGGGAATACGACCCGTGTTGGGCATATGACAATACCCCCTTTCTCTACTTGGAGCATGCTCGTGTTGAAATAGGCGCCAATCGTGGAACCCTTGTGATAGTGGCGTCACGTCCGGTGGGATGGCCTCGAGTTACCTCGTCAGTTGGCTGTCGAGGGGGTTGGCGATGATGATATCATGGCACATTCATAGGGGTTGAAACTTCGAAGCAATATTGTAGGTAGTTGATGTGGTCGTAGATGTGGTAGAGGTACTGCCCTGTCGCCGAGCCTCGTCGTGCATCTTCCATGTGGTTGCCGCGAAGCCGTGTCCATGTCAGGGGCCATGTAGGTTGCAATGCGATGCCATATCGTCGCCAAAGAGTGTGTAGACGGAGATGTCATTATGTCTAGCATAGCTCTGAAGAGGAACATTCCTTTCTTAGGCTCCTAGGGTGAGAGGTGGTGCATGCTGGAGTTGGGGAGGAGGTCAATGGCGATGTTGTCAATGTGGGCAAACAAGCATCCCTCCACGTTGACGAAATCCACCATTGCCCTAGCGATAAGGTGACTGAGTGACCAGGTGCGACCTGCAGATGAACATGGGCAACCTCGTCTTGTTGCCCGTGAGTTGGTAGTCCATGCGCCCCCAAGTGACAACAACTCCATTTTGGCATGTGCATCCTAATGAAGGACCTGTAAAAGGTCGGGAAGTAGCACCGACTCTGGATAACTAGGGAGCGTCATTGAAGAAGATGACTCCGTGCTCGATAGGCCAAGCTCGGACAGGGACAACCTTCTATGATGACGATGGCTCGTAGGTGTTGCTACTCTTGGGCAGCTCGTCTCATTTGCGTGAAGATGATGTCGTCGGGGTTGTCGATGTACTCCAACATTGTAGGTAGCCAAGCTCTCTTTGCTCAGTTCATCACGTCGCGATGTCGAGGTGGCTCTAGTTGCCGCTCAATGTGGAGACCATCTACGGTAGTTGTGGAAGAGTGTGCACTGTTGCCAAGCCGGTGAATGGGTAATGGCATAGAGCGTGTGCAGTCGCCCATCCCGTACGTACTGATCTCCATATTGGTGAAGTCCCATCTGATGCGGCCAAGGCCGACAAGCCATGGCATGACGAGGATGTCATCAATGTCATTGCCGAGGTCAAGGAGCTAGGCATCGATATCGAAGGCATCTCCACCCATACATAGTGGTGCTATGAACAACATGGCTTGACACGAGTCCTCATTCCTGATGCCGATGAGGATGGTGCACAGTCAATGTGTTGCTCCGGTAGGCCGATGAGGCGAGTGAGGTTGATGTTGATGATGTTATGCGTACCTCCCGAGTTCACTAATATGTGGACACTAGCTGCAGTCATCACACCTACAAGGTACAAGGAGGGGCTCCCTGAAGTCTAGAGTGGATCGGGCCTATCATCATCCACGGCGGTTGCTAGCCTTGACGTTGTCATTGTTGACATCGAGCAACGACTTTTGAGCAAGCGGCTCGGTGTAGTGGTCGCCAAGGTCGACATCCCGGTGTTCCTTCCGCTTGTCGGCCAGTGACATGTTAAACGGGAGGAGGTGTTGGCGTCGACATCATCACCACGGTGATGTAGTGGTGGTTGTGGTCGTCGAGGCGAAGGCAGTTGCCTCGTCAAAAGTCGTGGCGTCTTGTGGTCGTCCACGATTCCCATCAGACGCACCTTGCCTGTGCGTATGGGGAATCTTGGCCTTCTCCTTGCCAAGTGCGAGGTTCAATGGTCCTGCGGTATAGACTGTACCCTACGGTGGATCTCAAGTAGGATGTCCTCGCGGGCTGGTCCTCCTTAGTGAATAGCTTGGCCTCCAGTTGGACGACAGTCTCTAGCTGTTTCTGCAAGTACTTGCAGCCTGCTTCATCCATGGCTAGCCTGGTGGCGATCTCTTGGTCGCCATCTCGCTTTCGATATCTGTTCACCCTTTTCTTGCTTGAGTTCATTCAATAGGATCGCGTCCATGGAGTGATCATTCTCGAGGCGGTTGCTGATGTCAGAGAGCTTGGTGGTGATGGCCTGAACTTGGTGGTGAACTTCTTGGCGAAGTCATCGAATAGTTTCTGGAGATCTGCTGATGTGACCATTGCAGTGTCGTGGATGATCGACTGGTCTCTGGATACCAAGTGTGAGGGGCGACCTAGGAGGGCTTGCCGGCGGTGGTGGTTGCGGTGGCTAGGGCAGCCATGGGGCAGCGGTGGCGGCGTAGAGGGCAGGGGGCGACAACGGCGTGTGGTAGGGTTGGGCACGACGTGAGAGAGAGAAAGAGGGAGAGATAGAGAGAGAGATAGAGAGAGGGGGGGGATAAGGAGCTTTCACTGTTTACGCTACTTGAGTTTTATTGATTACACTCTCATTGTATTTATAGTTCCCTGAAGACTTGACTCCTAAGCAACATGAGATCCTTATCAAATCAGATTCTCTTTTAACAACTCAATTAATCTTTCTGGCTTAACAACTTATTTCATAAACCGACCAAGGACTCCATATGGAAACTCGAGGAGATGATGACGGCAGGTGGCAACGGTGGGCACCTCCCCCTTGAGCCCTATGGCAAGCCAAGCGGCCCCTCGTGGTGCGGTGGCGCTCCCCTCCTAAGTCCATGCCGACCTGCTACTTCCGCCGCGAAATACATCCCCTGGTGGGCATATGACTTAGTAACAAACAATATGATTTAGAATCTAAAAACTTTTAATTTTGAAAAAAAAAGGAAACAGATACAAGAAACATAGTTTCAAGTTTCAACATAACACAGGGGAAAAAAAGTTGAAACAACTAATAAGTAATAAGACTACTTCTAAAAATTATATACGTAGAGATAGAGATTTTCGTGTCTCCACTAATAACATAAATCTTTGTTATGCACACATCAGGATTTTTAGCCGCAACTACAAATTGGACAACCGGTCGTTGTTCGGCACGACAAGGGCACTCAGATGGAATAATGTGTCTTTCGCTCGCATGTTAGGGGCGGCCGCAGGAAGGTAATGAGGTGGTGCTGGTCATGGGTATGTGGATAGACCTTGTTACCTGGTTGCCGGTTGTTGGAGATATGTTCATGGGCATTCTACAGGTGGGGTTACTCATCGTTATGAGCAAGATGCAGCTACGAGGTGCTTCTCAGCAGACTAGCCCATCCCAACGGTGCCGACGATTATTGCTGCTGTGGGCTGTCGTGATTGTTTTTATAATTATCTATGCTCTCAAGTTAGGTCGGTTGAAGGCTCACTGGTTAATTGGGGGTATGGAGAATCCCACACATCCCCTTATAAATGAACCAAAAGGTTACATTACCTATTATCCACCCGCATTTGAACTTGCTTCCGTGTCAACAGAGATGCTAACAATGGTGGTGGCAGCGTTGCTGCTTATTTCTAGGCCCCCAATAGTTGCCAACCTAACAAGTACTTCTTGGGGACGCAGTCTACTCTCTTTCGCCAAACTGATTTCAGCCATCAACCTGGTTTTTGGTTCGGTGCTGCTTATTTGGCCGCCTGCATTTGAAATTCATGGTAGAGTAGTGGACCCTAGTAGTTTCATCATATCATTCGCAACAATGGTACTATCACTTGGCAGCCTACAGACTCCAGCAGCAGAAAACTGTAGTATGGTTGTTGGCCGCTGGATCGACATGACCCTGCACATGTTGTTCCTTTGGTATTTGGTTGTAGGTATGCCAGTGCTGAGTAATGTTTGGGGTACTCAAATATTTCTCATTATTCCATCCATTGTATCTGTGTTAGCTGTGCTACTGATTGAGAATCTACAGATCCCGGCGGCTGGCCTTCAGGTGATGCTCACGTCTTCACGATTTCACAACCTGCAGTCTGGTTATCCCAAGCCAGCATCAAACTTGGTACCAGCGATTAAAGTCTTCTATGTGCTGGCAATGTGCCAAGGTTGTTTCTACATCACAGCAAGCATCCTCGGGCTCTTCTCCTTCTTCCCACGCAGAATGCTTGTCCGTCAGACAAAACTCAGAGGTCAGCAGGGAGCCAAAGCCATTGATCTGTACTATGAGTCCGCCTACTCCACATGCATGGAAGCTGGCTTGTTTGCTGCAACGAAGATGGTGAACCTCGCCAGCTTTGCCAAGGAGTCCCTAAAAAGCTCCAGGTCAAGTGAGACGCGGCTAGCTGGTGTGCTTATTCTTGGCAATCTCCTGGATGAATCCAAGGAAACCGATTTCAGTGAAGAGCTGAGAACAAAAATCATCAAGTCCAAGGAGACATTGTCCACGTTGATTTGCATGCTCGGATGGGAAAAAGATTCCAGGCTTAATGCTGCTAGGGTCATCGCCCACCTTGCTGACAGACTTACAATTGCTGAGATCCCAGGCATGTTGAAGTTGCTGTCTTCGCTTCTTGATGCTGGTAATGACCAACTAGCATATCAAGAAGCTTCAGTGCTAATAGCTTCTAGTAATGGAGGAAATGCAGGTAGTCAAACTACTGATGAACAATTAGATGGTGGGCATGCACGAGATAAACAAGGAGGCTGCTACTTGGTACAGCGATGTTGGAAGAGGATGAAAGACAAGTGGTCTATTTTGGAGGAGCTGTCCTTGACTCATCATGACTCCATCCCCGTACTGGGCATGGTAATTCTGGAGAAGCTTGCTCATGATCCTGACAATTGTGTAGAAATTGCCAAATCTCCATACCTCATTTCCAAGGCTATAGGCCTCATAAACTACACAACTGACAGTGAAATTAGCAATGATGAGCATCAGCATGCGGTGATATGTGCGTCACTGAATTTTGTGAGGAGGCTTGCAAGCACTGGAGAGAGCATTGGGGCAGCACTTCGGCAAGAGCTGTGCAACCACTCCTTTTTACTGAACAACCTCGAAAGTGTCTTGGAGGACTACCGCAGTAGTCCTGAGCTAATGAAACTGGTGATTGATATACTAACCAAGCTGTCCTTCGATGAGGACGCAAGGAAAGAAATTGGGAGCTGTAAGGTGACTATTTTGAAACTCATGCATGCATTTATTGGGAAGGATGGACCAACCAATGCTTACGACGACAGTGATCAGTCCCTGCGAATGGCTGCAGGGGAAGCACTTGCAAACATTACAACAGAGTGCCCTGCAAATTGCTTGGTTATCTTGGAACAAACAGGATATGAAATTATCAAGGATCTCAGGAACATGATGTGTGAAGATGAGTGCAAATATGTTGCGGCAAGTCTACTGCAGAATATTTGTGCGCATGCCAAAGATAAACTGCGCCATCAAGATGCAAGCAACCACCTGTCATCTGCCTTCCCAATGGTGAGTCTCTCCATTGCTACTAAGAGAAATTGTTAACAATTTCAGCGTGTTCATTACTGTTATTGTAAATGAAATTAGTAGCTTGAAAATTGAAGTATAATATGGTACAGTAGAACTTATCAATGGATCTTAGTGGGTTAAAAAACATGAGCCTTCAAACATAAATTATGGTGGTTTGGGATTTATTTCATTTCGTATTTTTTGGTCATTTTAATTAAATGAACTTGAAATAGTCATCATTACCTGAATTTTTGTCGCGCCACCATTCCTGCAGGTGATGGAAAATATAATGTCTGCGGAGGGAAAACACATGGAGGTCCTGATAGGCCTTGTATCACAAATCTGTGACATGCTCCCAGAATCATTTATCCATGATCAGCTACATTTACGAACCAACCGATCAGAACTGCTTGCTCAGAAGCTAGTTGGCACACTTAACTCCAACAGAAAACCAAATCCTGAATACCCGAGAATGAGAAGGGTCATAGTTGAGATGGTGATATCTATTGTGAAACTTTGTCCTCGCTATGCCACTATATTGAGAGAATGGGGGATGATGGAAGCACTGTCCATGGTAGAAATGACCCCGTCAAAAGTGGAGAAGCACCAGGTCTTCTATGGCAACATAGGTGTTGTATTGGAGAGTGGCCCATCTCTCACTGCTTTGGTGGCCACCGCAAAAGGGTCAATTCATTCTGCAGCTCCAACTATTGAACATAAATAACCAGACGACAATGCTTGTTTAACCATCAGGGTTGGATATTTGTGTAGTCTCTGAAGTTTAAAAAATTCAGCAATGCCCTCTCTAGGCAATCTATACAGATTTTCTCTTTTTATTGAAGTCATAACATCCCAGACTTCCAGATGTCAATCTATACAATCTGCTCTGCTTTTCTGGTTCCATACAATCATACTTTGCTAGCAGTTTTGCCGCCTACCTGCACAAATTGCCAAAACTTGTGCTTCTTATTCAGTTACTGCAATGACAGACAATCTACAAAATATGCAGTGCAAGCACAATTTGCAGAACACAATGCTTGTGCAGCAGCGTCCTTGCTCCCAGAATACAAGCTTGATGGCCTCGATGCACCCAGGCTAAGCACAACCACTTGAAAATGACGCAGCATGGAACTTGCCGATGGCAGCCGGGACCTCCACCACGGTGGCCGTATACGGCAGCAGGGCTCGAGCACCACACAGCTGGCGCACGGGAAACCAGCGTCTTGCGTGGCCAGCGGGCAAGGCGGAGAACGCCCCCGAGGCGGCTAGCTGGGCAGCGAAGAGTCTGGAACGAGGAAACCAGGGCGCCGAGGGGAGGAAGATGAGATGGAGGCGACACTTGTGCTCGCGGGAGAGACGGCGGCGGAGGGAAGAAACGAGCGGCGGCGGCGGACAGGAGTCGACCAAGTGCTTACTCCACGGTGTTATGGGCCTATTTGGGCCGTCTAGCGCGTGGGACGTGGAGCGTCCGATGGGCCAGATGGCCGGAACCAGCTAACAGCCTCAGTCCGTGAGTAACCAAGCCTGCCGGTAGTTTTAGCCCAAAGGCTAGTCAACCCAAGGATCTTCAACTCTAAGAAAAATATGCAGAAATTTGGATCTGCTTTTGCTACAACCCAATTTACATGCAATAGAATTAGAAGAAGCCTACAATTTATTCTCTAAAATGTGCATCAAGATTCAATCAGTCTATAGAAGTATGCATCTCCTTGTGTGATCTACAAAGTCTGCAAGTTCTTGCCTTCTTTTTTGTAAATAAATCCACTGCTGATTTATAAAACATACACCTACAGTATACTATTCATATTGACAATGTGCCTGATCTTGATCTGCATCGAGAACCTCGTTCATTACCAAATCTCTGCCATCTCTAAAGAACTTTTTCTTTTTTTTGAAACTCCATCTCTAAAGAACTGAAAAGTTAGAAAGCTGCTCCTTGGTCAAATCACCAGTTATGGTAGATATGATGAAAGCTCCTGTAGCTTTGGAACACAAGCTTCAGCACGGTTTTACCAGAAAAAAAATCCTTCTCTGAGAGGAAGAAGTTGCTTGACAGGTCCCATAGCTCGACTTTGCCATCAGCATGCAAGATTACAGCCAGCAAGGACAAGGTAATTGGCTGCAGAACTTGAGTGCTCATAAGCAAATCAAGTATATGAAAAAGAAAAAAAAAATCTGAATTCTCATAAGCATACAAGAAAGGCTGTGGATCGAGCTTTTGGTCTAGAAATTACGATAGGATAGTGCAAGCTTACAGTGGAATCTGAAAATGGAAATCAAATAAAACAAAACAGAACGTCACCGCGAACAACAAGTAAAGAATTTTAAACAGACATCTGAATTTGTTTCCCATACTAACAAATCTAACATTCCAACAATTAACTAAACGAAACAGCAACAGCCCCAATTTAGTTTGGGAAATTGTTGGAATGTTAGATTTGTAAGCAATGCAGCCCCTCGTTATAAGTTGCTGTTTTAAACATTCCAACCTCATCCGTAAGCTGTTTTTAAACATAACAACCTCATCCGTGCAAAAAAATCAAATCAACATATAACGAGGGTCAATTCCTACGAGATGCTCTAACGCAAGCAACTTATTGGAGTAACACATAGCAACGAGCATGGTTTATGTTGCAAAACCACCAAACAATGTAATGTTCAGTGCCCTAGTCATTTCAGAAGTTCAAAAGGCCACTAGAAATTTATGATACCAGCCAGGGCAAACTAGAGAAGCTGAATTAGCATTTTGAATGGGAAATTATTGCCTGGCTAAATATAGAACACATCGACCTAGGCAACTACTCCTATGTTCTTGGGCAAAGGTAAAAACATATGCCAATAATTAAGGATCCCATATTATAAAAATAAAGCTATAGCAGGAGGAAGAGCTGGCACCACCACCAATCCACCAAGGTACAGGAGAGCCGTTTACGCCTATCATAATGCAAGAAGAAAAGTCAGTGACTATGCCAACTAAACCAATCTGATAAGATATGATAGTGGAAAACACATGCACGATGAAGTACTAAGATACAAAACCTATGCCTAAATAAGTATATAAGCAAAAAAAAAAAAAAAGGGGTAATTTCAATGTGAGGTCAGAAAATCATTTGGTTTGCTTTGGTGAACTAGAGGTTTTACTTTATATAAGAGTTATAGATACAGTAGATTATAGATATCATTGTACAACTTCTGGAAGGACCATGTCAGCACCGTGTTTTGACTCCCCAATAATACAAAAACTTGCAAATACATCCTCGCTAAAAAAAAAACTTTTGCTTTCTCACCCTGGTATGCCAGGAGAATCTTGTAAGAGTTACTGCTCTTTCAATCAAAATCACAAAAAGTAGGTGGGGATCTTCCCCGATATTGTTCGAAAATAAATAATAAGTCCAGCGCTAACAACAAAATCTTGCATGATGACAGGTCATCATGATTGCAACAGGGATAATGTTGCGATCATAAATAACAACCAAGACTAAATTCCAAACAGCACTAATTGTGGCTACTATGCTTTGCAAGGCCGTAAGAAGACAGTGCTTTCAAACATAGATGGTTCGCCATGCTCGGGCAGAAAGATATGACTAATCAAATTGTGTTGTAGTTTCGTTTCAAAGTCGTTACTCCTCCTTATGTAGCTCTAACCCTGCATCTAGATGGGTGCAGCTCATATTCCATACGGTTGGTGAAGTACAAATGCAAAGTTGAACCAGGAAAATTTAAAATTCATCACTGGGTATATTTTTTTCCTAGCCCAAAAACACACATGTAAATAAAGTAACCTAATAATTCATCTTATGCATTATAACAATATAGTCGTCACTAATATAAACAAAGCTCTTTTTACTATTTTCTAAAAATGGGCAATCACCACAAGTAGTGAATAAAAAGACCAGTCTAGATGTGAAATCAGCATAATCATTTGGTTTGCTTTGGTGCGCAAAATCTGCGATGAATATCCTAAAGCTATCCTTGTACAACTTCTGGAAGCAACATGTCAGTAGTGTGTGTTTGACTGCCAAGTGATGCTTATACTTGCAAATACCTACGTCGACCATAGCTAAAATACATTTTCTCTCTTTGCTATTTAAGTTCAGCATTAACAGGCCAAAAGTGGTAATACTCATAGTGCCATTGGAATAGAGACAGCGTAGCAACTACAAACGACAATAGAAACTAAATATATTTAAATGATTACTAATTGTAGCTGCAATCTTGGAGTGGTAGCTAAGAAGAAGCTAAGATAAATGCTCTCTACACTGAGGTGGAAAGAAGGCTGATTGAATTATATAGTTTGAGATCAAGGTCAATGTTTTTGATGCGTTGCAGTTAGGCACGGCGCCCTACCCCCTTCACAACGCCTAGGCATTTGTGGCGGACGCCTAGGCGACGCCATACACACAAGTTAGGTACTTAGGTGCCATGAAGGCACTGTGTAAACTAGAATTTTAGATACTAATGCATCTATACCTTGTTCCTAATCCTTGAGCCCGGCACAATACTAGTACAGCTAAAAGAGCACTACTAATCAGTAAGTATCATACTAATCAAAGGAAGAACCTTCCACTTTGTGTTATGTAATGAAAGTGTAAAGATTAAAGAAAGAACCAAGCACATATTATACAAATCAAAAGAAAGATCCCCAGCACAAGCAGGCATTAGTCTCCTCCGTATCTGAGTATGTAACAGGTCAATCATATAAAAAAGCCGAACAGAGGAGGCTAGAACAGAGCACACCCACCAGAACAGAGCAGGGTAGACACACTGGAGCAGAGTACACACATGGGGCTGGAAGGTTGACCAGAACAGAGGAGTCAGGTGAGCAGCCGTGCACGGGGGACGGCCGATGGAGGCAGACACCCGAGGCGGACGAGCAGGTGCAGACTGCTAAGACTCGAGGCAGACGAGCGGACTGCAGACTGCGGCTCCATGGCAGCTGCGGAGTCAAGCAGAGATGTAGGGCCGGCTCCGCGGAAGGGGTGGCCGACCGAGGGACGAGGTTCAGCCAAGCGGAGCTCGAGGTCCACCTACCGCCTTCTCTCTCCCTCCCCTCACCCTCACTCGTGGCCGCGGTACAGGCCTTGCGCGCGATAAATTTTCCACGTGAATGGCCAATCTACTTCCCGCGGTCGATTCCCTCATAATTCCCGCACGGACACGCCGCCGCGCGTAGGTCGATTTCCCAGCGGAGCCACGGCCTTTTTGCGCCCTTCCTTCGCGAACTGTCATCCAGTGTCCACGGCGGGGATGTAGGCAGATGCCATAGCGTAGCGGTGCAGGTCGTGGCGTCCCGACACCCTAGACCCACGCCTCATCGCCTAGGCCACGAATAGGCGATGCCTCAAAAACAATGATCAAGGTCATCAGTATTACTTTCATATTGTATTAGTTACAAATGTTTTCCATGAAATTTTAGTCCTTTGTAGCTCTGTGCGAGCACTCGAGCAGCTGTGATGAAATCATTTTCAACCCTTCCGCACCAATGCGTGGGACTAAAAAGACCACAGGTATGAACGTGTGGTGAAGTTCAAATACAAAGATGAACCGGGAACATCTTATCTTCCTCATTGGATACGTTGTAGCCCAAGACAAGGCTTACTAATTGTAAATAACTGACCAAATAATTCATGTAACACTATTACAATAACTATAACCATCAATAAAAGAATTAGTATTCCTCGACAAAATAGGCAATCACCACTTACCAAGTTTTACACACCCTAGTAGAGAATTGCATGCATATCTAATTAAAGGATTCCTACTCATTTGGGACTGTGCACAGCATGATGTGACTATAATACTCTTGAAACACAAAATAAATTAATTAACGGCACTGAGTCTTTGTGGTGGAGGGAAATTGTGCCATGGGACATCAAAACGCGCCACTTGTTCAAACCTAGGTGTCCAGCCCCCCCCCCCCCAACAACCGCCTTGCAGAATGGTCGCCTGGGCGTCTGGAAGGTGGTATATCGCCGTACCTCGTCTTGACGCCTTAAGATCTATGGTTAAAACAAACTAAACAAAAACTGATCTTTGCTACTAGACACTATACCTTTGTGTACATTTCCTTCTAAATAGGAGTATGACTTAATGTCCTCCAGCAAAAGTTCAAAAGGAAATCTCCAAGGACAAGAAATTGTGTGTAGCAGAAAACATGCACGATTTTACAAGTTCCCAGTAGTTAAGATCTGTTTTTTTCTCGAACACAATAAAGATCAGTTATGGTATATCTTTCAGCGAAAGTGACATGTTTTTGAATGTCCTGTGGCAAAATCCTCCAGCAGTAAATGTAGGACAAGCCAAAAATGCATAAACTACAACAGAATTATTGCAACAGAGGCAAGACTTACCCCATCTCGCCACTTTCTCTTCACCCTCCACTTCTTCCATGTCCCCTGACGAAATATCTGTCCTTTATTCCTACAGCAGAGAGGAACAGGAGATCATGAGCTTATTGGCGACATAAAATGTTAACAATGATGGAAAAACAAAACCAGGTCACTAACCAGTACTCACGAAAGCAGCAGGTGAAGATATGGTAAATGATGCTGCAAGGACTGAGATTAGCAATCCCTGGTGCAAATCCATCTGATGCTGCCGATAATGTCCCACTAGCGAGATGGTATTGAGCAAGATAATACTTTATGTAATCATAAGCAACAATAGTGTCAGCCACAATGGTAGGAAATGCCTCAGAGCTGACATACAGACTCCTCTTCTGAGAAAGGAAGATGGTGCTGCCACCGATGCTTGTCAACGGGACAGTCCTTTCCAGCATCAGATCAGCTAATCTGTAAACATATTGCCAATCTAATTTGCCATTATATTTCGTGACGACCACCAAAATCTCTGAGTTGCATTCTACCAGATCATACAAATATAAGGAATCATTTTCTGTTCTTGTTGGACATTTGGCAATCAACTTCGGTGGCAGCAACGATACCAAACCCAAGTCCACATCTTCCTGCTGAGGTGGGTCGACCTGTAAAACCTCTGGTACACCGCCAAATTCAGGACTATGCAACATATAATACAACTTTCCTTGGAACGGCAATGGAGCAGAACATACGTCGCGCCACCAGCTTGAGACCCTCCATTGCTGATCCCCAGAGGTAGCAAAGCTCAAACGCTTCATACAGGGTAGGGACATCATTACCTTGACGACTCCATCCGCATCCACACTGATGCAGGCAGCACGGATACTTCTGAGATAATACCACTTGTCTCCCAGCAGCAATGGGTTCACATATGGCAGGAGGGTCTCCAGAGGTGGGAACTCCGCGATGTCACCAGTGAAGGGGTGGAGGAGGCGTATGGCAGTGGCCTGGTCCCTCTGCAGCAGGAGGATGCCATCGACGGAGTCGAGGACGCAGTGATCCCTGAAGAGCGGGAGGCGGACGCGGACGAAGGCACCAGTTGAGAGGTTGAAGAAGCGGACGTACCCACCGAGCTTGCCGTGGCCCGGGTGGAGGCCGTGGCCCTCGGGGAACAGCATCCACCGACGTGGGTGGAAGCGCGGGTCGACGATGCCGCGGCCGCGCGGACAAGTGGTGCTGGACCGCCAGTGGGGGCACACTGCGCGGAAGCGGATGTAGTCCCGCAAATCGCCGGCTAGCACTCGCCACCCGATTAGGTTGACCAAATCCTCGTGTAGAGACGCCCACGAAGATGAATCCCGGGTGGCGGCGGCAGCAGCATCAGCGACCTTCCGCCGCCGGCGCGAGCTGCTGCACGCAACCAAGGCCGCTGGGCGCTTGCTGCTGCACGCACCGGAGGCGGCTGGGCGATTCAGGTACCTCGGTGAAGACATCCCACTCTACAAAACATGGATTGAAGTGAAATCGAGTTCTAGGCGGACCCAGTTTAGGAAAAAAAAATCGAAGTTTTGAAGAATACATGGTCAGATCCAAATATAAATAGCATACATCAGGGTTTGGGGGTTCGATTCCCCACCACAGGAACGGAAGGGAGCGTACCTGTTAGATGTTCGTCGCCGGCGCCCGACGTGACGAAGGCCAGATTGGCCACTGGGAAACGAAAGCCCGAGTCCAGGCGCCGGGAGGAGGGTCTTCAGCTACGAGGCACACGATTGGCAGCGCCATGCCGATCCCCTTTCCTCTTCCCTAATCTCCCCAAATCTTCCTAAATCTTTCCCCTAATCCTCCTCGATTCTTCTCCCAATCCTGTTTCTCCCTGCTCCAATCCCTTCACCTCATCTTCTCTACCATCGTCTATTCCTCCTTCAAGTGCCCGCTCCGTCGCCGCTTGTCCGCGGCGGCGTTTCCTCCGGGGTCGGCGACCTCCCTTGGCTCTGCTCCGCTGCCGTGCTGCGCCTGCCGCCTTGCTGTGAAGCGCTCGCGATAGTCCCTGCTCTGCCCGTGCAGGGCCCCCTGTGGTTCCGTGCTCGCGAAGGAACTGCGCCGCCGCGCGTTGCGCTGCCGTCTCCTGCTCCGCTTCTGCCTCTCCGCAATTCCTCGCCTCGCATCAGCTCCCCTGCCCGCATCACCTCGCCTCTTGCCGCCCATTGCCCCTTCCGCTCAAGTCTCGCGGTGCTGTTGCGCCGTCGGCTGTGCTTCCCAGATCGACTCCTCCCTGCCAGGTGCCTCTGCTCGTCAGCTACTCATGTTAGTCTTGGTCGTGCTTGTTTCCTGATCAGAGAGGCATCGTGTAAGCGCTGGTCAGTCTCAACGAGTGTGTTTGGTTTATTTAAGCCAGGCTAGACCAAGCCTAGCTCGAGATTAGTTTATTATAAAAATATATTTCGTAATTAATCTAAAAATATTTATTAATATTATAAAAATTTTATATTTTTTTATTATCTATATATAATTGATTAATTTTTTTTTAGAAAGCCATGCGATGCATTTTATTGATTTGGCTAGGTACATTGTTTCACGTAAAGTGGTCTCATACCCATAGGATTTTTGATGATATGGAATAAAAATAGATGTGAGAGAGAATGAGCTCATTGCTTCGTAAAAACAATCGTGTCGTGAGCTAAAATTTATAAGTATGGAACAACTATTATACGAGATTGTATGAGCTATTATTGTCAAGTAACTCACAATCCTATTTTTACTCTACTCATAAATTAAGAAATCGTGAGCTACCATGAGACGATTTATTAAAATAACAAACATTGTACTTATAGTCTATTAATTATCTTAACTTATATGGCACCACATGCGACTAGTTATGAGACAACGCCTGTACTTGCCCCTATCAAATCAAACAAGATTACAATATTCACCATAGTTTCTGGAATAAAACTAGGGGTTCATCGACCCAAATACAAGACAAAGCTATCCTAGTTATTTCGTGCACTACACTATTTGCTTCACGTCACGGTGCTTAATGGAGATCGTATCAAACTCCTGCGGTGCTGCCGGCCATAGATAGAAACATTCATCACAAATTGGAGCACCCATTGATGATGAGATTCCCATTCTTTTTCATTATAATTGATCAACCTTTATATCGCTTAGAGCGGAGACTCAACAGAGCACGCGAGGTTAACGTCGCCACTTTTGGTGCACAGTGAGCAGAGGCTTTCGCTGCCCTTCGTTTCCTTCCGCAAGATGCTAAGACAAGTTGTGACATGTTGCTACCAGCAACTTGCAAGAGATTCTACAGTTGCCTGATGAAGTCCCGAAAGTTTCCGCGTTTTTCTCAACCACCATACATATTCGGGTTGTCGGGCGCCCATTTTTTGGGAGACCAGTGAACACGAACAATGGCGACACCAGCCGGTGCCGGCGGCTCCAGCGAGGTTTCTGTTCAAATTCGTGCCGAGGCTGCAGCAGGTGGCGAGCTGCAGCAGGGGGAGCGGACGTTCAACAAATTTGTACGGGTTGTTGCCTTCGGCGAGTGGGCGGGAAATGCTTTCGGCGCGCTGGCCTTCCTCTGGGCGACCGCCGTCTTGCTTGGCGGCTTCTGCTCCAATCTGGAAAAGACGGATTTCTGGTTCGCCATGGTGATTATCTTCGTAGAAGCCTTCAGGTACGTGTTGTTGTATATATATACATCAGTTTTTCTCTTTATTTGCCATCTATTTAGAGCCTGTTTAGATTTTCTTCTCTAAACTCTAGAAGTACTAAAGCTCCAAACTAGTGATTTAAATTTAAACTTTAGTTCAACTCAGATTAGAGTTTAAGAGCTTAAAAGTGAGCTAACGTACTAGAAAGTTTAGCTCTAAAGTTTTTAGAGGAGATATTCCAAAGTTCCAAACAACCCTAGTCCTATCTTATACTTTTACTATTACAGACGAACCAGGAGAGAGACTGATGAACAAAAATTCTTCTTTTTAATATGACTAGTTAAGATGCACGCGGCACGCACGTGCCTAAGAAAATCTTCCATCATAGAAGAATAATAATCAAATTACAAATCCAATTATTTGTTGGATGGGTTCTGTCGTGGTCTAATATCACCATCACAATGTCGGTAGGCTAGCGTGTGCTCCGGTAGCCTAGCTTTAGAGACAATGACACAAGATGTATACTTGGTTCGGGCGAATCGTGCGCCCTAGTCCGGTCGGGATCACTATCCGAGCTCAAATGCTCATACGGGGCGAGAACAAGCAAGGCGAGAGGGGAGCAGTTCCCAAGTCTCGTGATTGAGGCTAGTGCCAATATCGGGTGGAGAGGTGAGTGAGGCCGAGAATCTTTGTGAATTGAGAATCCTGCCTTCATCCGGCGGCAAGGGTCCCCTTTTATAGTTGCAAGGGGGTACAAGGATGCCACCGGTGAAGGACTAAGAGGAGGAGGGTGATATAAATGCGAGGGTGAAAGCGCAAAATGGCTGCGGCGCCGGGCTCGTCGAGCCGAAGAGCTCGTCGTCCGTTCAATGCGTGGGCGCGGGTTGCTCATGGTCGTCGTCGTACACGGGATTCCCGGTTTGGGCGGTGGCGATCGTCGCCGGTCTTTCAATCGTGGTAGGAATCGTCTCCTCCGTATGGGTAGGGCCATACTGCGGATGAGGTAAGCGCACGCCGAGTGTACCCGTGTGGCACTGTGGAGGGAGTAGTTGGGCGCAAGGTATGGTGGGGCGAATCCGTCACTCCTCCTATCCACGCAGCCACTGCATGGCTACAATGCTCATCGGGGTGGTTGGCCAACTCCCGTGCCGTTAACTTCCTCGAGAAGACAAAGGACGAGCTCTATGTCGCTCCCCGCTGCCGCTGGCTCTTGCGGTGGCCGTGGGAGCCCGTGAATGGGGGGGCAGGCGAGGCGAAAGGGTCTTTGGCCGGAGTTCCCGCTCGTGGAGAATCGGAGATTCCGTCGGCGAGGGAGCTCAAGCGGCGGAGAGGGTCCTTGGCCGAGCTCCGCTCGTAGGGAATCGAGAACCCGTCGGTGAGGGAGCTCGAGCGAGGCGTAGGATTACCCGTCCCGAGCTCGTGGGTAGAGTTCGAGCGAAGTCGGGAGAAGACCCCCATCGGCTCGTCCTCGTTCGGTGTCGTTGGTCCCGCGAGCTCAAGCGAGACGGCGGGGGGATCCCCGGTGGCTCGCGTTCTCGCCTTGGATCGGGGAGCTCGTCCCACGAGCTTGACTCGTGTGTGTCGTGATGGAGCGGATACGCCGTCGTGTGTTGCGTGAATTTGGTTGGGCCCGGATCGGCTGGGCTTTTGTTTCGAATGGGCCATTTTCGGGTGTCCCAAATATCGATCCCCCACGGTAGCCCCGAGCGTCCGGAGGAGAAAGAATCTCCTCTCGACGCTCTTGTGTTGACCCCCGTGATCGATGTGAGGGAGTCGGCCTTGACTAGGGTTAGTTTTTCATGTGGGTGCGCGCTCGGATTTCGTTGTTTCATTCCTTCCATGGTTGTCCATGGAGGGGGGTGAGCTCGAGCTCGATCTTACCCTGATGGCCGAGATCGAGTGCTCGTTGAGCTGCTGACGGGTAGCACAGGCGAGGTCCGGCTCGAGCTCGTTCGTTTGGTCTGGCTGGCGGACCGACCTTGAGTTCAAAGGTTCGACCTTTACGGTCCCCAAGCCCCGTGCGGGGCGCTCGAGGGGTCTTGGCCTCCTCCGTCGTCGAGGATGACCCTAAGGTCATTCGTTACCCTGGCGACCCAAGCGCGGTGAAAGCCCAGAGAGCTTTTTGCGAGCTCGGGACGAGAGCTGTTAGTGCTGCTTTCTCCTGGCGCCCCTCGCTCAGAGTGTCCCTGGGCGGTCCTCGAGCTCTTTTTCGAAGAGCCGGCCTTCGAACCCTGGGACGGAGGATTTTTACTTCGAGCTCTGCCCTTCCCCTTCGGGAATGTTACCGTTGGGGCTAAGCTCGGGCGTATTTATGCCGTGGTAAAAAATAGTCGTTGGGATATATCCATTAGAAATATTACCGTTGGTGTGCGGTTGTTGCCGGTTTCACCGCGGTTGTTAATAACTTCGGCCTGTGTCGCTGCGTGCCCGTTTCTGGGAGTCGGTTCCGGATGTGACGCTGGTGGGGCCCCGCGGATCTCCCTCGGCCGCCTACTGTCCTCCCCCGCCTATAAATTGGAGAGGACGGGGCGAACTCACCTTTCGCCTTTAGCCTTCCTTCGAGCGGTTAAAAAACTGCCGCCCATCCCAGTTCGTCTCGAAACTCGCCGTTTCCCCTCATTAACCTTGAGCGCCGCTTCGCCGGAGAGGAGGAGATGGGTTCGTGGAGGCCATCGACGATGACCGCGGCCTTGTTGGAGAGGTGCTCCCTTGCGCGGGCCCCCCGCCTATCCGGGAGGAGGAGTGGAGGATTACGCCGCCGACCGCCGCCGCCCCCGAGCCACCGAGGGTTACGCAGGTGGTGTCGCCGGCGTTCCACGAACGCTGCCTCGGCGCCCCCACCGATGACTTCTTCCTCGGGCGACTTGCCGTCATCTTGGGCGCCGGGCTCCAACACCTCATCTTTAACGGGTGCTACCGTTCTCCCCTTCCCAGCTCGTGAGCGGTGGTTGGGCATCCCGCCTGAACCGGAGCTCTTCCGCCTGGCTCATCTACGCCAAGATCCATTACTTGCCCTGGCGGAGGGGGAGTGCCCGCCCCGATTGCTTCTCCTCGGGCAATCCGGTTGAGAGGAGGAGGATCCGAGACTCCTTCCCGGCCGGCGACTTCCCACCGCCAACACCAGGTGGAGGGGAGAGTTGTTCTATCTCAAGAACGACCCCCGCCCCCCGCCTCGCTTACACGGGTCGACGCTTCCTCATTAGCTTAACTTCGGTGTGGCGGAGGACCCTCATGCGCACATGCCTGAGAGCGTCAAAGCCGGTGGTGGCGAAGGTCAAGGTGCCGCGACGCCGGGCTGATGGTCAACCACATCGCCGAGACCGCTTGCCGGCGCCAGGTGGTGCCGTTACACCGCCAGCACTCCGCTCGGGAGATGACGCCGAGCTCGCTCCTTTCGCTGGGACGGCGATGGCCCCGACTTACCGGGCCAACTGGTGGATTGGTGGGTCCGGCATGTGATGAGGATGGCGGACAGGGCGGCGGGCGCGCCCCTGGCCCTTCCTGACCAGGCGACGTCAGAGCTCGTAATATATGCTCTCCCCCTTTCCTTCGCCGCTGGTTGGTCCAAGCTCCGTTCGATTCTCGGTTGTATAGGGTCGGCTTGGTGGATCTTCCTCCTTCCCGCCCGCCGGCGCGGACCGCGGGCAGCCGCCTTCATGCCCCAAGTCCCCATCATGAGTGAAGGGGCGGACTCTTCCCCGGCGGTGAGGGAGCAAGTCATCGATCAAGTGGTGTTCGACGCCTCGCTGTAGGAAGCGCCCGATGCCGGCGCCGTCCACAGCCGAGGGAGAAGGGACCCGGGGGCCCCGACGCCGTCGCCCCCGGTGATGCCTCCAAGCGGGCGGCTCCACCTCCCCGCAGCTGCCCCCGCCGGCGACCGGGCTCGCGGGCGCTGGGTCAAACTCTCGTGAGAGCGACCCAAGACTCGAAAGCGTCCGGTGTGAAGAAGAAGAAGAGGAGAATGGCCAAGGAGTAAGTCCCGACTTTCGTAATGCTTCCATATATGTTGGTCGTCGTGCTCTTACCTCCTCTTTGCTAGATTGGCCAAGCCATACCCCGAGAAGCGTCGAGGATTGGGACAACGGGTTGGGTTCGGTGGCACTGAGCTCGAGCTCGATGACGGGCGAAAGTACGGCGTCCGCGCGACGCTCTCCCCATTCGTGGGGCATCTCCCTACCAGCGGCTGATTACCAGCCCGGTGGAGAGGGGCGGAGGTCCGCCACCAAGAGACGCCCACGCCGTCCATCATTCCAGTGAAGCAAGCGCTGGCGACGGTGATGAGCTCGATCGCCGGGCTTCAGCCCCGTGCATTGGCGGATGCGCTGCGGGCCCCTCGTGTCTGGTCACGAGGGAGCCCGCAAATGCGCGAAGGGATGGAGAGATGGAGACCTTGGGAGCGACACCGTGTCGAGGAGCGGCTTCGGGGCGGGTCGTTGCGGCCGCGTTCGCCCGAGCCTCGGGAAAGACTCGTCGTTGGCCGAGTCATTTGAGATCGTGACGGCGGCAGCGGTGGCGACGGAGGGCGGCATCGGGCGGAGATGACGGGGAGGGACGCGTACACGGTTGCCGCCGTGCCCATCGCCACGGATTCTGCCACGCACTGGGCGGCGATACGCGGGGCGGCTCGGGGTGACGCCGTGGCACCGTGGCCACCGGATACCGTCGTGGATGGTGAGGTCCGCGCCCGCGCCAGCGGTCGTCGTCGGCGGCGTCCCGAGGGGCGGGATGTTGTTCTGCCCGACCACGTCGGTTGCGCCCGCCGGGAGGGTCGTCCGGGCGCCGTGCTTCAATGTCTTCGCGGTTCACACAAAGTTTGGATTCGTTGGTGTTGTCGAGCTTCGAGCTCGTTTCCCCATACTTATTCGGTTGCTCGTCTTTTCGGGGGCTGCGGGGAGACCATCACGGGGGTACAACCGGCGTGGTGACGACGCCCCCGAGGGCGGCAACCTCGTGGGGAGGATGACATCGTTGTGGGCGGAGCCGAGTGACGAGCCTCGGTCCGACGCGCCCAACATCAGTTCATGGAGAACCGGGTGAGGGACGTCGCCGACTATATCCATGACACCGAGGAGCGCATTGCTCGAGAGGTGCACGAGAAGGTCGACGCCGAGCTACGCGAAGCATCTCAGCGGCAGGAGGAGCTCGACCTCGCGAACAAACGCCAGCCAGAGAAGATGGAGGAGGAGCTCAACTGTTCCGCCAGCGTTGGAAGACAAGGAGCTCGAGCGCCGGCGCTTGAGCTCAAAGCCAACCAGCCTGCAAAAGGACAAGGAGGAGGTCGCGGAGAGGTTGCGTCGGTGTGACGCCGAGCTCAAAGGTGAGTGATCTTCTCCCCCACGCCGATCTCGTCTTTCGGTGTGTGGGGCTGATCGTCCTCGTCGGTGGGACTTTCGCCTTTTCGACTACGAGGCCTCCGAGTTGTGGTGTAATTACCGCGCTTTGGAGGCGGAGCGGGACCGGCTGGAAGCCGAGAACCACTCGTTTTGGCATAACGAGCAAGTCCTTTATGATGTTTTGTGGAGTAAGCGGGCGACTTTCTTCCTTCGCTCTCCCTTTCGTCTTGCGGCTCACATCTTGATTTGTTTTTTACGCTCGTAGGGTGAAAAGCAAAACTCCTTGAAGCTGACTCGAGACCTCGAACAAGGACAAAGCCATTGCCTCCACCGAGGCCACTCAAGCATACGCAGCTCGAGCTGCGCAGCCAAGGAGGGCGACTTGAAGAAGAGAACGGGCGACCTCGTGATTGCGAACTCCATGCTCCAGCCGAAGCGCACGGAGCTCGACGACAAATAGAGAGAGCTTGTTGGGCTCTAGGAGCGCCGCAGTGAAGGCCGAGGAGGAGGCCAGACCTCCAAACACGGGCGCGACGAGCTCGTCTCTCGAGGTGGAGGCGGTCCGCGACGCCCCGGGTGTTGAAGACATGGAGGACCCGATGCGTCGGGTGTCGGCCGCCCCACGCAAGGTGACGGGGGATGCGTGCGGGTCGCCCATAAGGTGATCGGCGTCGTCTTCGCCCACTACCCCTTCTTTGACGCCAAGGTAGTGAAGACCGGGGTGGCCGCCGGCCGGCCGACGACGGGAGCCGGACCGAAGTCCGCCGCCGCAGAGGCCGCCGCCGCGGAGCTGGCCGGGTTGAGCTCTTTAAGCTGCGCCACCGAGGAGCTCGACGTCTTTGAGCCCCCGGCTGGTGACGGTGGAGCCGCCGAGGAGCCTACCGAGGAGGAGATGGCTGCTCAAGATCCCCCCGTCGAGGAGTCAGCGCCTCAGGACCTGCCTACACAGGGTTAGGTGTAGGAACCCATGTTTGGGTCTTTATGCATTTCAAGTTCTCGAAGTCGAGGCATGATTGTAAATACAACGATAGCTCGTGCTAAGTAACCAGGCGTTAAATTCTTTCCTTGTCGCATTTTGTTTTTACTTTGCCTAAGTTTGAGCTCGAGTCTCGGAAGATGAGCAGCGGGCCGTTCCTCGCTGGCCGCGGGGACACGGGAGGTGGTTATTAGGCAGTCGTCTTTGTGCCCCGCAATGGCGCCTCGTGACTTAGGCATTTCGATACATTATGCGAGTTCGGAAGAGAAGAGGACGCGAGGTTGCGGTCTCGGCCGAGCTTGAGACCACGATCGAGTGTCGTGGTCTGTGTGAGCTCGGCACCGAGCTCTGGAGCTCGAAGTAGGAGTTTTGCGAAAAAACGGTGTGTTAAAAGCGTGGGGTGTGCGCCCCCTTCCTTGTAGCCCCGAGCAAGGGAGGGTCTTTGCTAGAGGCAAAGGTCGACCGTTGCTCAATCGGACCAAAGAAGAAAAAGTTCAAAATGCTTGCACAAATTGTCGCATCGAATCGGGTGTTTTTATTGAACTTTGCAGCTACAATATTTCGAAATACATTCATGGATAAAAGCGACATAGTCTGTTCGATGTTCTATCGTTGGCGAGAACGCGACCACGACCGACCGCCCTTGAGCTTGTACATGCCGGGCCTCGGCCTTTGGTCGATGGTGAAGGGGCCTTCCCACGGTCTTTGCGAGCTTGTGGCGGTCTTTCGAGCTCAACTCGGCGCGGACGTGGTCACCGACGTTGAATGCCCGGCCCTTGACGTGGCGGTCGTGGTAGCGCCGCATGGATTGGAGGTACTTGGCGGAGTGGAGGAGCGCGATGTCGCGAGCCTCATCAAGCTGATCAGCCGCATCCTCGAGCGATGCTTGGTTGCCGTCCTCATTGTAGGCTTGGACCCAAGGTGAGCCGTACTCGAGGTCGGTGGGAAGCACAACCTCTGAGCCGAAGATGAGGAAGAAGGGAGTGCGTCCCATGGCCCTGCTTGGCGTGGTGCGCAGACTCCATATGACGGCGGGGAGCTTGGCGAGCCATGGACCGGCGAATTTCTCGAGTCATTTGAAGATGCGGGACTTCACGCCTGTAGGATCATACCATTAGCTCGCTCTACCTGCCCGTTAGTCCTTGGGTGGCTGACTGAGGCAGTGTCCACGCGGATGCCGTGCTCGCCACACCAGTCGACGAAGACCTCTCCCACAAAGTTGGTGTCGTTGTCGATGATGATGGAGTTCGAGACCCCAAATCGATGGATGATGCCGGTGAAGAACTTGACGGTCTCCTCAACTCGACACCGGGCGAGAGGCATGACCTCGATCCACTTGGAGAATTTGTCGATGGCGACTAGCAGGTGCGTGTAGCCCCCGGGCGTCCTCTTGAAGGCCCCCACCATGTCGAGACCCCCGGACGCAAAGGGCCGGGTGAGCGGGATTGTCTAGAGAGACTGGGCCGGGAGGTGTGTCTGCTTGGCGAAGAATTGGCAGCCCTCGCAATGTCGCACGACTTGGCTGGCGTCCGCGACGGCGGTCGGCTAGTAGAAGCCCTGCCGAAAGGCTTTCCCGACGAGAGCTCGGGGAGCCGCGTGGTGGCCGCATTCACCGGCGTGGATCTCCTTGACGAGCTCTTCCCCCTGCTCGAACGTGATGCGGCGCTGGAGAACACCGCCCCGGCGCCGCGGTAGAGCTCTTCTCCGATGAGGACCGACGACTTGGCCCTGCGGGTCGGTCGCCTCGACTCTTCTTGCCCCGGGGAGTTTGCCTCCCTCATCCCACTGCAGGGGCCGGATTCGCCCGTCAGGCTTCGGAGGAGGCTTCGCGGTCGAGCTTGATCCGACCCCGAGCCAGCCCCCCCCCAAAGCGGTGGAGGAGAGCTCCGGCTAGGCAGGCCGGGCGTATTGGGAGAGCTCGAGCTTCGTGGGGGGCGTCGATCTCCATGGAGTCCGAGCTCGGGACGCTGGTGTTCCCGTTTGCGTCTGCCCGGTCCCGTTGGCTCGTCCTTGAGTCGTATCAAAGGCTTGTGCTCTTACGTGCATGAAGACGCCGGCGGGACCGGCAAATGATCCAACGCGAGCTTAGCGAGGACGTTGGCGTCATTGTTGAGGTTGCGATGAACATGGTTGACCTCGAGCCCGTGGAAGTGTTCCTCGAGCTCGTGGACCTTCCGATGGTACGCGATCATCTTCGGGTTAATGCGGTCGGCCTCTTTCATGACTTGGTTTTTACGAGCTCGAGTCGCCCCGGACCTTGAGGTGCCGGATGCCGAGCTAGTGGGCTATGCGCGCAATCCATTCACCGAGCCTTGTATTCGGCGACGTTTTTGGAGGCTGGGAAGTGGAGGCGGATCGCGTACCTCATGTGGACCTTGCTCGGGCGAGATGAAGACCAGTCCGACTCCCGCGACCGTACTTCTTCACGGAGCCGTCAAAATACACGATCCTATACTCCACGTCGTCGGGCCTGGGTAGCTGTTCGACCTTAGTCCACTCGGCGACGAAGTTGGATAGAGCCTGCGACTTTATGGAGTCCCTGGGCGAGTACGTGATGTCGGCCCCCATCAGCTCGATAGCCCACTTGGCCATGCGACCCGTGACCTCGGGGCTGCAGATGACCTCGCCAAGGGGGGTACTTGGAGATGACCGTGACAGGGGTGGGAAGTGGAAATAGTGTCGGAGCTACGCCGGGTGATCGGCAACGCGTACATACGAGCTTTGCGAGTCTGCGTACCGGGTCTTAGTGTCGGAGGAGGACCTCGGCGCGACAAAGTAGACCGGGCGCTGTACCTTGAGTGCGTGCCCTTCCTCCTCTCTCTCGACGACGAGCGCGGTGCTCACGACCTTCGAGGTTGCTGAGATGTAGAGGAGGATTGGCTCGTCGGAGGCGGTGCCACGAGCACGGGCGGGTTGGCGAGGAGCCGTTTCGGAGAGTCAAGGAGCTTCTTGGGCCTGTCTCGCTCGGTCTAGGTGAAGCGCCGGACTTCTTCAACAGCTTGTACAACGGCAGGCTGCGCTCCCCGAGTCGAGCTATGAACCCGGGTTGAGGGCGGCGAGGCATCCCGTGAGCCGCGCACACCCTTGACGTTCCTCGATTGGCCCCATGCTCGTGATGGCGGCGATTTTTTCGGCTGGCTTTCATGCCACGCTCGGATACGATGAACCCGAGCAACTTCCCTCGCGGGACCCCGAAGATGCACTTTTCGGGGTTGAGCTTGACTTCAACTCGCGGAGCTTGGCGAAGACCTTTTCGAGGTCGGGGATGAGCTCTCTAGAGCGCTTGTCTTGACGACGATGTCATCGGCGTATGCTTCAACGAGCTTTACGAGGAGCTCTTTGAAGACTTTCTCGCATGCACCTCCGGAAGGTGGCGCCGGCATTTTTCAAACCGAAAAGGCATTGTTACGTAACGAGAATGCCCGAACGGAGTGATGAAGGAGGTGGCGAGCTGATCGAGCTCGCTCATCGCGACCGGTGGTAGCCGGAATAGGCGCTAAGAAAACGAGTGTCTCGCACTGGAGGTGGAGTCAACAATTTGGTCGATGCTGCGGCAAAGCGGATCCTTCGGGCACGCCTTGTTGAGACCTGTATAGTCAACACATTCTCCATTTCCCATTCTTCTTCTTAACTAGTACGAGGGGTTGGCTATCCACTCGGGATGATACACCTCATTGATAAACCTAGCGGCTAATAGCTTATCTATCTCCTCGGCGTTGCTTGGCGCCGGGCGTCGTCAAAACGTCTGAGCCTTTGCTTCACCGGCCGAGCCTGGTTTTGATGTTCAGGCTCGCTCGGTGACTTCCCTCGGTATGTCGGGCATGTCCGAGGCTCTCCACACGAATACATCGAGGTTCGCGAGAGGAAGTCGGCGAGCTCGCTTTCCTATTTCGGGGTGAGCTCGGAGCCCACGCAGGGTACGTCCGGTCCTCGCCCGACTGCGACCTCCTTGGCGTCCTTCTCGGGCTCGAATGTGCTGCGACCTTCTCGAGCTTGTCGGACGAGCTCGTGCTCGCGCGACCTCCTTGAGCTCGAGGGAGTCTTGTGGCCCAGCCCAAGGCCGCCATCTTGGGCAAATACGTCTACTCGATCTCGACGGGCGGCGCTCGGCGTACGTACACGGCAGCGGCTTCGCGGCCCGGGTGCGTGCTCGAAAGTGGAGTCGATGGTGTTGACCCCTTTGGCCCGGGGATCTTGAGCTTGAGGTAGGTGTAGTTGGGGATGACCATGAACTTCGGCGTAGCATGGCCGGCCTAGGAGCACGTGGTAGGCGTTCCTGAACGGGAGCACCTCGAATGTGAGTCTCCTTGCGGAAGTTGTCGGGGGTGCTGAAGGTGACGGGGAGGTCGACCCGCCTAAGCCGGGACCATCTGCTTCCCCGCACCACTCCATGGATAGGGTCCGGCGAAGGTCGAAGTCGGGAGCCTTGGGGATGCCGAGGCCCGGAGCGCTGGATGTAGAGGAGGTTGAGGCCGCTACCGCCGTCCATCAACACCTTGCCGAGGTGCATGGTGCCGGCGATGGGGTCGACGACGAGCGGGAACCTTCCTGAATACGTGGATGTGGCGGGGATGGTCGGCCTTGTCGAAGGTGATCGCCGAGCTCAACCACTTGAGGTACATGGGCGCGCGGCCGCTCGGTGAAGAGGACTCACGGTGGGTGAGTTTTTTCAGCGGACTGGACTGCCCCGGGCGCTCGCCAAAGACGACGTTGACGGCGCCCTCCTCGATGTAGACATCCTCGTCACCGTCCTCGGGCGCCCCCTTCATCGCGTCCTGGTCGTCGTCCTTGTCACCACCCTGCAGTGTGCCCATCACGTGCTTCTTCATGAGGCGGCAGTCCTTCATCTTATGCTTGACGGGGCCCTCGTGATGCGGGCATGGGCCTTCGAGCATCTTGTTGAAGTGCTCTTTGGGGACGGAGGGCTTGCCCCCCTTGGCGCCGGCCTTGCGCTTGTCCACCACGGCCACAAACTCGTCGTCGTCGTTGTCGCGGCGGCGCTTTGTTCTTCTTGTTCTTCCTCTTGCCTGCGCGGGGAGGCTGGCCCCTCCGGAGCCTCGTCGTCCGCCTTGGCCTTGCCCTTGCCTGTGACGGCGGAGGCGCGCCCCTCTCCCTCGCGTGACGCTGTGGGCGAGGTCGAGAGCCCTTCACGGTCCCGGGCTTCGACGCCGAGCTCGCGGATCGGGCTCGCAGGTGGTGCCGAAGGTGAAGGCTGTGATGATCTCGAGTCGGAGGCTTCGAGAGGTTGTTGCGAGCTTGGAGAAGCGCCCGATGTAGTCGCGAGTGCTCTCCCCTTCTTCGCTTGCACCCGCACGGGTCCCACGCCATGCTCGGCCTAGTGTAGGTTCCCTAGAAGTTGCCGAGACGAAGACGTCGATAGGTCCTCCCGGTCGCGGATCGTGCCCTCCGGCAGTGCTCGAGCCAAGATCGAGCTGAATCTGCAAGGTAGAGTGGGAGGCGGATGATGAAGTAATCGCTGCCGGGCGCCGCCGTCCCGGCAGCCAAGGCGGTAGTCCTCCAGCCACGTGCCGGGCGGGGTCGGTTTCCCCGCTGTACTTCTGCACCGAGGTCGGAGCTCGGAAGCGAAGGGAATGGGGCGTCGTGGATGCGTGAACCAAACGCCCTCGGCCTCCTCGAGCTCGACCTCAGCTCCGGCCTGCCGGTGATGGGCTCCGGGGGCGTCGTACTGGAGTTGGGCTGCGGCCCGCTCTTCCTAGGCTGTCGTGGCGGCCACCTCATCGTTTGTTGTACGAGCGGCCCGGGCAGTCGTCGCGGCGCTCGCCGCGGCGGTCACCGTGGTGATGTCTACCGTCGTCTCGCGGAGCGCTTCTTCTGCCTGAGCTTCGCCTTAGCGTCGGGCGTTGAGCGTGTCCCCGCGTCGCGGTTCTCACCGATCTCGCCGCGCGTGTGGACCTGAGCAGCATGGTTCGAGGGAGGCCTCGTGCTCCCCAGGTCGGCGCGTGCGCGCCGAGCTCGCCGTCTGCTGGACTGCCGCTTCCGCGGCCTACTTGAGCTGCTCGTGAGCTCGTTGAGTTTCTGGGTTCACGGGGACGGGGGGGCAGTGTCGCAGGGGAGCATCGTGGCTGCTGCGAGGTTCTGGGAGGCTCTCCCGAACACCGGTGGGAGCTCGTCGGCGCCTTCGTCGCGGTTGATGCGGTCGTGGACGTCACGAGCTCGCGCTCGTGCCGTTCGTGCTTTGTCTCCCCTCATGCTCGGCGAGGAGGGCCTCACGCCTCCCGAAGCCGCCTCTTGTTCGAGCTCCTCGAGGCTCGCCCGACGGGCCTTGACGCGGTCGACTGGTGGCTCGCGCCGTCGGGCCGCAGAGGCCGGGTGGTATGCTCGTCGGGTCGCTGAGGGATGGCTGTTCACCGCGCCTTCGGGGTGGCATGGCACATGAAGCATCGGCGAGACGGGTCGACGTCCATGAGGCTCATGCCGTCGAGGGCGAGCTCGAGCTCGCGGATACCGGTCTGCCGAGGCTCGCTGCCCCAAGAGGGGAGACCCGGCTGCCCGCCAGTTTTATCCGGCATAGGTCGCCGGAACTCGTCGGCCGACGGCGGGCCTTCTCCGCGATCCGGCAGGACGACGTTGGCCGTGGAGTAGGTCGCGCCGCGAACAGCTTGAGTGGGCTCGAGCCCCGTGATGTTTGGAAAGCGAGGTCCTCGATGAGGACAAAGAAGTGATCCGCCGCCCCGTGCGGATGGGGCTTGTAGGCACGGAAGTCGGCCGGCCGCCCACGCTAGTCGACGGAGTCGGCGGCGCCGCGAAGACGGCCGGGCACGCCCTCGCGCCGCATCGGCCGGGGAAGACAGCTCCGGCGAGGGGCTGCTCGGCCCGATCTGGTGAAGTCGAGGGTGCCGAAACACATCGCGGGCCTCGTATGCCGCTTGGGGCGGGCGAAGAAGCCATCGGCGGGGGAACGTCACACTAGCGTTGCCCCTACCTGGCGCGCCAACTGTCGTGGTCTAATACCACCGTCATAGTAATCAACTGGCTAGCGTGTGCTCCGATAGCCTAGCTCTAGAGACAATGACACAAGATGTATACTGGTTCGGGGCAAATCGTGCGCCCTAGTCCAGTCGGGATCACTATCCGAGCCCAAATGCTCATACAGGGGCGAGTACAAGTAAGGCGAGAGAGGGAGCAGGCTCCCAAATCTCTGTGATTGAGGCTAGTGCCAATATCGGGTGGAGAGGTGAGTGAGGCTTGAGAATGCTGTGAATCGAGAATCCTGCCTTCATCCGGCGGCAAGGGTCCCCTTTTATAGTTGCAAGGGGGTACAAGGATGCCGCCGAAGTGAAGGACTAAGAGGAGGAGGGTGATATAAATGCGAGGGTGAAAGCGCAAAAATGGCCTGCAGCGCCGAGCTCGTCAGGCCAGAAGAGCTCGTCGTCCGTTCCAATGCGTGGGCGCGGTTGCTCATGGTCGTCGTCGTACACGGGATTCCCGGATTTGGGCGGTGGCCGGTCGTCGCCCGGTCTTCAATCGTAGTAGGAATGCGTCTCCTCCGTATGGGTAGGGCCATACTGCGGATGAGGTAAGCGCACGTCGAGTGTACCCGTGTGGCACTGTGGAGGAGTAGTTGGGCGCTGCAAGGTATGGTGGGGCGAATCCGTCACTCCTCCCCTGTCACTGCAGCCCTGCATGGCTACAATGCTCATCAGGGAGTGGTTGGCCAACTCCCGTACCCGTTAGCTTCCTCGAGAAGACAGGCGGACGAGCTCTATGTCGCTCCCCGCGCTCGGCACGAAAGTGGCCGTAGAGCCCGTAATGGGGGAGCCCGAGCGAGGTGGAAAGAGGTCTTTGGCCGAGTTCCTGCTCGTAGAGAATCGGAGAGCCCGTCGGCGAGGGAGCTCGAGCGAGGCGGAGAAAGGTCCTTTGCCGAGCTCCTGCTCGTAGGGAATCGAGAGCCTGTCGGTGAGGGAGCTCGGCGGGCGGAGGATTACCGTCCCCGAGAGCTCGTGGGTAGAGTTCGAGCGAAGTCGGGAGAAGACCCCCATCTAGCTCATCCTCGCTCGGTGTCGTCGGTCCTGCAGAGCTCGAGCGAGACGGAGGGGATCCCCGGTGGCTCGCGTTCTCGCCTTGGATCGGGAGCTCGTCCACGAGCTTGACTCCGTGTGTCGTGATGGAGCGGCCTGCTTCCTGTCGTGTGTTTGCATGAGTTTGGTTGGGCCTGGATGAGCCTGGGCTTTTGTTTCGAATGGACCATTTTCGGGTGTCCCGAATATCGATCCCCATCCCGGCTCAAAAAAAAAAAGAATATCGATCCCCCACAGGTTCTTTTTGTACTGCTGGGTTCGTTGAAGGTTTTGTATCTACTTCTTGTTCTATATTCGGTGATGAAGCTGGTGTGGTGCGCTGCTATTGTTAGTTCTAGTTCTCATATTGGTGCCAGTATGTGCTACCTTGTGAGAATCTATTCTCTCAGTGGGCTATGGTTCACATCATTGTCACATGGTGAAAGGATGGTATCAAATTCTTTTGAATAATGGTGTTCCGGAGTTCAGTGTTGATGGTCCACGATCTTCAGTTGCTGCAGAGTGGCAATCATTTAGCCAAAGCCTTTAGAGTTTATTGATCAAACACATGTGTTTTGTCAAGCTCGCATAGCTTTGAAGAAAGACTTAACTGATTAATTGGCTGCATTCCTGTTTGCCTAAAAAAAAATCGCAGCATTTGGACACCGTTTTCCGCACTTGGCTGTTGCATGTCTTAAGCATTTCACGCCAAAGCTGTTAAAAAGAGTAGCAGTAATATAATATGGTTTTCAGAAAAGTTTGCAGACAATGATAAAACTGATTTAAAATGTTCAATAGCATAATTTACATCAAAGAATGCTCAATTTAAAAAGTTACAGGTAACACGCACGGGTATAATGAGCAAGACTTCGGGTTGGTGGACAATGTACAGATAACCATCTCTCGGATGAGATTGAGAAAATGTTAGAAATGATAAACCCCTGAATTAAAAAAAGAAACCCTCTTTAGTGCAATAATAATTTATTTCTACTGCAGCCTAAGACTATTTGTGAACTGAAAAACCTTATTGCCATTAAACTGAGACTTTTTTTTTGTTTGTTTGAAGCAAGAATGTATGCTGGTCATCTAGAAGTACATTTCGAATACTTGGAGTAATGTATTGTAGTAGAAAATTAGACCAAACGACGTATTGATATAAAAACAGAAAGAGGCATACCAATAAACACAACAGTCATCTAGAAGAATATTCATTGCTTCATGTAGATATAATTGGGTAAAGTTATAACATGCAAACCTGCTAGCGATTTCAATCTCTTACTGATACTTGACCACTTAACACCATTGTTTCCTATGAAATTCTTTATTTTTTGAACTCTAATCTTTTGATCTTTTGATAAGCACAAAAACACCAAAAGACAAAGTGACGAATCATACAAATAACTACTATCAGCAGCCAAAAGTCAGCCATTCATCAGAACACGATTGAACCTGTTACTATAGGATTCAGCTTCGGCACTTGGCAAAGCCGGCTTTGCCGAAAGTGTGCCACCCAAGGCATAGCTCACTCGACAAAGAATCTGATGGCAAAGCCCTATTTGCCAAGTGCCTTTTATCGGGCACTTTCGGCAAAGCCTTTGTTGAGTGCCAAAACAACCCTCGACAAAAAAAGGTAACCGTGCGGTGAGAACACGGTGATGGCGTCTTTGCCGAAAGTGTCGATGGAAAGACACTCGGCAAAGACACTAACTTAGCCGAGTGCTAGGGTAAATGCACTTGGCAAAGTTGCTGACTTTGTCGAGTGCAATTACCATAGCACTCGACAAATGTTGTTCCCAAGATACACTTCGGCAAAGTGACCAAAAACTGCCTTTTAAAATTTTTTATTGCACCGCACTCAAACAAATTACAATATATCACATATTATCCACAACCATTCTCAATCATCACATATAATCCACAAGTATCACCAATCAATCCAAGTGCAACCACTCAAAATAAGCATCACAACCGCAAGTATCATTCACCGACTTGTCACCACAACTAATCTGGTGGGTCTTAAGGCACATCATTCGATGCTGCTGATTGATTCACCATGAAGGAGAAGAGATTGCATGTGTGAGACAAGATTTAAGGTAGAAACATACAAAAACTAAAACATTCATACTCCCCTAGCTAGTTAGAGCATGAGGATGATGTTGCGTTTTTGTAGTGTGCTCTAAAAACTTGGAAGTGTGCTCTAACTTGGAAGCTAGGTTTTAAAAACTTGGAACTGTGTTCTAATATTCATATATTCAAACTGAAAGCTTGGAAGTTAGCTCACAATGCACAAGCGATATGGACTTGAGGTAGAGAAGGCAAACTCACAGGAGTAGTTGCAGGAGGAGTTGGAGGAGGGAAATAGCATCGGTGGCGGAGGCTGACCCATAGCTGTTCCAAGATTTTGCATATACTGAAACATCTGCTGCCGCTCGACCTCATATCTCCGCCGATCGGCCTCATACTTTATATATCTTTATTAAAAAAAAATATCTCATTCCTATTAATTTAATTATAAGGTTTCCTACTACACGTATAATTTTTTGATATAGCAAATTCAATATGTTTTAATTAGGTGCCACATTAGGTGTAATTAACAGTGTGGTCTAGAATCTAAAATATTTTAAATTTACCGAAAAAAAAAAATAGATACAATAAACATTACAATTTTAATATAGAGCACCTTCAAGAGACTATCTATATCTTTCCTAATTGTTAGGAAAAGAGAGTTTCATGAGAGAAAAAGCTCCAACAACGTCTTTATTTGGCTATCCAAATATAGCCATCTTCTATTCCAGATTTTTCGCTAGCTAAAGATTAATAAAATAAGAATGATTCCTTAAAGTGCAGATAAGATGCATGTTTGGAGAGTGAAAAGATATAGAAAATGATTTTTATGCAAAAGGACTCTCTGAATGATGATTTAGAGAGTGAACTTTAAAAAAGACTCATTGAGATGCTCTAACATGTGGGGAAAAAAGTTGCAACAACTAATAAGACTACCTCTATAAATTATTAGTTAGAGATTTTTGTGACTTCTGCTAATAAATTTCGCTTTGCCACACACGTCAGGATTTTTAGCCGCAACTACAAATTGGACAACCGGTCGTTGTTCGGGACGACGAGGGCACTCGGATGGATCAACGAGGTGTCCTTCGCTCAAGATGTTAGGGCGGCCACGGCCGCAGGAAGGTAATGAGGTGGTGCTGGTCATGGGTATGTGGATAGACCTTGTTACCTGGTTGCCGGTTGTTGGAGTTATGTTCCTGGGCATTCTACAGGTGGGTTTACTAATCGTTATGAGCAAGATACAGCTACGACGAGCTTCTCAGCAGACTAGCCGATCCAAGCGGTGCCGACGATTATTGCTGTTGTGGGCTGTCCTGATTGCTTTTATAATTCTCTATGCTCTCCAGTTTGTACGTCAGTTGAATTATGGGGTTATGGAGAATCCCCCAAATCCCATTATTCCAATTAAACCAAGGGATTACAATTACTATAGTCCACGCGCATTTGGAATTGCTTCTGTGTCAGCAGAGATGCTAGCAATGGTGGTGGCAGCGTTGCTGCTTATTTCTAGGCCCCAAATAATTGTGAACCTAACAAGTACTTCTTGGGGACGCTGTATACTATCTTTGGCCAAACTGATTTCAGTCGTCAGCCTGGTTTTTGGTTCGGTGCTGCTTATGTGGCCGCCTGCATTTGAAATTCATGGTGAAGTAGTGGATCCTAGTAGTTTCATCATATCATTCGCAACAATGGTGCTATCACTTGGCAGCCTACAGACTCCGGCAGCAGAAAACTCTAGTCTGGTTGTTGGCTGCTGGATCGACGTGACCCTGCACATGTTGTTCCTTTGGTATTTGGTTGTAGGTGTTACAGTGGTGCCCGATAATGTTTGGGGTCCACAACTATCTCTTGTTGGATCCATTATATCTGTAGTAGCTGTGCTACTGATTGAGAATTTGCAGATCCCAGCGGCTGTCCTTCAGGTGATGCTATCGTCTTCACGGTTTCACAATCTGCAGTCTGATTATCCCAATCCAGCATCAAACTTGGTGCCAGCGATTAAAGTCTTCTACGTGTTGGCAATATTCCAAGGTTGTTTCTACATCACAGCATGCATCCTCGGGCTCTTCTCCTTCTTCCCATGCAGAATGCTTGTCCGTCAGTCAAAACTCAGAGGTCAGCAGGGAGCCAAAGCCATTGATCTGTACTACGAGTCCGCCTACTCCACATGCATGGAAAGTGGCTTGTTTGCTGCAAGAAAAACGGTGAGCCTCGCTAGCTTCGCTGAAGAGTCCCTAAGCTCCAATTCAAGCCAAACACAGCTAGCTGGTGTTCTCCTGCTTGACAACCTGCTGCATGAAAGCAGGGGGAACCGATTCCATTGAAGAGATGAGGTCACAAATCATCAGATCCAATAAAACTCTTTCCACTTTGATTGCCATGCTCGGCTGGGCAGATGAAAGACACAGAGATATCTGGCTAACTGCGGCAAGGATTATCACCAACCTCGCTGACAACGTTGCAGTTGCTGATATCCCGGGCACGCTGAAGGTGGTGTATTCACTCCTTGATGATGATCGTCAACCAGATACATTGCCTGATGCTGCTAGTGTCAATGGACAGAGAGTTGTAGCTAATCATCAACAACCAGATCAAGAAACTTCAGGGCAAACAACTTCTGGTGGTGGAGGAAATGCAGGTACACAACCTACAGATGAAGAACAGGGGCATGCACAAGATAATAATGGACAGAGAGTTGTAACTAATAATCAACAACCAGATCAAGAAGCTTCAGGGAAAAACAACTTCTGGTAATGGAGGAAATGCAAGTAGCCAACCTACAGATGAAGAGCTGGGGCATCCACAAGATAATAATGGAGGGTGCATTTGGGTATGTGTATTTCAGGACTCACTCCCCATTCTGGGCATGGCAATTCTGGAGAAGCTAGCTCATGATATCAACAATTGTGAAGAAATTGCCAATGCGTCATACCTCATTTCCAAAATTATAGGGCTCATAAGTTACAGAGACAACAATGTAAGTAGCAACAATGAGCAGCAGTGTGTGGTGATACGTACATCGCTGAATTTTGTCAGCAGGCTTGCAAGCACCAGAGAGAACATTGGGGCAACACTTCGGCAAGAGCTGTGCAACAACTCCTTTTACTGAACAACCTCGAATGTGTGTTAGAGGACAGCCGCAGCAGCCCTGAGATGATAAAACTGGTGTTTAATATCTTAACCAAGCTGTCCTTGGATGAGGACGCAAGAAAAGAGATTGGGTGTTGCAAAATGATTGTTTGGAAACTCATGCATGTATTTATTGGGAAGGATGGACCAACCAGTGCTTACTATGATCAGTCCCCTGCGAATGGCAGCAGGCGAAGCACTTGCAAACCTTACAATAGACAGCCCTGCAAATTGCTTGTTTATCTTGGAGGAACCAGGATATGAACTTATCATGGATCTCAACAATATGCTGTGTGAAGATGAGTACAGATATGTTGCGGCAAGTCTACTGCAGAACATTTGTGAGCACACCAAAGATAAAGTGTGCTATCAAGATGGAAGCAACCACCTGTCATCTGCCTTCCCAAAGGTGAGTCTCTCCCTTTGGTTTTTGTTAACAACTTTGGTTTTTGTTATCGATGAAGTTACTGGCTTGAAATTTGATATAGTAGAATTTATCAAGAGTTTAGTGGGTTAAAAAAGACATGAACATCCAAATATAATTTATAGTGGTTTGTTATATATTTGGTTTCATACATTTTTTTTTTTTTGACATTTACTTAATCTTGAAATAGTTGTCATTACCTGAAATTTTTATCACACCACTGTTCATACAGGTAATGGAAAATATAATCACCGCGAAGGGCAAACACCTGGAGGTCCTAATCGGCCTTGTATCACGAATCGGTGACCTGATCCCAGCAACATCAATACATGATCAACTACAGATACAAACTGACCAATATGAGCTTGTTCAAGAAGCTCGTTGGCACACTCAACTCCAACAGAAAACCAAATCCTGAATACCCGAGAATGAGAAGGGTCATAGTTGAGATGGTGATATCTATTGTGAAACTTTGGCCTCGCTTTGCGACTATACTGAGAGAAGAGGGATGATGGAAGCACTGTCCAAGATAGAAATGACCCCGTCAAAAGTGGAGAAGCACAAGGTCTTCTATGGCAACATAGGAGTTGTTTTGGAGAGTGGTCCATCTCTCACTGCTTTGGTGGCCACGGCAAAAGGGTTAATTCATTCTGCAGCTCCAACTGTTGCACTTAACTAGACGACCATGCTTTTTTTTAATCATCAGGGTTGGATATGTGTGTAGTCTCTGAAGTTTTAAAAATTCAGCAATGCCTTCTCTTTATTTAGTCAAAACATTACCAAAGGCAATATAAATAGATTTGCTCTTTATTCAGTCATAAGACACCAGATTTGTAGATGACAATCTATACAATTTGCTCTGTTGTTCTGGTTCCATACAATCACAATTTGCTAGCAGTTTTGCTGCCTACCTGCACAAATTGCTAAAACCTGTCCTTCCTATTCAGTTACTGAAATGACACAACTCACAGAATATGCAGTGCAAGCACGATCTTGCGTGACCAGCGGGCAAGGGCAAGGCGGAGAACGCCACCGAGGCGGCGGCGTAGCATCTGGAACGAGGAGACCAGGGCGCCGAGGGAGGAAGAAGAGACGGAGGCGACGCTTGTGCTCGCAGAAGAGACGGCGGCGGCGGACAGGAGTCTATTTGGGCCTATTTGGGCCGTCGAGCGCCTGCTGGATAGCCTGTGAGATGAGGAGCGTTAGATGGAGTGGACGGTGCAGATGGCTCGACTGCAGAACGCAGGACGCCGCCGGCAATGCGTCGCCTCCTCACACTCACGCCCAAGCAGAAGCCGGCGCCGGTAATTTTAGCGTCATCAGTCTGTAACTACCCAAGCCACTCACGATGGGAACATGAGAGAATACCGTTGTCGAGCGACTCAGGTAAGGCGACTCTGAGGGCGACTCCACTCACCCACCGCCGCCGCCGCCATCCTCCGGCGACCCGGCCTCCACCCACCGCCATCTGGGCTCCCTCCCCCGCTCCTGGTCCCCTTTCCCCGGATCTACTGTCTCGTGGCCGCTCGCGGGCTCTCGTGCTCCCTAAGCTGCCGTCGCCCCCTAGATCTGGTTTGGCCAGATCGGGGTCGCCGCCGCTGATTCCTCATGGAGCGTGGCTCGCCGTCCCGGCGGCGCTCGTGGGCGGAACAAGTCGAGGAGGAGGATGCGGTCAGGGAGGCCATCCGCCAGCTCGAAGAAGACGGGCTTCATGACCTCGGTGACATTGACGAGAGGGTGCTTGCCTCTGCTTAGGAGCTCACTGGGTACAATGCGTCTGACATTCCGGTGGGCGCGGAGCTCGGTCCGCCGCCGGATGCCACCCGGCCTCCTCCTGGGGCTGCGCTGGAGCTAGGCCACCTTCCTCCAGAGGCAGCCCAGGAGCGTTTGAATCTCAGTGACTGCGAGGACTTCACCGACTCTGAGGCGGGTGACCTCACTCCCTCGCCGACCGTCGCGCCGGCTGCGGCTCCTGATGTTGACCGGGGAAGGCTGTGCTGGTGGAGGACCCCCCGAAGAAGAAGCGTCACAAGCACTCTTCAGGCTTCCTGGATGCTCCCGCCAGGCCTACAACCGGCCGTCCGGATTCATGGCGGCGGCTCGTGCGGCATACTCCCAGAGCCGGGGACACAGGCCGCGTTCGCCGGCTCCGGTGCTGACCTCGGCGGCCGCGGGGAAGCACTGACCGGTCTCCGTCGTCCAGCGGGTGCAGCATAGCCGCTTCACCGAGGGGCATCGTGCGGTGGCTTGCCCCGGTTCCCACGTCGTGCCGGGGACCAAGCGTCCTCGCTCGCCACACAGGGAAGGTCAGCGCCCCAATCCTCCACGGGGCGGCACAAGTGACGACACGGTCCGTGGTGGCGAATCTCTGGCCTCTGGGTCATATGCCTCTATGCCACAATGCGCCGAAAGTCCGGCGTCAGAGGACTCGCTGTCGCCGCCTCCGCCGCCGCCGCCGCAGCATCAGCAGCAGCAGCATCAGCACCACAATGACGGACAACTGCCTCCCTTGGTGGGACCTCCACCGCCACTGCAGGGGAGAGGCGGCCGCACCTGTTGATGACGGCGAGGTTTCATCGGCAACCGCCGCCCATCCATCCGCAGCCCAGGGTGCGTGCGGAGCTGGTTGTCATCCCCGGGCGACAGAAATTCAAGATGAGGAGGGGCGTCTTGGATCAGCGTTGACGGTGCTTGTGGGAGGGCACCCGGCCACCAATCACGACGTCAATGATTCAGGACCTTCTTGCTGAGGAGATGGGGATCACCTCTAACGAGATTTCAGTCAAGAGGCATGAACCTGAAGATTTCATTGTGTGGTTCCATCACAGACAAGACCGTGATCGTGTCCTGGCACTTCAGCCTCGCTATCAGCTTACTCACCTAACTTGGCATCCTTGGGTCAAGACGGCAAGGTCTGTTTATGGCACTTTCAAGTATCAGGTCCTCCTGGCTCTTAGGCGGCTACCGCTACATGCTCGCAATGTTGATGTCGCCCAGACCATTCTTGGTCGTGCGTGTGCGCGTATCCAGAACACCCTGATGAGGGATACGACACCAGACGATAACAGGGAGTACTTCGTTACTGCGTGGTGCAAGCACCCCAGCTTTATCGACACACAGAAACTAATTTTCATTCCTGAGACTGATGTCGTGGTGGAATCTGAGGAGGATCAAAAGTTGCCTGGTCTAATGTATTTGGTCCGCATTCGATTGGTTCTCGTTCGGGACTTCTCCACTCCTCCGACCTCCCGGTTCAGGACGCTGGCAATGTGGGAGATGGGGATGCTGGCGCTCATGATGAAGATGAGATGGGCCACTTAGATGAAGATGACCAGCAGGTGTGCAATCCGCCACCGCAACAAACGTACGGCGGCACCTCCTCGGCCGCTGGTGGTCGACATCAGGCTGGACAGGGACGCCGTCACTCGCAGTTTGTGATAGTGGAGCAATTCAGTTGCCCGCTCTCTGACTCGTCGGCGATCAGGCAGGCACGCACCTCTGTGATCCGGCTGGCGCCCCCCGCCCTGGACTCGTCCTTTGCGACTGGAGTTGGGGGGGGATGCGCCAGGCCTGATGGAGGATCGTTGGCCTATGGCAACAGCACCGGGCACCCGGAACGGCGGCCACCGTGTGGCAGTACTGCTGGCAGCACCGTGTTGCCGGACAGTGGCGTTCTCATGATGACTGAGCCAAGGAATATGGGGCGCTCCCAATTCAGAGAGGCTTTGTGTCCTCCTTCCTCGCCGTTGCACCACACCTGCTCCATGACGGCATGTCTTGCTCTGTGCCGGAGCCGGCGCGGGAGGATTGGTGGACAAAAATTGCTGATGTTGAACTGACCTTCCAGGCAACCAGGAATGTGAGCACGGAGGGTGGGGAGGGGCTCCGGCCTGCTCACCCAGCTCCGGACTGGTGGACCTCCATGGTGGATGCTGAGTTCGCTGTACCTGCCTCCAACTCTACGACCCCCACGCTTCCTTCCACGCAGCAAACACCTACTCACGATGATGCACCTCCAACTCTTCCTGCTCCTGTGCACGAGCAGCTGCAGCAATCATGTACTGCTGTGGTCCAGCCAACGTTGCTTGCTGGGCCTCCCTTGGCCACGTCCACGGAGGAGGTGCTGACTATGGTCGACGATGACTCTGCACCCGACCCTGTGTCCTCGGACGATGATGTTGATGCTGCAGCTCGATCCGTCCAGGCCGAACTGGAATCCTCAATCTGCCTCCCTTTTGCTTCCCCGTTGGTGAAATCGGGACCCAGGCTGTGACGTTCACGTACACCGGTGTCTGTCTCCTCCCTGCGTAGAAGTGGACGACTGCTGTCAAGCCGCGCGCTCCCAACACCACGGTCCAGGCACAAAAGGTGCTCTTGCGTAGGCTGGGGGAGAAGGTCGATGAGGACGCGGTGGATTCTGATATCGAGCAACAGTTCCTGGTTGCTTTCAAAGGCAAGATGACCGAGAAGAAGCGGAGTTGCTTCCAGGCCTTGCTTAATGGGGGCATTGATCTTGCGGGGATGGATCTCAACTTGGCGCGTATCGCCGAGGAGGTTGCCTAAGCGCTGGGCCGCTTCGTAATGTCGCACAACGGTTTCATTATGTCGACAATCCAGAGCTGCTTTGTGTGGAACGTGCGTGGGCTGAATGATGCGGCCCGCCGGAATGTTGTTAGGGGAGTTTCTAGTGCTTCACAAACCGATGCTAGTCTGCCTCTAGGAGACTAAGCTTGCTGATGTATGTGCTCGCATTGCCAATGAAATTCTAGGCCCGGCCTTCGATTATGCTTTCCTGCCTTCCGTGGGGACTGCTGGTGGTATTCTCCTTGCATGGTCTTCCGGCCACTGTGTGGTGTCTGAAGTTGTACATGGGCAGTACTTCCTTTCAGCCAAGGTTGCTGTGTCGTCGGCTCAACCATGGTGGATTACTGTGGTCTATGGCCCTCAACTCGACAGCGACAAGGTTGATTTCATCAGTGAGATGCCTCAGTACCGTGCTTCTCATCCGGGCATGTGGTTGCTTTGTGGGGACTTCAACATGATTTATCGCGCCAGAGACAAGAACAATGACAGGCTTGATCATCGCTGCATGTCCAGGTTCCGTTCTTTCCTCAACGCACCGCAGCTGGATGAGATTGATATGGTGGGTCGGCTGTACTCATGGTCCAATGGACAACAACAGCCTACGTTAGAGCTGCTCGACCGGGTTTTTGCATCTGCTGACTGGTTGGCGGTGTTCCCCAATCATGTACTCAAGCCCCTATCCTCGGATTGCTCAGACCATTGTCCGCTCCTACTTCAGTTGCAAACGACGGTGGCATACAAGAAGAGGTTCATCTTCGAATCCTTCTGGGTCAAGGTGCCGGGCTTCCTCGAGGCTGTCACGCGGGCTTGGGCGTCCTCGCCGCTGGGCCGCGGACCCTTGCCGTGTGCTTGACCACAAGCTGCGGCACACAGCGATTGAGCTGCGAAGATGGAGTAACTCAAGGTTGGAAGTATTCGCCTCCAACTTGCCATGGCACGTGAGGTCATTCAAAGATTGGACGCTGAGCAAGAGACACGAGAGCTGGAACCACTGGAGGCACAGCTCCGTTGCGCTTTAAAGGTGCGGGTGCTCGGCCTTGCGTCTCTGTCAAGGACCATTGCCAGGCAACGAGTGAGGGTACTCTACCTTGCCAAGGGGGATGCCAACACCCGCTTCTACCACCTTCAGGCATGTCACCGCAAGCGCCAGAACCGCATCGAGGCGTTGAGGGTGAAGGGGGACATGGTAGTGGACGATCAGCACATGGCTGACGCCCTTTATGAGTACTATTGCGGTGTGCTGGGCACCAAGTTTCAGAGATCCAGGCGCATTGATCTCCGTGCTGTGGGGACTGCCGGTTGTTGACCTGTCCTCCCCGGAGGTGTTGTTCACTGAGGAGGAAGTCCGGTCGGTCATCAAGGGACTACCGAATGACAAGGCGCCAGGACTTGACGGCTTCACCGGCAGCTTCTACAAGGTGGCTTGGGAAATCATCAAGGCTGATGTTATGAACGCTGTCAATGCATTCTGGGCGCAAGATCAAAGAAGCTTCCACCATTTAAATGGTGCGTACATGATCCTGTTGAGGAAGAAGGACAACCCCGAGGAGATCAGAGACTACCGACCCAAGTCTGATGCATAGTTTTGGCAAGCTGATGACCAAGATCATGGCCAACAGGCTCGCACCATTCCTACATGAGCTGGTGCTACCTAATCAAAGTGCGTTCATCAAGGGTCGCCGTTTGCATGACAATTTCCGGATATGTACAGACAGCATGCAAGTCCATCCACTCAAGGAAGGTGCCCCCGCATTCTGCTCAAGATTGATTTGGCAAAGACATTTGATTCGATGGCTGGCCTTTTCTTACGGAAATTTTGCAACACATGGGTTTTGACTTACGAGAAAACGGATCTCTGGTATTCTCTCCACGTCGAGCACGAGGATCATGCTTAATGGCTGCTGAAATCTCTATGTTTGGTTTTGGAAATTGATGACACACTTGTATGCTAATCCTTTGCTCTAAGTGTGACTTAAGAGATAGGATTACACGGATGACGTGGAGCATGATGATCATGAACATGGACGATGATGATGGACATGGTGGATCGTCAAGCTCGGTGATCGGCTTGAGAGGAACCCGGGAGATCAAGGCAAAGGTATACTTGATAGGGTTTTCCTTTCGGTGATCAAGACATGATAGAGCGTGTGATCACATTATAGGATAGATAGCCGACTATCAAGAGGGGATGCAGCGACAATCCTTTGGTGAAGTGCTTCTATGTCCAATTGACTTGCATATGCATTTAGGATTGAGAGCACTAACTTCGTTCTTGTCTAACCAATCGCGACATGTTAACACTTTCGTGCTCACGGGACACATTTCGAAGTGTTGGCAACTCATGACAAGAAGCGAGACTTGGAAAGATGGAAAGACGACGACGCAAGCGTTGAAGAGGAACTTACGCAATCGCGCGCCAGACGCAATGCCCGGGCGCTGGCGCGAAGGTAAAAGTTCAAAATGGGTTGCCCGACGCTGGCGTCCGGTGAGGGAGCGCCGACGCGGTCGAAATCGGTTCGCGTTCGGGCGGTCAAATCGATTTCCGACAACACGCACTCAACGGCGCTGGCGCGTCCGGGCGCGCCAGACGCGCGGTCTAGAGAGCATGTCGAGGACCCCCGGACGGACGCGCGCGGCGCTGGCGCGCGCAAATGTCAGCGGGCCAGAGTTTTTGCCGGCGCGTGGCGCGTCCGGCGCAGCGCCCAAAGAGGGACAACTTTGGACCAACGGCTCTATTTCAACTTGTGGTCTATAAATAGATGGGTGCCCGGTTCATTTGTCCCTCTCTTGCACATTTGAACACTCTAACTTGCTAGTGAGCTTGTGAGACTCCTCTCCACTCATCTCTCCATCCATAACTCGAATTCTTGGTGAGATTGAGAGTGATAGAAGTGCATTGCTTGATAGTCTTGCATCTAGAGGCACTTCATCCTTGGAGAAGCCGCGGGATTCTTGTTTTCTTGGGAATTTGCTTGGTTCTCTAGCGGCTTGGAGCAAGAGGCGGTGTTGAGCTCGATTGTAGCTTGTTCGAGGCCACACCGGTGGTTTGTGAGGGGTCGTTCCTTACCCCGCGGAGATTCGCGAAAAGGAGCACTACTTTGGATTGCTCGTGGCTTGTTGGACCCTCTCTTGTGATCGATTTGCTTGAGCTCCCACCGGGGGTTTGGCACCGCCATTAAGCTTAGCAATCGTCAAGTGAGTGTGTCGCCACAACGAGGACTAGTGTGCCGGCAAGCACGTGAACCTCGGTAAAAATCATCGTGTCAATTGTGTGCTTGCTCGTTGGAGATTTCATATTGATCACGGTGATTGGCTTCCACCTCTACACTCCACCGTCGGTATATCGATTACTCTCTCTTGCATTACATTTGATATACTTGTGTAGAATTGCTTAGGTTGCTTAGTTGAGTAGAATTGTTTAGTTCCTAGTGGTTGAATTAGTTAGAATTGCTTGTTCACCTAGGAGTAAACTAGTGACATAGCCCTTGTGTGGTTTAGAGACAATAGAATTGATTTGTGGCTTGCTTAGCTAGATTGTAGCACCGCTTATTAGCTTCGCCATCTTATTATCTAACCGGGTTGTTTAGTGTTGTTGTAAAAATTTTTAATAGACTATTCACCCCCCCCCCCTTCTCTAGCCATTAAGACCTTTCAGCTGCCTGGGAAGGAGGATCTGCCATGCTAGAGGGCTTCGTCATGGAGACCCTCTCTCTTCGATGCTGTTTGTCTTGGTTATGGAGGTGCTTAACCACATCTTCCTGGCCGAAAGCGCAATGGCTTCCCGGAGTCGGTTATGGGGCTACTGAGGCGGCAAGGGTCGGGCTCTACGCAGACGACTTGGTTTTATTTGTCACTCCGAGTACTGTAAGCCCTTTGTATGCGGTGAAGGGTGTCCTCGAGGTCTTCGCCCGGCTTCAGGACTTTTGCAAATCTGGACAAAAGTGTCGCTAACGCCATCCACCGCTCCGAGCTTGAAACGCAGAGGGTTCATGTGGCCCCCGCAATGCCGTTTCGAATCCTTCCCCGCCGCTACCTGGGCATCCCACTCTCGGTGTACAAGCTCAAGCGTGCCGGGAGCAGGAATTGATTGACAAGGTGGCAGCAAGAATCCCAGGTTGGAAAGGAGATTTGTTGAATGCGGCGGGAAGAACATCCTTGGCCAAGACAACTCTATCGGCCATCCCGATTCACATGGCAATCGCTCTATGTTTTTCCGCATGGGCAAGTATGGGCGTTATCGACAAGCTTCGTCGAGCTTTCATTTGGGCGGGTCTTCGACAATCGGTCTCGGGTGGCAAGTGCAAGGTTACATGGCCAATAGTGTCTGCCCGACCGAGCTTGGAGGCCTAGGTGTGACCGACTTGCGGCGGGCGGGTGTTGCTCTTCGTGTAATGCGATGGGTCCGGGCGTGGCGGGCTAAGTGGGCAGCGGCCGGCGACCACCGAGCGCGCCGCCTTAGCTCGTTCAAGGCGGCCATGACCATCTCCATCGGCGTGGGCGAGTCCACCTACTTACGGACGGATCGGTGGGTGGATGGTCGATCCATTCAAGAACTGCTACCCACACGTGTACGCGGCGGTCGGGCCACGCAAACGTTGGACCAATCGTGGCCCGCGGCATTGACGGATAATGCTTGGGTGAGTCATCTACGTGCTGCAACCATCGTGCCCTTCTTGATCGAATTCTCCGGCTTTGTGATTTGATAGAAAATGTGGAGCTTTACGGGCAACCGGATACTTTCTCTTGGAACCTCACTCCGGATGGTCAGTACTTTCTGCTTCTACGCTTATGGTGCAATGTTCCTTGGATCTTCGCCGGTTTTTGGAGCCAAGAACATTTGGAAGACTTGTGCACCTCCGCGCGTCAGGTTCTTCTTCTGGTTGGCCTTGCATGGGAAGTGTTGGACGGCAGACAGGCGTTTCCGCCACGGTCTGCAAGATTCGAACTCCTGTGTCCTCTGTGATCAGATGCCTGAGACGCTAGACCACATTATCCTGGGATGCCCTTACAGCCGTGAGGTTTGGCACCTATGTCTTTCCAGGTTTCACTTGCAAGGGATCGTGGTCGTACAGGAGGACAACATCTTCGAGTGGTGGCTTCGTGCAAGGAAACGATTTCCAAAAGATTTGCGCCGTGGATTTGATTCGCTCCTCTTCCTAATTGGTTGGATGCTTTGGAAGGAGCGCAATGCCCGAACTTTCAACGGAGTGCAGATGCTGCCACAGGTCCTAGTTGAAAGTATCACAAGGGAGGCGCATGCTTGGTCGACTGCAGGTTACAAGAAGCTGGTCTGCATCTTGGTTAGGATGTAATTGTGGTTTCTATTGTCGCAAAAATTTGTTCAAGATGTAGTGCTGTAAGTTGAATCCAGTAGGGCTAGGTGGTTCGCGCACGGCAACGGTGTTGCTGGTCGGTTCTTTGTACTAAACTCTTTCTGCTTAATGAAATACGCGCCCTGGGCGTGCTCTTAAAAAAAAAACTACCCAAGCCTGCCCGTAGTTTTAGCCAAGGTCACCCCGTTTAGCCAAACACACGTCAGACGTCATGTCCAGCTGAGCTTTCAGTAGAACCCAGCCACTCTTTTCCAGTCTAATCAAACTTTGATCGTCACTCCTTTAGCCATGCACGGTGTTTTTCTAGTTGCTAATCATTTTTATTGTATAGCTAAACTATAGTTAGTGGATCCATTGCCATGTGCTAAACCGTAACACTAAAAGCTAAAATATTTTAGGGCCACATTTGATGTTAAAGTTTTATTAGGCTACGTACCTATCACAGTAGTTGTAGTTGTAGGAAATTAAACTTGTAGAGGCCTATTGGTTGTTGTTGTTGTTGTTTTGACAACAGTCCCGTTGGAACTTTTTTTTTTTGAGTCCGGTCGAGGCCGGTGGGTGGAAGGCAATGGCCTTGTTTACAAAGGATTACACAGAGGGGGATTACATGGAGTTTGTCTCCATTGCCTAGCTAGAGTTTCGTTCTTGCTTGCGGTGCGGCAGGTCCAATCTTGGATGCTACGGATGCGGGCACTTCGGAGGGCGGTTGGTGCATGGTGCTAGCCCCCTGAAGACGACCTCGTTTCGATGCTTCCATATTTTCCAACAGAGTAGTAAGAGGAGCCGGTGGAGCGTCGCCTTGGGGTCCCGTTGGAACTTGATGTGGAGGTAGGTTATAGTTTTGCTTGCCTTGTTTGGCGTTTCCGTGTTTGGGATCTGAAATGGTGAGAATGTGGTATTTGAATTGAATTATCAACTGAAGGGCGTCACTCCCTGGCGCACGCGCGCCAGGAATGATAGCAGCGCCGCACGCTAATAATATAGGGTACCGGCGCCGCGCGCGCACTACCAAATCAACCGGCGCCGCGCTTAAGCGCATATAGCGGCGCACGCGCGCCACACATGACCGTTCTCGCCCCTTTCAGGCTTCTATGGGCCAACTTTCTTAAAAGGCCCATATTTTTTCTAGTTTCTCCAAATAGCTTCATTGGGCCAAAAAAAAAATGTTGTGTGCATTTCTCATTTCTCATATTCTCCTGTCTACCTTCGTTGGGCCAAAACAATTAATTTCGAAGAAGCTAAAATTTTCTCTTTCGGGACAAACGGTTTTAGGGGAAAAAAAAAAGGGGCGGGGGATGGTTTCACATCCATATGAAAGTTAAAGCGCAAAACGTTTGCATCTCCCGAAATACAATTATACAATGATAAAAAAAAGTGCTACAAATAAAAGAAAATGTGACAACTTTGTATCTCTCCCGAAAAAAAGTATACAACCAAAAAGTTAAAAAGATGTTGCTCCTGTTTTTTTCAAGACTTGAAAATAATGAAAATTCCTGAAAAAAAGGAAATTTCATTATTAAAGTATAGACTTATATCAAATTTTGATTTGTATATACAACATGTATGAGTGGGTTGAAAACTTCACACTAGTATGTTGGAACTTTTTACTATCAAATCATAAACTTCATACTATAGTTATAAAACTTTGAAGTACCAAATTATAAACTTTGTACTCGTTGGTTTATAAATTTACACAACAATTATATTAAACTTTAAACCATGAAATCATAAACTTTGTACTAAAGTTCCAAAAACTTTGAAATACCAAGTTAGAAACTTTGTACTCATTGGTTTATAAATTTACACAACAATTATATTAAACTTTAAACTATGAAATCATAAACTTTGTACTATAGTTAAAAAAAACTTTGAACTACCAAGTTAGAAACTTTATACTCGTTGGTTTATAAATTTACACAACAATTATATTAAACTTTAAACAATGAAATTATAAACTTTATACCATAGTTCCAAAAACTTTGAACTACAAAGTTAAAACTTTGTACTCATTGGTTTATAAATTAAAACTTTTACTGTGGTTGTAAAACTTTGAACCACTAAATTATGAACTCTGTCCTTATAGGTTTATGAGTTTATACAGAAATTTAAAAATATTTGAAACTATTGAATTATAAACTTTGGTAAACCTTAAGAAGTGGTCACTTTAAGGTTTATGAGCCTATATTATAAACTTCATACTATAGTTTCAAGTTTACACTACTCATGCATTTCATAGTCTGTTCTGCACAGATTGTAATTATTTTCACAGATTAATATGGCCTCGGCCACAGACAGCCCAAAATGACATAACACAAACAGCAATACTCTATTTGTTTCCCAACATGGCAATGTGTAAAGCACACCTGATGCATGGTTATCTGCTATTAATATAACAATTTTTCAGGGTATAGGCTCTCTATTTGTTTCCCAACATGGTAAGCTGATGACTGCATAACCGTTCTACTAATGTGAAAATGGTGAACTGACAGCTAATACTCATAGGCCATAGCTAAGTAAGGACTATTCACCAAATCAAAAACTTGAATAGCCCAATGAAAGAGATATGACTAGGGCAGTTGGTGGTTAAGCAATCCAAGAATCAAGGGCAAAATTAAAGAGGTTCCAAAATGCAATGACATATCCCGAAGGGCAACCATTTTGCAATGGTATGTACCATTCAGGCATGTTACAGTGTATTGCTTTATCAAGGATATCTGCAATCATCCATGTAAAAACAGAATTGTCACCCAAAAAAGCATTTCACAGTTTTTTTTTATAAACATAGGCTCATGGAGCAAACGTAGTCTTAACAAATCTGTAATGTGCCCATGTCAAGGCAAAAAAACCAAGTAGAATCGCCCATGTTGCTCGGCCATATGACCTAATGTATTGCTTAATGAAAGATGCCAACAACAACTCAATATGATCAACAGAATGGCCCCAATGTGAAGTTCACTAAGTCTTATCATGAATATAGCCCATTGGGATAGCTATATTAGTCTTAACGGTGGTGTTATGCTCATGCGCAGAAAGCTGAACCACCATAACATGAGCACTGCAGTTAACAGAAACCTTCCAAATTACAGGGGCCCACATGTACTAATTATCGGTTCAACGACCTTTAATAGTCACATATGTGCACCTATAATCCGAAAAGCACTATTAACTTTTCCAACCAGGATCCGTTACGAGGTCATTGCAGTATTACAACAATTTTCACACATAATCAGAGTAAAACAGCGGAAGATTTATATTACAATACTTTTACAATCATTTATTGAAACAAGTTTTACAAAAACTTAAGTAGGAGTAACGGAGAGTTTAATACACAAAAGATACTACTAGACCCTGCCCACGGGTCTCATTTCTCACTCATCGTCACTTTCTTCCTGAAGAACCGTCATGCAGCACGTTCCGGTGCAAACATGACTCCCAGATCCTGCAACATGGGTCAACAAACCCTGAGTACGGGAGTACTCAACAAGACTTACCCGACTAAAGAAAATAGGAGAAGACTCAGGAATGCTGGTCTAATAGGAGTCAAGGTAAGGCTTTTAGCAAGAATCAAGGACTCATTTTGCAGAAAAGCTTACTAATAATGAATCCTTACTTTCAATGTTTTAATCCCAATTAGTATCTCACCTATTCTATGTGATCTTACACTACAAAGAAACACTTGTAGAAGTTCCATCACTTATTCCATCTCTTCACTGTTCCATAATTAAACTACGATGTAAGGGGAAACCAAGTCTCCATATCCGAGAAGCACGGCGATTTCGAAATCGATTAACCCAGCTGGGGAGTTCTTTCCACACGACATATGTAGCACTTAAGCTTGCATATATCAACCCTTTCCTCGATACTCAAAACGGAATCGCGTCCCCACGCCACCCGAGTACCGTGCGCCCAATCCGGGACTTTAACCCACGAGGGTAACATGTACTCCCGCCATCTCTCCACTCCCAGTGTGCGGTTGTACGTTTCCGATTTGACACCCCCAATCGATCGCTTACCGGGGTATGCGTCCCGAACTAGGGTCGACCGCGATGGGGTAACACCCATGACAGACGTGCCATTGGTCCAACGACCTCGGCGCAAATTGCGTTCCAAAGTCTCGATCCACATATCTTACACGTTTCAAGTCCTTAATCGACAAGCCGGAAATACTACACTGAGACTCCATTCTCAATGCAAATTACCCGACCGGTCTCAATTTCAAAACCATATCCCAATATGGTTTTCTCATATAGCATCCTTTCTCATCAACTCGCCACTTCGGTACGTCATAAGACACTTGTCACATTTTGACTCAAAAGTCTAACTAATATAGCAAGGCTAAGCGTTCTAGCATTTTAGCAAAACAGGTTATCAAGGTAGATATTGAAATAATCAAGGATGGATAATGCATCAATTAGGTTATCACTCAACTCCTATCACCTAATGCAAAGCATAAAGCAAAGGTGATATAAAGCTTTGTAAAACACAAGGAAATGTTTAAATGCACCGGGGCTTGCCTTGATTGACGAAATATCCCGACTCGGACGATGGATCACAATAATCAGAACTCGGATCAACAAGAAAACCCTCTTCGGAAGCTTGATCAACAACTTCACGATCACCTTCGTTCACTATACGAAAAGAATAACATATGCTTTACATGATGCCATGTATATAAACATGATGCGAGGATGCATGAAAAGATAAACGCTTGAGTTCAACTTTCCTTCATGATAAAGTTGCAACCCAACAAAACCAACTTGTTGAACTATTCTACGAGATATCATCACCATTGCCTAAGGAGTTCTCAAGGACCATTTAACAGTGGTGTGGTTTAGGGTTCACAAAACAACCCAAAATTCATCCCAAAACCCTAAGTTATAAAAGCGCTAAACAATTTGTTTAACACATAAAATAACAGGGCATGAAATAATAAATATTTTAATTTTCTCAAAACAAGCTCAAAAATTTTGTACAAGAAGGTCAGGTCATAAAACAGTACCAAAATAATTTTCATAATTTTTGGATAAATAAATTAATTATTAAAAATCAAGGAAGATGCATTTTTCAATTAAAATTTGTATTTTTAAATCATGCCCAAACTATTCAAAATGAAAGTTTCAAATTTTTCATGGATAGACATATCCATGGGAAGGCTACACAAAAATTTTCAGAATTTTTTGAGCTAGTATTTGAATTTGTACAAAATTTGGAAAAATCGGACACTATTCAAATAAAAGGAATTGAATAAAACATTTTTATAAATAGAAAAGGGTTCTCGGGTTGAATTCGGCTGTTATCGCGGCAAGCCCGATTACATGTTCACGGCCCATAAAGGAACAGTAACGGACCGCCTGGAAGGAACGGTGTTGGACCGACCCAACATGAACGCTGCTTGGCCCAAGATCGCTCACGCGTGCCAGCACGGTGCTCACCGACGGGCGTCGCTGCGCCCACCGCTGGCCGGCGGCGCCGTCATTTCGGCGCCCGGCCCGATCTAAATGGAAAACCGACTACGTAAACGTGGCCAGGGGCTCACCGGGTGCCGGGACGGGTTTGGTTGGGGCGGAGGCGAGCCTGAGAGGGGTCGCCGGCGGCGGCAGCAAACGGCGGTGACGGGCGGCGGGCGTTCGCACGCCGGGCTTCAATCGCAAAAACGGTCGAGCCGCTCACGACCACGACGCCCGCCGTGCGACTCCAATTGACAAGTGAAGGGTTGAGTAAAACTCTCACCGAGACGGCCGGGCGACGGCGAGGTCAAGGGCGGCGGCTCCCGACCCGGCAGCCGAGGAAGACGACGACGCTGGGACGATTCCGACGGTGAGGCGGCTCGTGGCTGGGTTCCGGAGGTAGCTTAGGAAATTGCGAAGGGATGGGGTAGATGGTTGAGTGGAAGATGGCTCGACGGCGACGTGCGACGACGGCGGCGAGGAGAACGGTTCCGCGACGGCGGTTTTGGGAAAAAAAAGGTAAAACGACGGCGATGGTGAGCTATTTATAGCCATGGAGGGGTCGGACAGTGGATAGCGACGCCGCGAAGGTGCTCAGCGGTCGGCTTCGCGCAGCGCGGGGTGGACGGCGGGCGCTGAACGTTGACGCCGGCGGTGGCGGCGACGGATAGGTCGGGTGCTTGTTCATTCCCCCTAAATTCAACCCTAATCAAAACTTTTCAAATTACTCCCAAATTTTGAACTGAACTCAAAATTTCCAAAAAGTAACCCCCTTAATTTTTCAAGATCTACAACTTTCTCAATTGGACCAATTTCAAATTCTGCCTCTAAATAGGACTTTTTGAAAAACAGTTTCAAAATTTGAAATTTGATTCAAAATTACTTTTTAAAATCATGTAACAACTTGAAAAACTTTGTACATGACTTTTGTTCCTCTCAACAAGATCTACAAACTAGCTATTGAAAGTTTTCTCAAATTTTGCATAAATTTTGAAATATGGAAAAGGGGGGCAATTATGGTTTGAAATAAAATTCATAAATACTTCAAAATTTTGAACTAAACTTTGAAAACTCCAAACACCAACTTTGTTTAGTTTTGAAAACCCTACAAAAAGGCTTTAATAACCATACCCAAAATCTTGATAAATTTTTAATAAAAATAAAAGGGACAAACTAGGGTTGAGAATTAGGGTTCCCTAAAAAGGGGACACTTTCCTAATCTAATTCCTCTCGCGTCTTTTTCGACCGACATTGCACACAAGCATAAAATAAACTTATTTTAGTTCAATGCAACACATGGTGGACTAAGCATGGATGTTGTGCAAAGATTATGATGACATGTCCGATTTTTAGGGTAATTAACACCGGGGGTGTTCTGACCCTTCCCCTAAAGAAATCTCGTCCCGAGATTTAAAGTCCTAGGGTTTACTAACGGCAAAGGAAATGTGTTGAGCAAACACATCTCTAACTATTACATAAAACAAAAAAGGGTCTTACATTTACAGGATTTAGGGAAAGTGGAAACTTGGGAAAGTTTTCCGTCAGGAAGTCCTCTGATTCCCAAGTAGCTTCGTCTTCTGAATGTTGATTCCATTGGATCTTGTACCATCTGATAGTTTTGCTTCGGGTGACTCGAGCTTTTTGATCTAAGATCCGGATAGGATACTCCGAGTAGGTCAAATCTGGTTCTAAGTTAACATCTTCGAAATCAACCACTCGATCTGGTACTCGTAAGCATTTCTTCAATTGAGACACATGGAAAACATCATGTACCACCGATAATCTTTTCTGGCAACCTAAGTCGATAAGCAATCGGTCCCTCGCTTCCAAAATTTGAAATGGACCAATATATCGAGGTGCCGTTTACCTTTCACTCCAAAAACGATTCACCCCTTTCATGGGTGATACTTTTAAATATACATAATCTCCTATTTCAAACTCCAAACATCTAATGCCTTTTGTCGTAGTAACTCTTAATCGAGATTGTGCCTCTTTTAATTTGGCTTGCACAAATCTTACTTTTTCTTCAGACTTCTTTTACTAAGTCTACTCCATAGAACCATCTTTCCCCGTGTTTCGACCAATGCAAAGGGGTTCTACATCCGCGACCATACAGTGCTTCAAACGGTGCCATTTGAATACTTTCTTGATAAATCAAGTTATTATAGGCAAACTCGCTAATGGTAAACATTCATCCCACTTTTCGTAATAATTGAGAACATATGCTCTCAACATATCTTCTAAGATCTGATTGACTCTTTTAAATGGTCCCGCCGCGCCTGGGATGATAACCCTAACTATGACTTAGTTTAGTACCAAGGGACTTTTTGCATCCGTTTCCAAAACTTAGACATAAACAAAACACCTCTATCCGTTACAATATGCTTAGGGGCTCCATGTAGACTCGAATATTCGATGGACATATAGCTTGGCATAATCTTTTTGCTTTATATCCATCCATCTTTTATGGAAGGAAATGAGCTATCTTGGTAAGTCGATCAACTATAACCCGGATGGAATTGAGTCCCTTTGATGTTCGAGGTAATCCAACAATAAAATCCATACTTGATTTCTTCCCACTTCCAAGAAGGAATAGGCAAAAGGATGTAATTGCCCCTGCAGCTTTCATGTGCACGCGACTTTTACTCACGACAAGTATCACACTCGGCTACATATCGGGCAATCTCAATCTTCATTTTTGTCCACCAAAAATCTCGCTTTTAAATCCCGATACATCTTGGTACTTCCGGGATGAATAGAATATCCGTCAAATGAGCCTCATCCAGATTTGTTGACGTAACTCAGATTCTTTGGTACCACTAACCGATCTTTAAACCATAGCACATCTGATTCATCAATTACAAACAGGTAGGTTTTCCGCTTCGACTTTCTCCTTGATGTGTGCTATGCCCTTATTGCTTTTCGAGCATCAATAATCTGATTCTTGATAGTTGATTCTCGCTGTGGCGTTGGTTACCATACCATGCTCAACAATTCCTATATTCAGTTTTTCTAATTCTTGGCATAGGGTTTTATCCCTTACATTGGCTATAAGACAATTACACTGAGGATTCCGGTGAGTGCATCGGCAACAACATTTGCCTTTCCGGATGGTAATGCACTTCTATGTCGTAGTCCTTGATTAATTCTAGCCGCCTTCTCTCGCGCATGTTTAAGTCTCGATTGGGTAAAGATATATTTCGGACTTTTATGGTCTCAGATATACATGACAAGTATTACCCAAATGTATAATGACGCCAGATTTTTAGAGCATGAACCACTGCGCTAACTCCAAATCATGGGTTGGATAATGCTCTTCATGGCGCTTTAGTTGGCGTGATGCATAGGCGATAACTTTGCCTTCTTGCATTAACACACAACCAATACCAATACCGGATCGCGTCACAATAGACGTCAAATGGTTTCTCAATATCCTATTGGGCTAAGATTGGGGCAAAAGTAGTTAGGGCTTTCTTCAAAGTCTGAAAAGCTTGCTCACACTCGGTGACCATACAAACTTGGTCCGATTCTTTAATTGCTTCCGTGATAGGCTTTGCCACTCTTGAAAAATCAGAAATGAATCGACGATAATATCCCGCCATTCCAAGGAAACTACGAACCTCATGAATGTTGTTGGTGGTTTCCAATTGAGGATATCTTTCACTTTACTCGGGTCAACGGCAACTCCTTCGGATGATAGCACATGACCCAGAACTCGTACTTCTTTCGGCCAAAAAGGCACACTTGCTAAATTTAGCATAAAGGTGATGATCCCTCAATCGTTTTAAAACTATTCTCGAGATGCTCAAGATGCTCTTCTTCATTCTTGGAATAAACAAGAATATCATCAATAAACACCACCACGAACTTATCCGCTTCCGACATAAACACTGTGATTCATCAAATACATGAAATGAGCCGGGGCATTGGTTAAACCAAATGACATAACCAAATATTCATAAAGACCGTATCGGGTGGTGAAGGCGGTCTTCGAATATCTTCAGTCTAATCCTAATTTGATGATACCCCGATCTCAAATCAATCTTGGAAAAGACTTTGGCTCCGCTAAACCGATCAAAAAAAGTAAATCAATCCGGAGGGCAGAGGGTACTTGTTTTTAATCGTCACCTCATTGAGTGGACGATAATCTATACACATTCTCAAAGTCTGATCCTTCTTCTTCACAAAAATAGCCGGACATCCCCAAGGTGAGGAACTTGGCCTGATAAAGCCTTTATCTCTTAACTCTTGTAACTGAGTTTTCATTTCGGCTAATTCCTTGGGTGCCATTCTATAAGCTCTTCGAGAGATGGGAGCAGCCTCCCTGTTTCAATTCTATACCGAATTGAACATCTCTCTCCCGTGGTAGTCCGGGCAAATCATCCGAAATACATCCCGAAACTCACATATACTACCGGGATGTCTTTGATTTCCTTCACACAAGTGGCACAAACTTTTTCAACCGTCCTCTTTACAATTGGTAGTTGAATAAGGAGCTCAGAATTTCTCTCAGGTAACTTTACTTTGACAGTTCTATTGATGGTATCTATAATAGTACCGTATTGGTACAGCCAGTTCATACCAAGGATCACGTCTATATCTTGATCCCTTAGAACTATCATATTGGTGGGGAAATCATATCCACCTAAGGTTATGGGGATCTGATATACCACCTCCTTAGTACTCATACGTCCCCCGGGTGAGTGTATAATAAACTCATCCTTCATTTCCCCAATGGCTATCGCATTTTTCTCCACAAATGTTTTACTGACAAATGTATGCGATGCACCGTAATCAAATAATATTATCAAGTAGGTGTCTTGCGACGAGGAACATACCCATCATAATTGGTTCCCCGCCAGAATATCCTCCACATTGGTGTAGTAGACTTTTCCAGTTCTCTTTTCCCCTTTTCCCTTTTGATCTTTCTCGGATATTATTCTTATTCTCGTGCTTGCGATCGACTTCCGTAAGGGACCCGAAAACCTCTGGTTATATCTTCGAGGACCGGGGCATTCTCGAGAGTAGTGTCCGTGCTTTCCACAATTATAGCAGATAGGTGTATTGTTTTGTGGGGAAGGATTGCGAATGCCAAGAGCATTCGGCTGACGTGGAAAGGGAAAAGTTGCAGCAGGTCGAACAAACGACTGCTGTCTAGGTTGGAATTGTGGTGGTGGACGATATGAAGGTCGGAAATGATTCACAGGATGGTAAATAACTTTCTGGCGCTTGGATTTGCCACTAGAATTACCAGAGGAGAAATTCTTCTTGTTCTTATTTTCCTTCTGCTCGTATTCTATCAGAACACGATTCTTCTCCTCACAGGATATGGCCATGTTCACCACATCATGATAGGAATCCGTGTTACGGATATTCATCATGGCATGGAGCTTTGGATGAAGACCTCGTATAAACCACTCCTTCTTTTTCTCATCTGTATTTACCAACTCTGTAGCATATTGTGACAGATGGTTAAACTTGCCCACATACTGTAACACTGAATCTTCTCCTTGTTTCAAGGCTAAGAACTCATCTAACTTCTTAGCCATCACCCCTGCTGGAATGAAATGGGCACGGAAAGCATTCTTGAATTCATCCCAGGTAATTCGGTGTCCGGCGGGCTGCTCAGCTTTAAAATTTTTCCACCACACTCCGGCAGTGTTCCGAAGTTGTTGTGCCGCAAAGAAAGGCTTCTGGTAATCTGTGCAAGTCATTATCTCAAATTTCTCCTCCATAGCAGTAAGCCAATCATTTGCCTCTAATGGCTCATCCGCTCTACTGAAAATTGGAGGTTTTGAGCCCGTGAATTCAGGATAGGAAGTGTCATCTTCATCATCACGTCGACCCTTGTGGCCACGACGATTGTTCTGATTCTGCTGAGCTACTTCTCGCATCAAGTGAGAATTCTCAGTAGTAGCTTGAACCAGAGCCGCTATGGCATCAGTCAAGTTTGTTGGGACTGGTGGAGGGTGTGGAAGATTATCCCTATTCTGGGAGCTGGCACTGTTGCCTTGCGACATCTGCTTTTAAAATGAAACTATATAACACTCGACCAACTTTATTGAACTTCAGAAGGAAACAAACATAAGCAACGTAAAGCATTATTCCTAAGACAAAGGTTCCAATCTACAACCACCACCCGGTTTTATCTAAATAGCTTACTATTAAACAAGCTATATCACATATTCTACAAAAATCCTCATTCCTCTTCAAGGATCGTTTCCCGACTCGTTGTCGCTCACATGAGGCTCGGGCGTCGGGATTTTCTTCTCGCTTCCATATCCTCTTGGATTACTTCTCCCAAATCCTCTTGTACTTTGCTTGAGGTTGGTGATCCGGGTTGAGAAGATTGTTCATGTGATGGATTTGCATGTTCAAAATTAACTTCCCCGAGCTTCCATCCGAATTGCATAAGCCACCGCTTGATGATTGTCTTGAATAAGGTGGTCACACCGATGTTGAAGTGCGGTCTTCTCATGGACCGTCTCGATCGGTCTCGATCAAGATTCGCCATGCTTTTGAACACTTCGATTCAACTCAACTTGTAATCTTCCAATCTGAATTCCATCGCGACGCCTATCTCTAGCAGCTTCATCCAAATCTCTAGTCAGGCGCTCGATTTCTTTCTGAAGATCTTCCTTGGTCTTGCTACACCTTCCTTCATGAGTGTTGACCCGACTAGTGCTTGCTTCGTGGTCATTCCTTGCCGCAAGTCGGTGATGCGGAACACCCTTCTCGGTCCCTCGTCTTCTTCCTAGGGGTCGTTTTGATACGGCCCATCCTCGTAGAATAGTTAAGATCGGATACCAAGGTTCAGATAGGAGAATCTAAAGGTTTAGCAAGAACGGGTTGATATAACATAACCCAAACCATACTAAAGGGGAAGGTAACATTAACAAGTGATTTAAACATGATGCATGAATCGAACCTACGCAACGATCAAATAAAACTTTTGCATTACAAGATTTTATAAGTAGGGCAATACATAATGCTACTCCACTTATATCCTTTGGATTTAGATAAGAGAGTTTTTCAATAGAATAAGATAAGAGGATAAGCAATTTGGACCAAAGTAAGAATAAAAAATTAGTTTGACCCAAATCATTTTGAAGTTTTGTAAAGTAATGCTACAAGAACACCGGTAACGGCGGCTCGATGCCATGCAGTATGTAACCTTCAAATTACAGGGCCCACATGTACTAATTATCGGTTCAACGACCTTTAATAGTCACATATGTGCACCTATAATCCGAAAAGCACTATTAACTTTTCCAACCAGGATCCGTTACTGAGGTCATTGCAAGATTACAACAATTTTCACACATAATCGTGAGTAAAACAAATGGAAGATTTATATTACAATACTTTTACAATCATTTATTGAAACAAGTTTTACAAAAACTTAAGTAGGAGTAACGGAGAGTTTAATACACAAAGATACTACTAGACCCCGCCCACGGGTCTCATTTCTCACTCATCGTCACTTTCTTCCCTCGAAGAACCGTCATGCAAAGACGCTCCGTGCAAACATGACTCCCGCATCCTCGCAACATGGGTCAACAAACCCCGAGTACGGAGTACTCAACAAGACTTACCCGACTAAAGAAAATAGGAGAAGACTCAGGAATGCTTTGGTCTAATAGGAGTCAAGGTAAGGCTTTTTAGCAAGAATCAAGGACTCATTTTGCGTAAAAGCTTACTAATAATGAATCCTTACTTTCAATGTTTTAATCCCAATTAGTATCTCACCTATTCTATGTGATCTTACACTACAAAGAAACACTTGTAGAAGTTCCATCACTTATTCCATCTCTTCACTGCTCCATAATTAAACTACGATGTAAGGGGGAAACCAAGTCTCCATATCCGAAAGCACGGCGATTTCGAATCGATTAACCCAAATTGGGGAGTTCTTTCCACGACATATGTAGCACTTAAGCTTGCATATATCAACCCTTTCCCCGGATACTCAAAACGGAATCGCGTCCCTACGCCACCCGAGAGTACCGTACCTCCAATCCGGGACTTTAACCCACGAGGGTAACATGTACTCCGCCATCTCTCCACTCCCAAAGGCGCGGTTGTACGTTTCTCGATTTGACACCCCAAGATCGGGCTTACCGAGTATGCGTCCCGTAACTAGGGTCGACCGTGATGGGGTAACACCCATGACAGACGTGCCATTGGTCCAACGACCTCGGCGCAAATTGCGTTCCAAAGTCTCGATCCACATATCTTACACGTTTCAAGTCCTTAATCGACAAGCCGGAAATACTACACCGAGACTCCATTCTCAATGCAAATTACCCGACGGGTCTCAATTTCAAAACCATATCCCAAAGTATGGTTTTCTCATATAGCATCCTTTCTCATCAACCGCCACTTCGGTCATCATAAGACACTTGTCACATTTTGACTCAAAAGTCTAACTAATATAGCAAGGCTAAGCGTTCTAGCATTTTAGCAAAACAAAGGTTATCAAGGTAGATATTGAAATAATCAAGGATGGATAATGCATCAATTAGGTTATCACTCAACTCCTATCACCTAATGCAAAGCATAAAGCAAAGGTGATATAAAGCTTTGTAAAACACAAGGAAATGTTTAAATGCACCGGGCTTGCCTTGATTGACGAAATATCCCGACTTCTGGACGATGGATCACAATAATCGAACTTCGGATCAACAAGAAAACCCTCTTCGAAGCTTGATCAACAACTTCACGATCACCTTCGTTCACTATACGAAAAGAATAACATATGCTTTACATGATGCCATGTATATAAACATGATGCGCGAGGATGCATGAAAAGATAAACGTTTGAGTTCAACTTTCCTTCATGATAAAGTTGCAACCCAACAAAACCAACTTGTTGAACTATTCTACGAGATATCATCACCATTGCCTAAGGAGTTCTCAAGGACCATTTAACAGTGGTGTGGTTTAGGGTTCACAAAACAACCCAAAATTCATCCCAAAACCCTAAGTTATAAAGCGCTAAACAATTTGTTTAACACATAAAATAACAGGGCATGAAATAATAAATATTTTAATTTTCTCAAAAACAAGCTCAAAAATTTTGTACAAGAAGGTCAGGTCATAAAAACAGTACCAAAATAATTTTCATAATTTTTGGATAAATAAATTAATTATTAAAAATCAAGGAAGATGCATTTTTCAATTAAAATTTGTATTTTTAAATCATGCCCAAACTATTCAAAATGAAAGTTTCAAATTTTTCATGGATAGACATATCCATGGGAAGGCTACACAAAAATTTTTTCAGAATTTTTGAGCTAGTATTTGAATTTGTACAAAATTTGGAAAAATCGGACACTATTCAAATAAAAGGAATTGAATAAAACATTTTTATAAATAGAAAAGGGTTCTCGGGTTGAATTCGCCTCGTCTTCGCAAGCCCAGTTACTGTTCACGGCCCATAAAGGAACGATAACGGACCGCCTGAAGGAACAAAGGTTGGACCGACCAACATGAACGATGCTTGGCCCAAAGATCGCTCACGTGCCGTGCACGGGTGCTCACCGACGGCGTCTTGGCGCGCCCACCGCGGCGCGGCGCTGCCGTGTTCCCGGCGGCCGGCGATCTAAATGGAAAACCGACTACGAAACGCGTGGCCGGGGCTCACCGGGTGTCTTTGGGACGGGGTTTGGTTGGGCGAGGCGAGCCGGAGAGGGGTCGTCGGCCGGCGGCAACGGCGGTGACGGCGGCGGCGGCCGGCAAGACGGGGCTTCAACCGCAAAACGGTCGAGCCGCTTCACGACCACGACGTCCGTGCGACTCAATTGACAAGTCGGTTGAGTAAAACTCTCACCGGAGACGGTACCGGCGACGGCGAGGTCAAGGCGGCGGCGCGCTCCGACCGGCGGCGAGGAAGACGACGACGCTGGGGGCGGTCCGACGGTGAGGCGGCCTCGTGGCCGGGTTCCGAGGTAGCTTAGGAAATTGCGAAGAGGATGGGGTAGATGGTTGAGTGGAAGATGGCTCGACGGCGGCGTCGACGGCGGCGCGGAGGAGAACGATTCCGGCGACGGCGGTTTTGGGAAAAAAAGGTAAAACGACGGGCGATGGTGAGCTATTTATAGCCATGGAGGGGCTGGACAGTGGATAGCGACGTCGCGAAGGTGCTCACCGGTCGGCCCACAAGCGCGCGGGCGGTGGACGGCGGCGCTGAACGCTGACGCCCGGCGGGGCGGCGACGGATAGGTCGTCATCGTTCATTCCCCCTAAATTCAACCCTAATCAAAACTTTTCAAATTACTCCCAAATTTTGAACTGAACTCAAAAATTTCCAAAAAGTAACCCCCTTAATTTTTCAAGATCTACAACTTTCTCAATTGGACCAATTTCAAATTCTGCCTCTAAATAGGACTTTTTGAAAAACAGTTTCAAAATTTGAAATTTGGATTCAAAATTACTTTTAAAAATCATGTAACAACTTGAAAACTTTGTACATGACTTTTGTTCCTCTCAACAAGATCTACAAACTAGCTATTGAAAGTTTTCTCAAATTTTGCATAAATTTTGAAATATGGAAAAGGGGGCAATTATGGTTTGAAATAAAATTCATAAATACTTCAAAATTTTGAACTAAACTTTGAAAACTCCAAACACCAACTTTGTTTAGTTTTGAAAACCCTACAAAAAGGCTTTAATAACCATACCCAAAATCTTGATAAATTTTTAATAAAAATAAAAGGGGACAAACTAGGGTTGAGAATTAGGGTTCCCTACAAGGGGGACACTTTCCTAATCTAATTCCTCTCGCGTCTTTTTTCGACCGACATTGCACACAAGCATAAAATAAACTTATTTTAGTTCAATGCAACACATGGTGGACTAAGCATGGATGTTGTGCAAAGATTATGATGACATGTCCGATTTTTAGGGTAATTAACACCGGGGTGTTACATGCAAGAGTGTCATGCGGGGACTACAAAGTGTCCCGATTATAGCCAACCGGAAAACATAACAGCTAGCCCGGAGGCAACCCTAAAAACCGAGAAGAAAGGTAACCACTAAATTATGAACTATGTCCTCATAGGTTTATGAGTTTATACAGAAATTTAAAAATATTTGAAACTATTGAATTATAAACTTTCGTGAAACCTTATGAAGTGGTCACTTTAACCGCATCACACGTTTTGAAAAAAAAAAATTGGGATGCATAATACTTCACTTGGGTGCAAACCTTTTCACACAAACTTAACACCACTTGTCAATTTGGGTGTAAACCTTAACAGCGGTGTTATGCTAATGCGCTACACATTTCAAATTCTAAGCATCTAGGGGTACTTAGAAATATAGAACTGTCAATTAAATCTGTCATTCCAAGACCGGGCCGTAATGTGTACCTAATAGATCAACTTGTTCTCGCCAGTAGGAGGCGTTAGTTGCACACCCTAAAAAAAAAAAAAATAATGTCGAATGGACTAGTCAAACAATCAAATAAATGTGAATAAAAAAATAATTAAATGGGCCATTGTACATCAAAAAAGCACATTTCCTAAAAAAAGTTTTAAAACTAAAAAGCTCAATATGTACGAAGTTCGGATGAAAGAGAGGGGAACAAAATAAACAAAAGCCAAAACAAAGGGCACGGCTATTTCCATTTCTCTATACTTCTCCCAGTATCCTATTCCTCTCCTCTACATGTCCCGACTACTCAAAAGCAATGTCAAAGAATGTAAATTGGCTCTAGTCCCTCACCACATCAATATCGGGAACAAAATGTTTGTCAATTTGTCGATCTACTAGTTAAACTATGATATCTTTTAAAGATGTTCACCGATTCTCGAAAGCACATAGAAAACCGGAGTCAATGAAAACTAGCACAGAAATAGTTAAAAAGAGTTAATATGATAGCCTTTTGAAAAGATAACTCACCCTGAATTGATAATATCTTCTTGATATCAACCGTAGAATCGAATTTGTCATTGTATGGGTGAGTCAAGAAATAATATGACAAAGACTCTCGTAATGGTTTTGCTTCCTCCTATTAAAAAGAAAATAGTTACAAATATGAAAAACGAAAAATGGTGTTTTCGAAGAAAGTGAAGATATGGGAAAAAAGACATTACGATGTGGTCCGATAGTTACCTGGTTTGAATAGGTGTTGGCTCTCACCATCATGGCTTTGCATTAGTTTCATCACAAAGATTCCACTATCACAACTGTGTTTGGGTGAAAAAGGAAAAAAGAAAAGTTAAATTTGGGCAGCAACTAATGTTGTGAGCAAATTTGAACCAAAAAGATTATAGAATAACGCAACTGGTTTTGTGTATTAGTCACTGAACGATACACGCTTTCCATTTCCCAAATGTGAACTTGTCTGCTATGTGGGCATGCATAGTTGAACAATCTCTTAAAATTCGAATGACGCTACGCATCACATTCAACTTCTTCAAACAAATGATTAGGGATCAATACTTCAAATTTTTTATTTCTAAAATTTGCAACTACAAGGTACCAATACTCGATCATAGAATACAGGGGATGAACACCCGCGTAAACACACACACAAAGGAAAAGAAAAACTATTAGTTAGTTTGATAGGTCTATATTAACTAGTTGTTACATGAAAGAAAAAAATAAGTTATCATCAACATTACCATAGACATTGCATCTAGCCTGTAACCTTGATTTGGTGCTATGAAATGCTTTGACAAAGATTGAGAATCGAGATCCTTCCTCTGGAGCAATTTCTACATAAAAAAAAAAGTGCATAAGAAACAACAAGAGAATTTAAATAAATAAAAATATGGCATTGTCTACAAAAGCTAATTAGGAAAAAAAAAACATACTCCTTTCTCAATTTGGACAATATGTCCGTACTAATAAGAAGTTGACAATAGATTCACTTTGTTCTTTTCAAATTCCTCACCAACACAAATTCTACCCATTACATCAATGACATATGATGACACTTTACCATAGACTTGCATGGATAGACCGAATGTCTTGTGATCCACCCAGTTCTTTTGATCTGAACAACTCTAGGCCTAGCAAAAGATAAATATAAAAAGCATGTAATAACATAATTAAAATTCAGTTTTGTGAGTCAAGTAAATATATGAATAACTCGTAGGAATGATACCGTGTACAACATAAAAAAGGTAGAAAGGGATAAACTTGCCTTTTGCCGGTGTAGGGTATTTGATCAACAATAACTTTGAAGACTTCTTTCTCAACTAGTGTAGATGTGAAATTGATGTGGTAGGTTAATGGTTTGCAAGGTGTGAATTGAGAAACATGGTCAATTAGCTCAGATCTGCTAGATCCATACTATTGTCGATTCAATGTGATTTTCCATTGACATTCTACCGTTGTCGGATTACCGTCGTGCGCAGCGGTCGCTACGGTTCAAAGATCCATCGAGAAGCCTCCTTGATAAATTCATTTGCAACACCGCATCATTCGACCTTGGTCGCCGCTTGATGAAGCCCGATCAACCATATCGAGCAACCTAATTGTGGTGGTGGTCTAACCTCAAAATTAGAATCTAAGGAATGACCAAAAAGTCAAAATCTAGAGCAAATGGTTGATTTCTCGGGAGTTTTCAAAACGATGGTCGGGGCAGATTTGTAGCCGCAGATGAATCACCATTCCGAACATTCTTTAGAGTTGTCAAACTCAAGTCCGGGGCTGAATTATAGGTCCAAAATAATTGCCAATATGAGTACTCTGAGTTGTCGAACCCGATGCCCGTGGGCAGATTTTTAGGTGCGAGATGAATCACCATTCGACCATTCTTTACAATTGTCAAAGCTGAAGTCTGCAGCTGAACCGTAGGTGCAAAAGAATTGGCAATATGAGTCTTCTCCGAGTTGTCAAAACCGATGGTCGAAAATCATTTGTAGCCGCAAATGAATCGCCATTCTCGAGCACTATCTCGCAAGAGTCAAATCGATTGCTTGCGATCATTTGTAACGAAATGATGAAACTTTTTCTCGATCGATCCATCGCCTACATTCTTACAAAATAACGCTTGTCATTCCTGCTGGATGCTGAGGATCAATAGAAATGGATGAAACCCAATTATGATCAACAGTACCTGCTGTGATTCCGGAGGTTTTAGTGTCTGACAAATGATCACTGGCAAACACTCTGTCCATGACTTTTTCATCCTTCTTTATAAATGGCTTCACCTGAGAAGTCCCTTGGTCCAAGTTTGAATAATCATGCAGTAGTGACTGCTGATGAGGATGCAGACTGACATCATCATAACTAACTGTGTTGAAACTATCTTGGCTGAAAGATGGAACATCCAAGAAAGAACATGTACCATCGCCTTTGGACACAGATGTTTCTTCAAAAGGTTTGTCCACCCTCAATGTGGATTTATCTTTTCTTATAGTCGGGCTGAACTTGAGGTGCTACGGGCTCCGCATTTATCACCGTGCAATTGGCTCTTGCTGAATCATCATCGCTTGGTAGAACAACAGTGTTTGCTGCCCCAACTTTCTCTGTTTTTCTTGCAACTGAATATGTATCCATCACTAAATTTGGGGTGGCAAGATGCTGACTGATTCTCTCGCTTATGTGAACAGCCTTCGAGAGCTGGTTGAGCAAGAATAACCCCCCGGTGGGCAATGCCACGCCGCGCGTGCAACTTGTCGCAAAGCATCTTGCCGCATTGGGTTGATGCAAAACTACTATTTCGCTTTGCTATATCACGGAAAGAGAAGCAACATCGCTTAAAACTCGCAAGATTCAGAATACATTTGGTATCCAATGATCCGTAACCACCGGGAGCTTCGATTTTATAGAACTTCTTAACATATTAGGTGCTTTCCCCTGTTCTTCACCTGCAATTGTATATGAAATTAAAATTAAAAAAAGTAATGCAACGTGCTAGCTAGAAAAAAAAAAAACCAACACATATAAGAGATGAGATGTAGACTGCCTTTAGGGTCAAAAAAATACCGTAATGCCCCGAAGATGCACTCATCAAAATCCTTAGCATCCAATGTCTCAAAAGCTTTGATCATTTCTCGCTGACCAAAAGTTCGGGACGTGGGACAACTTGTCGATTAGTATGCCTTGGAATGTCTAGTTGCTCAAGTATATTATCCGTGGGGTAAATGTAGTAGTTAGCCGAAGGGCGTAAACACACCGATTGATGCTTAACTATGAAACAAATGCCCTTCGGGAACCACTCTACAACATGTTTAATGGTTAACTATGAAACAAATGCCCTTCAGGGAACAACACTACACCATGTTTAATTCTTGGCATGTGTCACCAATAAGAAAAAATGTATATTATAATTCACAACGGATAGATTCAAAGAGAAATATCTATTACTAGTTCAAAGGAAAGAGGAGGGAAAAGAGCATCTATATTAGGATATGACAAATTTATAGATTTTCGTGCATATGCAAAGTTATGGTTTTGTATAACAATAATGTTTGTAAATTGCTCAGCTGATTGAGTAGTCACAAACCGGAATTGCCGAGCAGTTCTAATCGGTACTAATCATAGAAAAACAAATAAACAAGGTCCGATTCTCCACAGGTAAGGAAACATAGCCGTAAAGACGATAAGTAAAATGTAATTGCCACTCATATTTCTATTGATGCTTACATTGGCCCTGTGCACCCAAGAACAAGTATCATCACTGCCTCTCCCAAAAGTTGAAGTGGAAAAAAAAACATGACCACAGCCTTTTGAGAAGGCAGGAGCAAAAGGTGTCGCGACCAGATGAGCTGAAATTGTTGGAGGTCGCCAAATTATGAACTACCGACAAAAATCCACCAACAAAAATCCGCCGCCGACGATGTTCCCGCCCAAATCAAGTCCAACTCCAGCCTATGAATCAAAAAACAATACAAATCAGCAAGGATTGATTACAACAAGATATTGCTCGAAAAAAACAAGTATCCACTTTGTACTTGCATTAGCCACAAAGAAAAAAAAAGTGCCTCTAAACTGAAATCCATCAACCAAACGAAACATGATTCATATATTCTCACCTTTGCTCAGATCCGACGAGTCTGCAAAGATACATAAACAAAATCCTCGAGGGGGGGAAGAACCGGTGTCGCACCTAGATGCAAATCGAGATCGACCGCTTCCCGATCGCTTCGCCCTTGATTCTCGCGCTCTTCAACTCCAATCCGCCGATCTACACAATTAAAAGCAAGGATTCGTCAATGCCGCCTCAAAAACGAATCCACCTACATCTAGCGAAACGAAAACCGCTCAAAACCTAATCCGCCTACTCGCTCGACTCCAAAACAAAATCACAAATCGATATGAAGTAGGAAAACAGAGCGGCACCTTGCAAAGCAGCCCAGCTAACCGGCATCGGGGGACGGCCGCTGCTACACGATGACCCGGCGAGGAGGCGGCGAAGAATCGCCGCCGGAATGGACACCACCACCGACGAAAACCCTAAAATCCTTGCGTGGCGAGGAGCTCGTCGCCAACCCCGCTGGAGGAGCGGCAGCGGCGACCGGGCACCGCGCTGCGACGACGCGACGGGCGTGGGGCCGGAGATGGAGCACACGGCGCCCGATCCGCCCCGCTTGCGCAGCGAGGCGCCGCTGGCCGGGTCGGAGAGGAAGGTCCACCGCCCTCCAAAATCCGACGAGGGATTTGCAAAATGAACGGCGCGGCCGACGATCGGAGATGGAGCGCCGAGGCGCGCTGACGCCGCCTTGCACAGCGAGGGCGCCGCCGCCGGAAGAGATGATCCGCAAAATCGAAACTCCGGGCGAGGAAGCGCTTTCGCCGCGCCGAGCAGCGAGAAACGGGGAAAGGAAGAGGGAGAAATGAAAAAGGAAGAGGGAGAAATGGGAAAGGAAACTATTGGGGCGGTCACGGGCGGCGCTTTCACTGTTTTCAAAAAAAAAAAATTAAAAAATTCCCCCAGAGGGCCACTCACAGACGGATGGACAAAGAGTAGAGAGTAGAGGAGCGTGCGCCGTTTTTATAAGTAACGCGGGTGCGCCAAATATGATTTGGGCTCCGCTTGACTCCTGCACCCTCCACGTATCCACACCCACTGGGACCATGCATGCATCAGTAGGTGCTGCTACTCTAATATAAGCATCGCCTGCACGGCACAAAGCAAAAGACTATTTTAAGTATCGTGAAGCACTGTTTTCATCACTACTCTGTACATGTAAGTGCAGGCTCATTGTGTTGTCACGTAAGTGCAGGCAAATGTCGCAGGCTCCTGGCACTTGCTAGGACCATGCGTGCTTCCCTGGCTTAGCTAGCCATCATGCTACTCCAGTAATGTCAGCATCGCCGGAACAGCATCAAGCAAAAGCAAAGCTCTCATGCAACTCGGCTGGAGCGCCGCAGCACCGGCCGCATCTCATGGCACCGCTTATCAATGGGAATGCAGACCAGCGCTCATGGGCGCGCACACCTATATCCGGACACGAGGATGCCTCGTCAAGTCCGATAGCGCGGCCGTGTGAACACGCGTGCCTGTCTCGGCCGGAGCAACGCTAACAGTGCCGCTGCCATGCATAGCACCCTCTCCGATTGGACTGGACGGGACATTGGAATGCACTTGACCAAACCCTTAATCGCATGTTGTCAAAAATACCCCCCTTAATCGCTCTCTCTCAAAGCCTGCTGGGTTTGAGTCTGCTGGGTTTGAGTGGGAGGCTAGGAGCCTGCATGTCGCCGTCGCACATCGACGGTGATTCAGAGCACACCAACGTCGCACAGCTGACGGCCACCCCACCCCAGACGGCCACCGCCACACAGGCACAACAGGAAACCGCGCAGGGCATTCCTATCTCCCTTTACCCTCATGGTGCGTTGTTCATTGACAGGGCCCTTCGGCGGCTGCTCATTGGCATGAACTGCAGGGCTGGTTGAGCTGCATCAACCTCTATTTACACGAAAGAAATTTGTGATCGACCTATTGACTTATGATGGGAATTCACGGCGGTGCATGATTCCTTGAATATCTTAGCCGCATCACAGGCATAAAACAATCAAAGAGATAGTCGTGGAGTACTTATCTATCATGCTTTCCTCTATCCGTACGAGATAGTCGTGGACTTATCTATCTCTTTTTTGCGACAAGGACTTATCTATCATGCACTTATTTTGACATTGTTACTAAATGTCGCCAAAACACTATGTTGCTTTAAGATACTATTTTTATTTGTCTTTATTTCGATCCAAAGACTTTTATGATACTTTTACCGTGTTGAAACTTTAAGCTTCAGCTACTTTTTTTTTTTTTTTTTTTTTGCTTTTATCGTGTTTAATTGCATTAAAAGTTTTAAGATTCCCGTAGAACGCATCGGGCATTTAGCTAGTTCCATAATAAGTAACTAAGGCTCCATTTGGCACGCCTTCTCCGAGGCCTTAGGGGCTATTTGGAATCGTTTTCTGTCATACAAGGCAAAATAAAAACGGCTCTCCCGGTGAAGCTCCTAAAAAAAAAAAGTACTCTCATTTAGCCTTGAAATTAATTAGGTGCACCACCGGCGCATTCCCAGCTCTTGTGCGCCCCATGCCTGATGGCCACCACGTGGACAGAGACCGCATCTCGACCGCACATGAAAGAGACCCTTTTATCAATCGGAGACAAACTGCAGACACATGCAGTCCATTTGTTTAGAATTGGCAATTGCACCTTGCATGCTAGCAACCATGGGGCGCCGTTTGTTTAAAATCAATGACACGTGGCGAGTCTGGCAACCATTAACCATGGGGCGCACGGAGCTTGCGGTGCGCCAGTGGCGCACCAAATTAATTTCCTTAGCCTTAGGGTGAGAAGGAGCCAAAAATAGTAGCTTCTTGAAAGTCCTTAGTTTTGTTTTGGCTAATTGATAAAACCCTATGACTAATCTCTATTCTTAAGTGGATGCATGTAGATGATCCAAAAGATGATCAAGTGCTCGTGCTTGAAAAAAAGAAGGAAGAGAAAAAAACAATATGGGCTCAAGGCAAAGATATAAGCAATAGGACCATTTTGTTTTACACTCAAAACACCATAGAGGATGTCGTTGATTTAGGATCAATAACCTAACTTAACAGAGAAATCATAATGATGCATTTAGGATCTAGTCCGCTAATTTCTAACCCTTACAAAATTTCTTGAAAAATGCTAACACACGTGCACATGAAGTACACTTGTTGTGGTTGGCTAATTGGAAGCAAGGGTGCAAAGAGATGTGTTGAAAAGTGCTGCTGGTGGTGGTGCACTGCACGCCGCACCCACATGCCGGGTGCGCCCGGTGCAACCGACTAGAGCCTTGACAATGAGGTCGAAAGTGCCTCACACCGCACACATTTGGTGTAGGCATCGATGTCATCAGCCCCGCCCGCCGGGCGGGCTAAGTCATGTTGAACGCATCAGACGCAGTGGCGAGGGCACTATGTTGCGTCCGATGAGTTGCTAACTATGGGGCATTTGATTAGCGCATCGGACACGCCTGGTGCGAGGCACTAGTGTGTCCAATGCGACTTTAACCCGAGCACGAGTTTGAATCGACCGCTGGAGACCAACGGCCGTGGTTTGAAATGCCGACATGCAACGAGGATCTCAGCACCCGCACGTAGGGTGTCGGTGAGTCCGAGCACCCGTGGGGTGCGTCCGAGGTGGCAATTTTGAGCCTAATCGGTTATGGCGACCATGGGCTGCATATGTTCTCGTTGGCTCATTTGTGACTCTCTTGACACCTTGAATCATTTGACATCCCTCTAGAGCCGATAAACTCCTCCCATTCACTCTCTTGCTTGCTTGTGCATTTCTTGCTTGCTTGATTGCATCTAGTGGCACTTATAAAATTGTTGTGGCCGGTGGATTTCTTGTCACTCTTGGAGAGTACGCTTCTAGCCGACTTGGGGATTGTTGTAGGCATTGGCAAGAGAAGATGATTGTTCTTGGCCACCTCTCGGTGAATTGTAAGGGGTTCTTGAGAGCTTCCCATCGGAGCGATGAATTGCTATTTTAGTGAAATGCTCGTGCCATTGAGTTACCATACTTGCTAGTGGTGTCTTGCGGTGCCTTGTGGGGTGTGTAGCTTGAGCGCCTCACCGAAGAACCATAGAGGTGTTGGTAGACACAATCGGAGACTAGCTTGCCGCTGCACAAGTGAACTCGGGGTGAACAAATCAATTGTCTCTTGGTGATTGGCCTGATCTCTTTTCTTGATTGCTCATCGCCTTCGGTGATTGGATCATTGCCTCTACACGTCGATATAACATGCTCAATACCCGCCTTGCTATGCAATTGATATATATTGTGCTTGTGTAGCTTGTATAGCCTAGTTGCTTATCTAGTTAATAATTGTGTAGCTATCTAGTTGAGTAGCGTAATTTAGTGAGATATACCTTGCTCATCTAGTTGGTAATTTACTAACATAGCCATTGTGTGATATAGTGATCATAGCAACTATAATTGCAGATAGGTGGCTTGCAACCCTTATAGAGCTAGACAAAATTGCATTACACCATTTGTTTTGCTAATCAAGTTTTCCTAGTGTCTTGTAGAATTTTTATAGGCTATTCACCCGTCTATGCATATTAGGACCTTTCACTTCTCCCGGCTTTACCTCATCCAACATGGCGTTATGTGAGAGCATATTTTAAGGAACTCAATATTTGCAGCTCTTTTGCCAAACAATTTATTAAGACGGCTCTAGCTCCACCAATAGAGTTGTTCATGGAGATGAAGCCCTAAAAATGGCTTCATTGGTGAAGTGGCGCCATACCAAATAGGGCATAACCGGAGCTCAAAAAAGTATGATTTCCTTACTAAACTTTTTCTAGAAATGTGAGCTAATTTATGTGCAGTTGATGGTGTTAGCTAAACTTATTTTATTGTATTTTCTATTAAATCTTAGCCAAAATTGGGTGAGGAATTCCATGCATGATTTTTTATTATTGTCTAGTGCTAAGGCTTAAATGTTTACAGTTACACCACCCCCAAAGGCTTGGTCAGGCAACTCCGCTAGAGGACGAGCCACCATCTGAGATGAAGTATGACTTTGTCTTCGATCAGACCTAGATAACATGGAGCCCCTTAGGGAGCTGTTCTTAGAGCAGCGTGAGATCAGTGCACGCAAGCACCGCCGCCGTCAAGCCTCGGGGCTTGATCTCCTCCAAGTCCTTGGTTGGGTAGGCCCAACTCGGTTATCTTCTCCCGTGAGTAATAGGATAAGTCGTGTCACCGAGTTGGGGATTCCCCGAGTTTATTGAAAATCTATTGTCATCCCTGTTGCACCGAAATATTTTCTCTCTTAATATAAAAACGTGCAAAGCTTCTGTGTGGTTGAGAAAAAAAGAAAGTCTACCTTACGATTATTCTAGCACTTCAACCATTTGGTCAATATAAGCAGACTCCATCCAGTTGAACATGAGTTTACCGGTGCACAAGCATCAAGAGGATCTGACAGTCTTAAAGACCTTGTCCAATGCTTTATCTTCTCCCGTGGGCATTGTTGTCCAATGCGAACTGCGCAGGACAAGCCTGCAGGCTCTGTGCCACTCGTGTAATACTAACAGAAGTATCGTAATAAGGGGCTGAGAGTTGGCTGGATCCGATGTGGAAGAAAGAGAAAGTAGGAGAGAGAATGAAGTCGACGGCCGACGACAACGCCTTGGACGCCGATGGGTGGCGCGACATTCTTCCCCGCCAAGAAGATCCCGGAGCCTGGGCTGCGGCGACGACCGCCCCCCCGAAGATCCCGGAGGCGCTCCGTGACAGGCGCCTCAATTGCCTCCTATGCTCATCGTGGTGGCGACTTGTCGGCTTCCACGACGTTGTTTACGTTGTCGCAGCCTCCACCACCTCACCTGCACATTGCCTAGGGCCGCTGCACGATCCTCGGCGACGAAGGGCGAGCCGCCACGCCAGCTACGGTGGCTCGTTGTCGGCTACCGTTGGCGTCCACGTCGGGTGCTACGGTAGGGACCGGTAGAGGCCGACAACGGCACCGGTGACGCCGCACTCAGCTAGCGGCGGGTGCGAGCAAGGCCGTGACGGTCGACAACAGTGCCAGCCCGCAGGTTTGCCTTGAGTCCGACGCGGTCGAGGGCCCACGCTGTTGCGCCGACGATGATGTCTCAGTCGCGTGCCGTGTCACGCCGCAGTTGAGTGTGGCAGCGTAGAACGGAAGCAACGCCGCCGACGCCGGAAGGGGCACGGTGTTTGGCCGTGACCGCTTCGTCCGACAACTAGCATGGTGCGCCGGCAAAGTACATCCACCGCCGAGGTAGAGCCATTGTTGCCGGACGCGCCGACGCCCGGCGGATCGTGTCACTAGAGATGACCCGATGTTCCTCGAGGCTTCACACTCGAACAACCGGGTTGTTCTCGCCGACGCTCTAGCGGAGGTGGAGGCCACACAGCTTGGTGGTGGCTGCCCACACTACCGAACGGCACCGCCGCGGCCGCACCCGCCTCACCCTCGGTGACCACTCGGTTGGGTTTGTCGGTCACGCCACGCGGTTGGTGTTCGACGATACGTGGACGCCGATGCGGCTACGATGGGACGACGAGTACCCGCCCGGGCTTTGGCCCGAGGAAGGAGCCGTGCACAGCCGCCTCTAGGTGGTCAACTCGACGCAGTCAACGCTGAGGCCGCCCCACGAGCCACACCTACCGGCACAGGCGCAGTCACCTCTCTGCCTTCCCATGGAGAAAGAATAAAGCGGTTCAGAGACAGGGTCCGGCGCAAGGCGCCGCCGCCTTTGTTGCCTCTGTCGGTGCAGGTGTCACTGCCACAGCCTACGCTGCCGCACCGCAGCAAGAGGCTCGCGCCCCGTCGCGCATATGCCGATTCTGGCGCGGGGAGAGATGCTGGTGATGCAGCGGATGGGGTTCATTGATGGACAGACGGTGGCCTCTACAGCGGAGCGACAGGCCTACTACGACAGAGTCTATGACGACAACCGCACTCCCTCGCAAAAGGAGACGATGCGTCAGATCTTCCCGGACTCGTCAAGTGTAGGACCGAGGCGGTGCGCAAGTCGCCGCGTCTGATCGACGTTGACGACTAGGTTATTTATCTAGTGAGTAGTCGTGTTTGATTTTTCTTTCTCGCTGGGGAGGGCCGAGCTATTTGTATAATTATATTCTCCTAGTACGTCGTTCATGACGCGTCGTTGTAACTTTTAATTTTTTTATTTATCTTAATACAAAAGACGTGCAAAACTTTTTACGTGTTTGCGAAAAAAATAAAACGTTAGCTCGAGTGGGTGGGGAGGCTGTGCCACGTCAGCTATTGGCAGTTGCTCCCTGCGGTGCGTTAAATAGCAACGGGCCGACCGTCACCGGCCCGAAATAGCAACGGAGCCACCACCATCACCCATCGTTGCAGCCCGCAGCGGCATATGCCATTAGCCTTTCTCTAGGCAGTAAAGCACAGATGCTGGACTTGCTGAGGAGGTTAGGTATGTACCTCCGAGGCTCGATCGGTCCTGCTTAGGTCTTTTTATCTACTCTATACTATATAGTTGTCGGGCAACCATTTTTGGGGCAAGGCAACACGATCAATGGCGACAACGCCAAGCGTCCGTGGCGCCGACAAGGTTTCAATCCGAATTCCCGGTGCGGCTGCGCACGCTGCATCAGGTGGCGAGCTACAGCAGAGGGAGCGGACTCTGAACCGCTTCGTCCGGGTTATTGCCTTCGGGGAATGGGCGGGAAATGCTTTCGGCGCGCTGGCCTTCCTCTGGGCGACCGGCGTCTTGCTTGGCGGCTTCTGCTCCAATCTGCAACAACTGGATTTCTGGTTCGCCATGTTGATTATCTTCATAGAAGCCTTCAGGTACGTGTTGCTGTCAGCAGTTTTATTCTTTATATTTGCCGCCCGTTTACTTGCACGCCTGCAAACTTGTTTATATAGCAACACTGAAGTACGTGCTACTCACCACGTCTCGTAGAATACAATTCTAACAGTGTTGTTTTAATATCTTTTAAGTTTTTTTTCTAATCAATTATAAATAAAAACATTAATGTTTATAATATCAAATAAATACCATTCAAATGTATTTTCATTATAATTTGTTTGGCGTCATAAATTTGAATTGATGATATTCACTAGCGAATTGATCAAATGTATTTTTTGACAAGTGTTTTTAGTTTTGATGTACCCCATGCACTATGTTATTAGTATTTTGCGTGTCCCAAGCCACAAAAAAAATATCCGGCTATAATTGCCTCTATAGCCGGATCTCCTTTAGGAAGAGCAACCGCTAAATTTATCCACTTTAGCCACTAAGCTGAGTTAGTTAGACGCTAATAGCCGGCTAAATGACGCTCAATTCGCTAAATGGGCTGAATTTTTTCGCCGCTAAATGGGCTAAATGAGCACATTCTGATAAAGCCTCCGATTCGGATGAGTAAAATGCACTTTGATGTATTAACTTTAAGTTATCTGTTAGATGTTAGTCATATTCCTGTAATGAACGTCTTTCGATTGCCTTTTGGGTGTTAGAAACTATTTATTTCAAGCTCATAACTGTAACGAACTATGTGCTTCTTAGTTAAGTTGGTCTACTTTGTTATGCAATCATATCTTGCCATTTTTTTTCTAAAACCACTAAATGGTTTAGCTACAGCTATAACCCACTATAGCTGCTATTTTTTGGGAAGGTGACTGTTAAAAGGCTTACACTATCCGCACTCATGTTCTTCTATTTACCCCCTCTATACATCCCGGTCATCAAGAACAGTGGGGCCCGTGCTACATGCATGCACCTCTCTCTTTTCTCTCCTGCTCGTGTCAGATGGGGCCACCGAGAGCGTTGCCGTAGCCACGACAAAGCGCCACACTTCCAGGAAGTTCGCTGGTTCCGGAGGTTTTCCAGGCCCCCGGTGCAGACGTTTTTTCTATAAAAGTTCCCTGTAAACGTTTCCCGTGACCCTCCCAGGACTCCAGTTCAGGCAGTCTTAGTCCGTTTTTTTTTTTTTTTTTTTTTTGGTTCGCAAACTCCCTCCCTTCTCTCTCTTGAGGACTTGGGCAACCACTTCTCCGTTTGACCTCAGTTCCACTTAGACAGCGACATCTCGGCTGCTGAATGTTTTGTTCCACGTTGTGCAAAATGAAACATCAGTTGGACAGCGCACAGGAGGATTTTTGTAACTTTAGGCATATATGTTGTTTATAAACATTTTTCCTCTTTTTTTATGTTGGAGGTTTTTTTTTTTTTTTTTTTTTTTTTTTTTTTTTTTTTACACAAACATTTGTGGACACTATTTTCTTGCGATAGATTAATTGTCAACCCAAATCGTATAAGCACATGATATGATAGATTTAGCTCACGTACAGGATTCGTTTTTCTGCATGGAAAAACGAAAGGAAGTTAGCTTCTGTCCCCACGTGGGTGGGCTTCCAAAGAGTGCCACACAACGGCTCAATGAAGATTGCCACGTGGTTTTATTGCCCGAGAAAATGGTGAGGAACTCGGAGGAATTTTATGCTGCCAAAGTAGCTATTTAGTTAGCTAGATTTGACATGACAAGTAAAAAGTAGGAGAGAGATTAGTCACTCCCAATTTCTCCTAGTGATGACTAAATAGCTGATTTACGTAGCCTAAAAAAACATGTGTGAGAAAAGAATGTAGGTCCAATAGTGTACTCCCCTCCGGATGGTATTAGAAGTCGTTTAGGACAGCGACACGGTCTCCAAAACACAATTTTGACCTCTTATTATTATATAAAAATATTTATGGAGATGTGATATATGCATACTTTTATCAAAGTATTTTTAAGACAAATCTACTCATATAATTTTTACATTTACAAACTCAACAACTTAAAAGTTATTGATGATTTATATTCAACCCAAACCTTTTCCAAAACGAGTTCTAATACCATCCCGAAGGGAGTAAAATAGTCTTTTTTTATCTCTCACATCCATATCAACTAACTATATAGCTAACACTAGCCATTACCATTGCAGATACACTAAATGTTACTTGACAGTGTAGATTCTATCTTATCCTAGGCTCTACGAAGATGCCCTGGAAATTATGACATAAGGCATTGTTGATGTGAATTAGGGCTCCACGCCAACACACTCGAGGGTCTTGGATGCCCATGAGGTTGCTGGCAACCTGCATGTCCATAAGAACAAGAGCGTGATCGATCAAAAACAATCTAGAGACCGATGTAGAGCTCGTTCTTGTCCAAAAAGCCTCGAACGCCCTCCGGAAGGATCCGTCGGGAGAACGCATGTGAGGGATCTTCTAGGATCGGCAAAGCCACCTAGAACGCCGACGAAATTCGCGGAGAATGCCGTCGAACAGCAGATTAGAGGGGTTGAGAGAAGAGAATTAGGGTTTGAGGAGTTGGTAGTTGATCTTTGATCGATTGGATGTAGATGAGATCAAATCGGCCATGAACATCTTATTATATAGTGGGGTTGGTCTTATCCTCTTAGAAAACCGCATTAGATATGTTTCCAATCACCAAATCTTTCCAAAAACCGAATAGAAAAGAGATCAGTTTGGAATGGATCACCCCTAACATACGCGCCGGACGCCAGGAGGTATATGGTTCTGACGCACTATTGGCTCCGATAGTCACATACTTTCCTCATATATAGAGACACCTCGAAAATTGGTTTGGATGAGATTTAACAGCCGGCATGGATGGTAAATTTTGTTGTACTACCTCCATTCAGAAAAAGATGCAATTCTAGCTCTTTCCTGTCAAACTATCTAAAGCTTGACTAAAGTTGAAGGAAATATATTAATAATTATGAAATCAAACAAGTATACTGTAACATATATTTAATGACAAATACAACAATATTTATTTAGCATTATATATTATATATATTGATATTTTCGTATATAAATTTGGTCAAACTCAAGATGTTTTGACTCAATACTACACTAGAATTGCATCATGAGTATGAGATGTCTTTTAGCATGTGTTTGTTACTTTGTCTAAAGTTTTGCTTTGCACTTGGCAGGATTTTTTAGCCGCAACTACAAATCGGACAACCAGTGGTTGTTCGGTACGACGAGGGCACTTTTTGACTAACCCATCTTTCGCTCGCATAATAGGGCGACCACAAGAAGGGAACGAAGTGGTGCTAATCATGGGTTTGTGGATAGACCTTGTTTTTCCTGGTTGCCAGTTATTGGAGCTGTATACATGGGCATTATCCAGGTGGTGGTGTTCATTGTTATGAGCAAGATGCAGCAGCTACGAGGTGCATCCCAGCGGTGCCAACGATTGTTGCAGCTGTGGGCTGTCCTGGTTGCTCTTATAATTTTGTATGCTTTCTGGTTAAGTCAGGGTATGGATAATCAAATAGGAGTATATTTTATTCCATATGGACCAAGGGCAGGCTACGGGAATCAGAATGTGCCCCCATTTGAGCTTTTCTTCGTGTCAGGAGATATGCTAATCATGGTGGCAGCGGCGTTGCTGCTTATTTCAAGCCCCCCAATTATTTCCAGACTAACAAGTACACCTTGGGGACGCAGTCTACTGTTTTTGGCCAAGCTAATTTCAGCCATCAGCTTGGCTTTTGGTTCAGTGATGGTGCTTGTGCAGCCATCTGCATATAATCTTGGGATCAGCAGCAGCTACATCATATCATTCGCAACAACGGTACTATCACTTGGCAGCCTACAGACACCGGCAGCAGAAAACTGTAGTCTGATGGTTGGCTGCTGGATCGACGCGACCCTGCACCTGTTATTCCTTTGGTATTTGGTTGAAAGTATTCCAATACTGGGTAGTAATTATTGGGGTATACAAATATCTATCATTGTATACTTTGTTCCTGTAGCAGCTGTGCTACTGACTGAGAATTTGCAGATCCCAGCAGCTGTCCTCCAGGTCATCCTCTCCTCTGTTCGATTTTACTACCTGCACTCTGATTATCCTAAGGGCAGTACTAGCACAAACTTGGAGCCGGCGATTGAATTCTTCTACGCTCTGGCAATATGCCAAGGTTGTTTCTACATCACAGCAAGCATCCTCGGCCTCTTTTCCATCTTCCCGCGCAGAATGTTTGTCCGTCAATCAAACTTCAGAGGTCAGCATGGAGCAAAAGCCATTGATCTGTACTATGAGTCTGCCTACTCCACATGCATGGAAACTGGCTTGTTTGCTGCAAGGAAGATAGTGAGCCTCGCCAACTTCGCCATGGAGTCCCTAAGCTCCAGCTCAAGTGAGGAGACACGGCTAGCAGGTGTGCTTATTCTTGGCAACCTGCTCCATGAATGCAGGGAAACTGATTCCAGCCAAGAGCTGAGGACAACAACCATCAGGTCCAAGGAGACATTGTCCACTTTGATTTGCATGCTCGGATGGCAAGATGTCAGACACCATGATGCTAGGCTTACTGCCGCTAGGGTCATCGCCAACGTCGCCAATAGACTTACCATTGCTGAGATCCCAGGCAAGCTGAAATTGCTGGCTTCACTCCTTGATGCCGGTAATGGACTAGCATATCAAGAAACTTCAGTGCAAATAGCTTCTAGTAATGGAGGAAATGCAGGTGGGCATGCACAAGATAATCAAGGAGTCTGCTACTGGGTACATCGATGTTGGCAGCGGATGAAAGACAAGTGGTCTATTTTGGAAGAGCTGCCCTTGACTCATCAGGACTCACTCCCCATACTGGGCATGGTAATTCTGGAGAAGCTTGCTCATGATCCTGACAATTGTGTAGAAATTGCCAAATCTCCATACGTCATTTCCAAGGCTATAGGGCTCATAAACTACACAACTGACAGAGAAATTAGCAATGATGAGCATCAGCATGCGGTGATATGTGCATCACTGAATTTTGTGAGGAGGCTTGCAAGCACTGGGGAGAGCATTGGGGCAGCACTTCGGCAAGAGCTGTGCAACAACTCATTCTTACTGAACAACCTCGAAAGTGTCTTGGAGGACTGCCGCAGTAGTCCTGAGCTAATGAAACTGGTGATTGATATCTTAACCAAGCTGGCCTTGGATGAGGATGCAAGGAAAGAGATTGGGAGCTGCAAGGTGACTATTAGCAAACTCATGGATGCATTTATTGGGAAGGATGGATCGACCACTGCATACTACGATCAGTCCCTACAAATGGCCGCAGGGGAAGCCCTTGCAAACCTTACAACAGAGAGCCCTGCAAATTGCTTGGTTATCTTGGAAGAAACTGGATATGAAATTATCAAGGATCTCAAGAACATGCTGTTTGAAGATGAGTACATATATGTTGCCGCAAGTCTACTGCAGAATATTTGTGTGCATGCCAAAGATAAAGTGCGCTATCAAGATGCAATCAACCACCTATCAATTGCCTTCTCAAAGGTGAGTCTCTCTCTATTGCTACTAAGACAAATTGTTAACAATTTTGGCGTGTTGGTCATTGTTTTTATCAATGAAGTTACCGGCTTGAAATTTCAACTATATGATATAGTAGAATTTATCAATGAGTTTAGTGGGTTAAAAGGACATGGACATCCAAATATAATTTATAGTGAATTGCCATATATTTGGTTTCATATTTTTTGGCCATTTACTTAATTAATTCATCTTAAAGTAGTCGTCCTTACATGAAATGATTATCACGCCATTGTTCATGCAGGTGATGGAAAACATAATATCCGTGGAGGGCAAACACCTGGAGGTCCTAATTGGCCTCGTATCACAAATCGGTGACATGATCCCAGAGACATGTATACATGATCAGTTACAGTTAGAAACTGACCAACCAAAGCTTGTTCAGAAGCTGGTTAGCACACTCAACTCCAACAGAAAACCAAATCCTGAATACCCAAGAATGAGGAGGGTCATAATTGAGATGGCGATATCTATTATGAAAATTTGTCCTCACTATGCAACTATATTGAGAGAAGGGGGATGATGGAAGCACTTTCCAAGATAGAAATGACCCCGTCAAAAGTGGAGAAGCACAAGGTCTTCTATGGCAACATAGGTGTTCTTTTGGAGAGTGGCCCACCTCTCACCGCTTTGGTGGCCACGACAAAAGGGTTAATTCATTCTGCAGCTCCAACTATTGCACTTAACCAGAGTACCATGCTTGATTAATCATCAGGACTGAATATTCATTGTGTTGTTAATGTGCATGCATATTGTGACTCTTTGGTTATATGCGTGCATGTGTATTGTGTGCTACAACTTGTGGATTGTGTCTAGAGACCATGGATTTCTTAATCTTATCTCATACTCCTGAACTCTTTTGTGGCTTTGTATATATTATTCATAATATTACTTTATTCTTGATGATGAAGCTTGAGAATCCCTAGACTTTTAGTTTTAGATGAACTCGTATGTATATATTTTTTTTCCCTTAGTTTTGGATTGGAGCAAACGATAACTAATCATTAACTCGCTTATTGTTTGATCAATTTAGGAACACGTGGCATTGACCCATTTTCCAAAAGAATGACAGATGATCATGATCATTTCGTTATTGTGTGTTGAAAGTTTGGTTTCTAACAAAGGAGGAGGAGAACTACGCCCAAACTCCGCTCATCCGGTGCGCTGAGCATGAGCAACTAAGTATAATAAAGAGACTGTGGTCTCGCAATGTGAGGGAAACCTCCACTCGGTCGGTGCCCCGAGAAGAGTGAGGCTAGAATGGTAAAGTATGAGAACAAGTGAACACTGTGAACTTAATGTGACATTCATGTATTCACCAATCTCTTTATACTGGGGCACTCCCTCTTTTATAGCCACGAGGTTGGACCTCGGTCCATTTACAGGTGTGACCCTCAAATATTCCTAAGCTATCCTAGACTTTGAGGGCATTTCTGTCTTACTCGATTGGTTACCGCCTTAGTTCGCGAGCCGCCATCCCAGCTCATCACGAGCCCATGTTGGGAGTTGGGCTGGCCTTCTCATCACGCTTCGGCCTCCGCCTTGCTTTTCTGGCGGGTGATGTTCATCTTCTCTCTCGCCATGCTCCGCTCGATTTTAGCCGGGGTCCCGGATCTCCTTGCGACCTTCGACCGATTTCGGACTGAGGCTCGAGACCTTCACGTGGATCGCATCTCGAGGTAGAGCTGCCTCCGCACTCAAAACGCCTCGAGGTGGACCTCCGTCCCTCTTCTTCTGGGCCTTCCTGTCCTGAGCCGGACCTTCACTCTAGCTCTGCCTTCGGTCTTACCGCCCACTTAGGGGCCGACCGAGTGAAGGTCCTTCCCGCCACCCCGCATATCTTAACAACTCGGTCAAGTACAAGTTGCGGTGGTATGAAGCCTTCACGACTTTAGTTCACCATGTCCCAACTTTGTGTGAGGGTCTATTGCCAGATGTTATATTGAACGTGAAGGGTCGAGACTAGAGAGATTGTTACCACGGGACAAGACTACTTAAGGAAGGTGGAGCTCAAGTAGTCAAGTGTATCAAGCAAACCATGAATGAAGGGTGCGCATGCGAGGAATCAAGGTTGTTCTTTTCTACATATAGATAAGTGCACACATCAAAGGTTGTTCTTTTTACATATAGATAAGTGCACACATTTTGTATTTTGAGAAGTTAACCAATTTCAAGTCTAACTAAATATTAAAAAAATATTAATATTTATGATACCAAATAAGCATCGACTAATCACGCCATACGTATTTATTTATACTGAACCTATTTAGATATGACAATGTTGATGCTTTCTATAAAACTAGTCAAACATTTTTTTTTTTTTGCGAGGAATAAAAGTAGCCGAACTTGAGATTAGTTGAGTTCTCGACATTTTCTATTATTTTTGAGAAGGACTGATCGAGTAAAAATAACAGCTTTTAGTAGTTTGGTCTTGTGCTTTTTTTTTTTTCAACAAACCACATTCATTGATTAACAACAAGAAGATGTTAGAATCATTACAGAGTCAATGGTTACAAACTTGAGTGTGCTCAAAACCGGACACCCATGAACATGTGCAGGATTTGCACAAACACCTGGGAAATGTAAATCATTTGAATGCAAAGTATGAAATGCAAGTCTAGCTAGAGAGTCCACCATCTAGCTGTGTGATCTTTTGATCCTGCAAACAGAGGAGGCCGAAGCTGTTACCAACAAGCTGATGATTTGTGTGTATAGCTTGAGTTTCTAATCTGGGATTAGAGAGATCATCGCCATTCAGGAAATGAACCAGCTAAAGGTTGTCTGATAAGAAAATGACATTGGAGAGCTCCAAGTGGTTGGAGATAGTAGTGGCCAAAGCCAGAGCTAATGTCTCCGCCAACAGCACAGATGAACTGACCTGCATGGCTGCCTTTATGAACATGCTTATTAGCGGTGTTGTCTCTGTGTTGACGATAAATATGCCTATCCCTGCCTGTCTGGGAACAGCAGCAGGCGTATCCGACAAAGTTGAGGCATCGGTGTAACATCGGGTACCATGAACCGAGGATGAGAACTGTCCCACCGTCATTGCAAGTGAAGGGGGTTATACATGTTGCATCATTTGCATACCCTTGAGGTGTAGAGTTTGCCTCCCTTGGTTGCAGAACCGCCATGTGTTGCTGGGTCATAGAAGCATCTGTCTGAATCCGGTAGATGGAGTTGGCACCTGCAACTGTAGATGCCATACCTTGGGGCTGCGAAGAGTGAAGTGGAGGGTCCTGGAGAGGAAGTAGTGGCAGCACTGGTATGAGAGCTCTTAGGAACTGATTTGGGACAACTAGATCAGTGGGAGAATATGGAATGCATGGTTGTATCTATTCAGCTAGGGCAATTAAATGAGTCTGCATGCGTGCTTGAGCCGCTTTGTGTACCTCAAAAGAGGTCCAAGTCTTTCTTTGGAAGCTATTATCAATGCATGCTTTCCATATATACCAAAGGGTAAATAAAGTAGTGCAAAGAGTATGTTCAGAAGGATTAGAGGAAATTAAAAGATGTAAATCATTTTGGACCCCATCCTCTGAAAAAGTAATCAGATGGGTAGAAAGAGGGGGGAAAAGGTAGCCCAAACCTGAGTAGAAAGCTCACATTGAAAGAACAGATGGTTATCATCCTCACCGCAGTAAGAGCAAAATTTGTCAATATGCATAGAATATCTACATGCTCTCTCACCTATAGGCAGGGCCCTCCTAATGAGCCTCCATGCAAAGGTTTTTAGGAGTGAGGGAATGATCTTACTTTTCCAAACCTTTTGCAAAATGAGGTTTGCTTCATGTGAAATACCTCTGGAGCCTTGAGTAGGGAGGTTGTGATTTTGTTGGGAGGCTAGGCGGGAGTAATTGATTTGGTGGTGCAGATGTCATTGAAAGTAGGAGTCCATCTTAAAATATCTTGTTGGTCAAAGTTGACTATATGGGTGGATTCAATGGCTTGAACAGCTTGTTGAGTGAAAGTGGTAGTGAGCGGGTGGTGGTTCCAAGTGTGAGTACCTGGGTGCCAAAGATCTGCAACTGTGGAAGGAAGAGGGGTGTTGGTAATAGGAAGAATTAAGTGATCATAAATATCATTCCACATAGGAGACCAGGGAGGGGACCATATGAAAGAGTTGCCTGCATGAATCTGATAGATAGCATTAGATTGGAGATGATGCCTGACCTGCAAAACCGAGGACCAATAAATAGACTTTGAATGATTGTCAGGTGCTGTCCAGAAAGAGTCATTAAGGTAATATTTTGCTTTTAAAACCGAAGACAAGAAAGGGTTTTTAGTAGTTGCAACATTCCAGGTAGAGTGGATGATCAAGCTTTTAATGATGGCCTCCATGTCCCTTATACCAAGGCCACCTTGTTGTTTGGACCTACAAATATCATCCCAAGATCTGTAGGCAATGGAACTAGTATCATGTTCCTCCTATAGTCCGGCCCACCTGAATCTTCTAATAATGTTGTTTATTTTTTAAATGAAGGTTTTGGAAAAAGCACCGTTGATATGTAATAAATAGGGATAGATGCAAGGACATAGTTAATGTATTGAAGCCTACGTGCATAGTTAAGTTTGTTGGCCTTGATGGTGTCAAATTTAGCAAAGAACTTATTGTAGATGAAATTATAAGCCCTATTTTTTTGTCCTTGTGGCTAAAAATCATAGGATGTCCTAGATGCATAGTACTAGGCTGAAAGTCTTGAACAGGGAAGATAGCCTTAATACTAACTTTAATATTAGTAGGCACATTCTTACTGAGGGACGAAATTTTTTTATATCGGTATTACCGTAGCTCGATGTATTACCGTGGCTCTACTTGTGTGAGATACTATGTTATTTCACCGATGTTATATAAATTTGTGATTTGCGATGGATGATTGATTAGGGAGTTTTTCTAATGAAATGGTGCCAAAATTTTTCAAAAAATTAAATTAAAATTGGCCCAATATTTCTGAAATTTCGCATTTATCACTAGGGTCCGAAATTTTTTTTTTCTTACCGGTAGAAAAAACCTACACTCGGGAGCACATTGTGAGTTCTCACTACCGTGCCAGTAATCTGTGTTCATCCTTGAGAACGTGCGTCTTAAGAAAAGAAACAAATAAAGTAGCAGAATCACGGAGCCTTGTCCGCTGCCTCATTCTGCTTATGTAGAGCAAAACCGTAAAGCACAGGTTCTAACTTGCTGCGGAGGTTACGTGATCCGTGGCTCAGTACGGTGCTGCTTTGCGTTTTATACATACATACATATATATACTCTGAATCTCTGATTGTTTGGCACCCTTTTTCCGGGGCAGCAGGAACAATGGCAACACCAGCAGCCGCCGGTGGCGCCGGCGAGGTTTCTGTCCGAATTTCTGCGTTCGCGGACGCGGACGCTGCAGCAGGTGGCGAGCTGCATCAGATGGAGCAGATGCTCAACAGTTTTGTGCGTGTTGTTGCCTTCGGAGAGTGGGCGGGAAATGCTTTCGGCGCGCTGGCCTTCCTCTGGGCGACCGGCGTCCTGCTTGGCGGCTTCTGCTCCGATCTGGAGCCACTGGATTTCTGGTCTGCCATGGTCATTATCTTCATAGAAGCCTTCAGGTACGTGTTGCTGCCCATCGGTGTTCTTCTATTCCATCTAGGTTGACGATTACTTGATGCCACCTATATCTACATCAACCCATGTCTGTCTTTTTGGCCTCATGATTCTGTGTTGGGCCAAAGTTGGCCACACAAATCTTGCCAGCTTTTTTTTCGGTTAACGCTAATTAGAGATTAGACCAAAAGGAAACTAGCATAGCCCGATTATAAAAGCATAAGAGGACAGTGCAAGCTAAACAAAGAAGACCCAAAACACATCTATCAGGTCTTCAACATCTTGCCAGTAAAGTTTCCACGGTCTCTAGTTGCTCTGTCTTCAGTCTTCACCATCGCCGTCCAGTACTGAAGAAAGAAACCCATAAATTTTATAGGAAACCCATAAGTAGTTTTTTAGGCTATTTGACAATGATGTTTGAGAGCACAAAACCATTCGTAGTCTTGCAAATGCCCAAGTTGTTCCTGCAAAGATGGAAGTTTCCCACAAGTTTAATTTCCATGTGCCTTTGTGCTTTTGTCTGAATCTTTTGCTCGGCACTTATCAGGATTTTCAGCCGTGACTACAAACTGGACAACCTGTCCCTGTTCGGGGCGACCAAGGCACTCAAATGGATTAATGTGCCTTTCGCTCGCATGTTAGGGCGGCCGCAGGAAGGGAACGAGGTGGTGCTGTTTATGGGCTTGCTGATAGACCTTGTTACCTGGCTGCCCCTTGTTGCACCTATGAGCATGGGCACTCTCCAGGCAGCGCTACTAATTCTGATGAGCAAGATGAAGCTACGAGGTGCTTCTCAGCTGACGAACCAGCAGTCCAGGTGGCGTCGGCGACTGCTGCTGTGGGCTGTCCTAGTTGCCTTCCTGATTGTCTATGTTCTCTGGTTCATCGAACCAACGAATCGTCTCATGGATCCATCAAAGATCGTCCCATTTATTAAAGCAAAGGCTGATCAGCATCGTTACCATGCTTATCACAACCGGGCATTTGATATTGTCTCTGCGTCAACAGAGATACTAACCATGGTGGTGGCAGCGTTGCTGCTTATTTCTAGGCCACCAATACTTGCCAACCTCACAAATACTCCTTGGGGCCGGTGTCTGCTCTCTCTTGCAAAAAGTGATTTCATCCTTAATCTTGGCTTTTGGTTCGGTTGTGGTCATATGGCCACCTGCACTTACAATTGGTGGTCATGAAGTGGATCCCAATGGTTTCATCATATCATTCACAACAGTGATACTATCACTTGGCAGCCTACAATCTCCACCAAAAATGCAGCTACTCCTAGTAGTCTATCAGTTGGGTGCTGGATCGATGTGATCCTGCACATATTGTTCCTTTCCTATCTGACGGTAGAAATCCCAATTCTTGTTTTGAGTGATATTTTGGGTGCCCGTCTATTCGCATACCTCGCTGCTAGCTCATCATTCATCCTGTTGGTAGCAGTGCTACTGATTGAGAACTTCCTTATCCCAGCCGCAGTCATTCAGGTCTTGCTCTCATCTGTGAGAATCCAAAGGCTCCATTCTGATTATCAAAGGATGCCAAATGAGGACAGTGCTAGCCCAAACATGATTCCGGCGATTGAAGTCTTCTATGTGCTGGCAATATGCCAAGGTTCTTTCTACATCATGGCAAGCATTCTCGGGCTCTTCTCCTTCTTCCCACGTAGGATGCTTGTCCGTCAGTTAAAACTCAGAGGTCAGCGGGGAGCAAAAGCCATCGATCTCTACTACGAGTCTGCCTACATGACATGCATGGAAATTGGCTTGTTTTCGACAAGGAAGATGCTGAGCTTCGCCCGCTTCGTCAAGGAGTCCCTAAGCTCCAAGACAAGTGATAGGATACAGCTAGCTGCTGTTCTTATTCTTGGCAATCTCCTGCATGAAAACAAGGAAACCAATTCTAGTCAACAGCTGAGGACCAAAATCATCAGGTCTCACAAGGCATTGACCACATTGATTTCCATGCTTGGTTGGGAAGATGTCAGACACCGTGGTATCAGGCTTACTGCCGCTAGGGTCATCTCAACATTGCTGAAAGGCTTACAGTTGCTGATATCTCGGGCACACTGAAGATGGTGTCTTCACTCCTTGATGCCAGTAATGACCTACCAGCAGATCAGCAAGAAGCTTCAGCGCAAATAGATTCTTGTAGTGGAGGTAGCCAACAAAGAGGCTGCTATTGGGTACGCCGCTGTTGGCAGCAGATGAAAGACAAGTGGTCTGTTCTGGAGGAGCTGCCCTTGACTCATCAGGACTCTCTTCCAATACTTGCCATGGCAATTCTGGAGAAGCTTGCTCATGATCCTGACAATTGTGCAGAAATTGCCAGAGCCACATACCTCATTTCAAGATTATAGGCCTCATAAGCTACACAACATACAGTGAAAGTAGCAACGATGAGCAGCAGCGTGCGGTGATATGTGCATCACTGAATTTTGTGATGAGGCTTGCAAGCACTGAGGAGAAGATTGGTGTGGAGCTTCGGCAAGATCTGTGCAGCAACTTCTTTTTACTGAACAACCTCGACAGTGTCTTAGAGGACAGCCGCAGTGGCCCTGAGATAATGAAATTGGTGATTGATATCTTAACCAAGCTGGCCTTGGATCAGGATGCAAGGATAGAAATTGGGAGCTGCAAGGTGACTATAAGCAAAATCATGCATGCATTTATTGGGAAGGATGGATCAACCAATGCTTACTACGATCAGTCCCTGAGAATGGCCGCAGGGGAAGCACTTGCAAACCTTACAATACAGAGCCCTGAAAATTGCTTGGTTATCTTGGAGGAACCAGGATATGAACTTATCAAGGATCTTAAGAACATGCTGTGTGAAGATAAGTACAGATATGTTGCAGCAACACTACTCCAGAATATCTGTGAGCATGCCAAAGATGAATTGTGCCATCAAGATACAGGCGATCACCTGTCATCTGCCTTCCCAATGGTGAGCCTCTCAATATACTTACTAAGAGAAATAATTTTAGCATGTTCACTATTGTTACCATTATAGTTACTAGTTTGAAATTTGAAGCATATGGTATAGTGGAAATTATCTCTGGATCTTAGTAGGTTAAAATACTTAAAAGCATCAGCACTCATATTAAAATTATGGTGTTTGCCATAAAGTATTTGGTTAGTTTTTTTTCCTTTAGAAATTTAATGCATCTTGAATTAGTCATGATTGCCTAACATTGTTATCACACCACCGTTCAAGCAGGTGATGGAAAATATAATGTTTGAGGGAAAACACCTGGAGGTCCTAATCGGCCTTGTACCACAAATCTGTAACATAATCCCTGAACCATCTATACTTGATCAGCTACAGTTACATACCAACAAATCAGAGCTTGTTCAGAAGCTGGTGGGTGCACTCAACTCCAACAGGAAACCAAATCCTGAATTCCCTAGGATGAGAAGGGTCATAGTCGAGATGGTGATATCAATTGTGAAATTTTGTCCTCACTATGCATCTGTATTGAGAGAAACAGGGATGATGGAAGCACTGTCCAAGGTAGAAATGACCCCTTCAAAAGTGGAGAAGTACAGGGTCTTTTATGGCAACATAGGTGTTGTTTCAGAGAGTGGCCCATCTTTGACTGCTCTGGTGGCCACGGCAAAAGGGTTAATTCATTCTGCAGCTTCAACTATAGGTGCTTAACCTTGTGACCATTCATGATTAATCATCAGGGATGAATATTCATCAGTGTGGTTAATGTATGTATATATGTGTGTGTGGTAATGGGGTGTGTATTGTGTTCCAGGCCTTGTGGATTGTGTATTGTGTCATGATTAACCATTCAACTATAAATTTTGTTCTTTGTTCTTATACCATTTTCCTGTTGAACGTTGAACCTGAATGTTTTAATTTTATCAGTTAGTTGAGACGCAGACACCAGGCGGGTGTATATGACTGTTTTTTTTAAAGGTCGATCAACTGATTTCCACATCACCACGGACCATATTTTTGGAAAGCATGTGTAGCTCACGAGTCCATCCCTTACTGCACAACACAACCTTGTAACAGCCAATTTTCGATTTGTTTCTCTTGTTTGTTTTCCTTTTCACACTCGTGGCTTCCAGGTCTCTATGGTGCCACCTGTAAAAAAACATGCATCATTTGTTCCGGTTGAAAATTCATTTTATTTTTATGATTTATTATTTATTTTATTGTACTTGTCAGATTGCTTTAGTCCAAATGCTATGCTTAGATATAGATGATAGGTAACATTTACTTTACGCATAAAATGCTAATTACGCACCCATCATTCCTTTTCTGATGGCAAATTTTATACACCGTTGTTTTTATATTGGGCAAGTCCTGCAAAGTACAATTTCGTATCACACGGTGTTGTTGTTAAGTTACTTTGCATGTACTCCCTATGTTCCATTAAGTTTGAGGTTTTTGACTTTTAAACTTCATGTTTGACCATATGTCTTATTCAAAATATTTATGTGAACAATAAAATTAATTAACTAATATTTAAGTATCTTTATTGATAAAATAAGTCATAATAAAATAAATTATATTTGTGTAAAAAAATTGAACAAGACGAATCATTGAAAAAAAAGATGGCACGGAATCCAAAGCTGATAAACTCAATGGGACGAAGGGAGTACTATAAATAGGTGGTGGTCATGTCATCCTCTAAAGCCAATAAGTGGGTGGTTGACTATAGTGATGATGAAGATGAGTAGTTAAATGCACCAGGGCGCTCGAACTTGTAAACGTGTGTCATATCAATCCTTGAACTTTGAAATTCATTTCTGACCTCTTAAACTTGTTAAGTGGTATAGATAGGCCCTTGAACTTTGAAAATACATTTCTAACCCCTAAATTTGTTATGGATCCCAATTTGTTAAGTGATACATCATAGGTCCCTAAAAGGTAACTTTTAATATCTTTTAAAACTTTTTTAGAAATCAAACTTAAGAAGCAAGGAAGGGCACTAGAAGAGCTCTAAAAATCTTAATATTTCATAGGTTGGTAGAGTGAATAACATTTTTTGAGATCTTAGAATTTTTGCATTTCAAAAATAGTCAAACTTGTATATTCGATGAAATTTAGAGTATTCAAATGCATAGGACCCTCAACATAACCAAAAAACATGATAGGATAGCCAATTTTAGCTTTCTAACGAAGGGGGCATTTTTATCATGGACCTTCATAAATACTGTTAATTTTGATACACTAGTGTAGATGTGCATGCAGCCCTGAGCCCGGTAGCCGATGCGTGGCCGGAGTCTCGGCCGGCACGAGCCGGACACGGCTGCCTGCCGTTCCCATGTCGGCCCGGCCGGTGGGGCGTGGCGTGTCAGGGCTGCCCCTCGAGCCCGTGGCGGGCGGGCACAGCACCGGCCTGCCACATAGCGGCTAGAAAGGTCGACCCGGCTCCGCCCCAGTATATAACCAGCGGCGGTCGCTCCCTCTCCCCTCCCGGTCCCCAACCCTAAACCTAATCCCCACCCCGCGCCCGCGCGCTGGATCTCGCTTCGCCTCTCTGCTCTCGCTCTCTAGATCTCGCCTCCGGCGTCGCCGGCGCGCCGACGACTTCACACGCCCGACTCGAGTTCGAAATCCCTCTTCTCCATCCTTTCCCCCTCCCTCTCCTCTCCTCTCCTCCTCTCCAGTCAACATGTGAGTTCGTGGTTTTCTTGCTCGATCTGCCACCGCTCGCCATTGTTTGTCTAATCCTTTCTCCATCCGTGCTCCTCTCTCTCTCTCTCTCGTGGTTGTTGGCTTCCGCACCGTGCTCCGGTCTTGCGCAGTACCTCCCTCTCTGTAACACTAGACTGTGTTTAACTACTGCAGTCATATATATATATGGAAGATAAAACTTCCTCAAAAGATCAAAAAAAAATTGCTATCTACATAGGGGTATTATTTTAATAAAAGGTGACTTATCTAAAAGGAATTGAATTAGTAGTTGGAATTGTAGTTTTATGTGACGGTAATAAACCAATTAAATACTCTTTTTTCTTCTAACATGTTAAGACTATTTGGAGAGCTTATCACGTAGCTGTTGGGTTTTGGTAAAAGGCATAAGGCAAAAAGAATGCCATTTAATTTTTGTGGAGTTTATCACCATCATTTAGCAGATTTGGTGTGCATTTTAAGAACTTCTTTTTGGAGGGATGTAAAAATTTTTTGCCGTTGTCTTTGTTTCGGGCGGCCGTGATTTTTCAATGCACCGCTCACCCGTTTCAGCGCACCACTCGGCCATTTAGCACGTGATGGGTCGCACCATTTTTATCCCCGTCTTCTGGTTCCTCATCCAATTCTCCTCTCTCTCTCTCTCTCTCTCTCTCTCTCTCTCTCTCTCCCCCCCACCCCACCCTCCCTCCCTCTATTCTTCCCCAACTCTGATGATGTTCACTTGTGGCGCAACAAAACAGCACCACAACATGGAGGGGCGCTGGATCCATTGTGGTGTCATCTTTCCCCCTTTAAGTCAACGACAATCCACCACCGCCGCAACCCGTACCAAGGACATCGACATGTGGTGCGACATCTTCTCTCTCTCTCTCTCTCTCTCTCATTTCCTCCCCCTTTTCTTCCCCAACTCGATCCGGTGGGATTAGAAGGGGCTCGGGAGAGGCAATCCATGGGGACGGCGATCACGGCGACAATAGGGGGTGCAGCGGCATAAGGAGCGGTCAAGCAAAGTCAAGGCGGGAGCGCCCACGGACATGGCGGCGGGGGAGGGAAAAAGAGAAGAAGATCGTTGCGGGCGATAGGGTCTCGCCCAGAGGTCCCTCTCTCCCTCTGTTATTTCCCAACTCGGAGATGTTCACTTGTGATGCAAAGAACGACGGCACCGTAGCACGGAGGGGCGCGACATTCGTTGTGGTGCCATCTTCCCCCTTGCAGTCGACGGTAATCCACCACCGTCCCCAACCCATCCCAGGACGGCAACATGTGGTGCGTCATCCTCTCTCTCTCTCACACACACACACACATACATCATCTTCTCTCTCTTTTTTGTGAATCTTCTCTCTCTTTTCCCCAACTCGGATCCAGTGGGCTTAGAAGGGGCTCAGAAGAGGCAGTCTGTGGGGGACGGTAGGAGGATGATATTAGGGTTCTAGCGGCATAGGAGGCATTCGAGCAAAGTCGGGGCGGGAGTGCCCATGGCCATGGCGGTGGCGGAGGGGGCAAGGAGAAGAAGCGATAGTCGCGAGCGGTAGGGTCTTGTCGGGGTCCGTCCCTACATTCTTCCCCAAATCGAAACTCCAAAGTGATGTTCACTTGTGATGCAAAAACAGCAGACAGAGGGGTGTTGGATCCGTTGTGGCTCCATCTTTCCCCTTGTAGTCAATGACAATCCACCACTACCCCCAACCCTACCAAGGACAAGGACATGTTTTGTGCCATCTTCTCTCTCTTTTTGCAAAATCATCTTCTCTCTCTTCTTCCCCAACTCTGATCCAGTGGCCTTAGAAGGGGCTCAGGAGAGGCAATCCGTGGGGATGGTAGGAGGACGATATTAGGGTTTTTTGGCAGCATAGGAAGCGGTTGAGCAAAGTCAAGGCGGGATGGGGCAAGGAGAAGGAGATCATCACGGGTGGTAGCCTGGTAGGGTCACATCGGAGGTCCGCGGCTACAGCAGGGCGGTGGCGGTTGCAGGTACGAGGAGGGTAGGGCCGGCGGCAGGGCAGGATGGTGGGTGACGCGACCATCAGGCGAGGAAGGCAGGGGTGGCCTTGCGAGGAGGAAGATGCAGAGTCAACAGTTTTTAGCAGAAAAAGAAAGACAACCTAGATGGTTTGAGGTAACCAAAACCGGCCATGTGGCCGGACATATTTTAGGCCTCGTTTGGGAACTGGGAAGCCCCGGGGAAGCATCACCCCGGGGAGACTAATTAATCATGGTTATTTTTGGCTAATGCGCATGGAGCTGTGACGGAGAGCATGCATGGAAGCATCACCCCGGGGAAGCATGCATGCTGATACCCAGGGAGCGCAGCGCCAATCCCACCATGGGCATCAAGTTTCAGCAATCCACCGCTACATGCGGACATTTACACCGGGGAAAGGACGGGGATTTCCCAAACGAGCCGGTGTGTCCATTTCCCTTTACTTATGTGACTTTTTATTTTTCTAAAAACACAAAAAGAGATGAATTTACAACACTGATCGCATTCTCCTTGTTGGATGTTTAGAAAAAACGAATGTAAACTGCAGCCTATGTCGCAAAAATAAGTTAACTGCAGCCTGTGTCAGGAAAAAAAAAAACAGGGCCTGGAATTTACAGTGTTTTAGCCCAATTACCATGCATCCAAACAAAGCAGCCTTAGGGTAATACCACAGGTGCTGAACCTATAAAGCAATCACTACCAAGAATAGAAGCCTTGTAATAGCATTCTTATCAATCACAAGACTACTTATGTAACTGCATGATTAATTTCATCTCCTACTCATCGTTATCATCACAAGGTGAGCCACTCTATGTAATGGTGTCAACCAAGAAAGCAACCGCCACAGCATTTTCCTAGCGTTCCAGTTGTCCAATGGAGTTCTCTTTCCCGCGCTCCGGCGCACGCGCAGCTGTGATCACCTCTGTGACCGCCGCATCGTAGCTGTCCGCAGACGCCCCGGCGAACTCCGCCATGGCGTCAGTGACCGCTGCCATGCCAGCGCACAGCACCCGCCCAGCCATGCCCTCCATCCCGGTCGCCACGCCCGAGCACACTGACCCAACACCGGCCACAAAGAAGTCCAGACCGTCGATGACTCGTGCCTCAGTGGCCGCGTCAACCGCGCGCCCCCACTCCATGCACGCTAGGAACGCCGGCGGCAGCGAGTGGGTGGGGCGTGTCGCAGAGCTGCTGATGCCGAGGCATCGTCGTGCCCACGCGGCTAGTGCCCGGGCATAGGCGCGCTGCGCAAACAACCATGTCTCCAGAGCTCCTCGCCAGGCCTGTATCTCGGATTCCAATGCCAAGGCAGCCGGAGGGGGAGTTGCAGCCTCTGGTGGACCGAGGGAGATGGCAGTGGCAGCCGAGGGGTGGTGCTGGAGGAAGAGAAGTTTTGCGTCCTCGATGATGCGCTTCTGAGCTTTGTGGCCTTCAGCCATGGCGCGCCACATCCGCGATAGCCTGCATAACAAAAGAAAAGGTCAGTACCAGATTTTCAGTGTAAAAGACTAAGGTCTAAAGTATTCTGTCTGCTCAGCTATCATAGAGTTATGCTTCATTTTGTGTGATTTAAGTATGCTATAATTGTAAAAGCTTCTGTTTAGACTTCTAGACCATGTACAGTGTTCTGCTACACCAATGAAGAAGTAGACTTTGCAGTCCAAGCCTGTCAGCAATTAGTATATGAAATAGTGCTCTCCTTTTCATCTTTGAATCTTATGGTCTGTTTCTGCTTTCAGTCTACACTCTCAGAAAAGGTTTTAGAGCTTCCATGCAAGAAAATAATTGTAAAATGCTAACAGTTAGGCCCTGCTTGGATACAAATGAAGAAGTTTGGGTGCAACAAACTTTATGGTTTTGAATACCATGGTATTGCTGAAACTGTAGTTATTTTGGAGTTTTAAAACTTCACTCTAGACCTCTTTTTTTCTAAGCCATGGTTTTTGCTCATCAATGGTTCTAAAACCATAGTTTCTTGATACCATGGTTTCTTAATACTACAACATCCAAACTACTTTGTTCATTTATAATAAGCCTTCAGATTGTTCTAGCGTTTCCCTGTTTGGTCAATACGCTGATGGGTTGTTCATTTTTTTTCATTTCTCTGTTCTTAAAAAAGCGCATTCCTTCAGATCACAACCTGTTCATCTTATATTAGCTGAAAGCTTCAACGACGTCAATAGCAAACTTAAGTTGGGTGCTCTAAACTGGCTGTATTCACAATTTAGTCTTGATTATGGACATTTTTCAACAATTAACATTTTAATTTTACTTTTAACTTATGCAGCAAGTGGCAATGGTATGTAGAAAGTTCGCATTTCAAAATCCCTAGGGTGACCAGAACCATACCCTTGAATCAACTCCATAAGCTGAGGATGGAGCTCCTCATCCCTTAGAATTTCAATCCTCCTTGATATTGACTGAACGCTGTGTATTGACACCTTCAGCCGAGTTCGCAAGCTTCTCAATGCTTTGTAAGTCTTATCAACAGAGGAAGGTTCTTCGCCTTTCGAATCTTGGTTGCTCAATTGTGCCAACTTCTTCTCATAGTCGATTCTTAACCGCTCACCTGCCTGCAAGTGACCAAAACAGTTATGGCATTCGCTTTGTCTACTGGTGTAAGTTCCTGACAAAGATCATACCTTTACTTCTTTGTATAATTTCTTCTCCCATGTATAGAGTCTATCTAAGGTAGAGTGGTGACTTCCAGACATGGTACTACAAGATTCTTCAGAGTAACAGCTGCTAGTCTCATTGCCATAGAGATCATCTATTGAGCTAGAGGGAGCAAGAAGGAAACGAGAAGATGATGAAAGTGATGATGCAGAGCGCAAAAGTGCAACTGGGTTCAGCATCTTCGCTGCAATATACAATTGACAAGCTATGTTCAGTAAGTGTCAAATCTGGATCTCTAAAAAAATTAGTATTGGATCAAAAAGCAGTACCAGAAAGTTCGTTTGAGGTTGAGTACTGAGCTCTACTTGCCTCCAACATTACTGAGATTTCCTGAGCAGCGTCACATATCCCCAAGAACTGACAGTCTATATCCTTCATGGCCTCAACCAAGCTTGCTGGCCTTCGATTCAGATATACTGTGAAACCAGGAGTTTCTTCTGCATTTGCTACTCTGTTTCTCATCAATTCTTTCTTGTGTGCCTTTATATCGAGTTCTACTGTTTTGCGAGGTTCTGGTGCTTCAGTACACGGAATACCTTTGGATTCATCTCCCTTTGTTTCTTGCTTCTTATTGGAATCAAAATTCACAGAGCAAGTGCCCTCGTTAGAAACCATACACTCATCTGAATGCTCACATTCCTCATCATCATCATCTTCCTCATCGTCTTCATCTTCATCATCATCTGCATTGTCATGCTCTTCTTTTTCCTCTTTTCTGTGCATTTGTATAGTGTCTTGAAAATCTTCATCTTCCTCTTCAAGTTCTGGGATTCCTTCCTCCTCTCGTACCCGTTGTAACCTCGCAAGTTCATCATCAGTGACCACATTGTCATAGCTACTCTGAGGGCGGGATATGCAAAGCTGTCCAGTGATGAGAACGGGTTCCACAAGAAGTCCCACTGTGATGATTCCTGCTCCTGGGGCGACGGAGGTGGGTAGCTTGGCCTGTCATATGGCACGTGATAAGAATTCCTCTGTGGCTCCTGGGGTGATGATGATGGGTAGCTTGGCCTGTCATAAGATCCATAATAAGAAGTCCTCATTGCCTCCTGGGGTGATGGAGGTGCATAGCTTGGCCTGTCGTAAGGCATGTAATAGGAAGAAGAATTCCTAACTGGTTCCTGGGCCAATGGAGATGGGTTGCTTGGCCTGTTATAAGGTGGTGGGTAGTATGAAGACGATCTCACTTGTGAGTGCGTTGGTAAGAATCTATCCATGCCACTGTCATTGTCCATAGGGTAATGTGACTCAACACGGACTGTTTCCACCGGTTGTGGGTGCTCCTCAACTGACACTGATGGGTTAGGTCCTGACCTCAAGTATCTCGAGACATGAATGGTTCTCTTCTCATATGAACCATAAGGCAGACCAAGCATCTCTGGCTTCTGTTGCTTGACAGGAGAGATGAATGTATCGAAGATGAGCTCATGGTGCTCATCTCCAGCAACAAACCGTTGGAGAGACATTGAAACACGCTTCAGGGACTCAATGTAAGCAATGTGAGAAGATGCAAATCGGTTGCGCTGCTCCAGTGCCTGCTTGATGAAGTCCCTTCTGTCCCGCACATCTTGACAGCCTCCTCATCTTCTAACTTGGAAGCAGCACATCCCATCTCTCCAAAGCCTTGTAATGTTCAAGGAGCAGTCATGCTTGTATCATAATCTCTGAGCTCTGAACGCGAGAAGAAAAATGACAAAATGTTACAGAAAAGTTTCAGCTTCAGGAAACCAGGTATTGCTTCATCCATCACTGTTGAAATTACCTAAAACTGTACAAAGGTCAACTGTTGCTAGCAAGAACACTGCTGCTGAAGCCAGTGGATGGGGAGATGACTTGGGCCACAATCCTGCAATTTGGCAAGTTTCAGAGAGTTCAGAAACAACAGTGATGATGTGAAATGACCATATACAATAAGCCTACTACATTATCAACAGGGAACTCAAACATAGGTTATCCATGTGCAAGTGGAAAATCATGAGAAGATTGAGTCCATCTACTTGACCACTTATCAAGCCCTCAAATTATCATTCCCATAAGTGGAATGAAAGCTTCAAGACATCAAAAGATGATCCTTTGCAAATGAAATGCCCCACTGCAACATGCCCTACACGGCACTGCACTACACATTTGTTCGGTAGCAACCGAATTCCTTTTTCTACTAAAAGAGGACTGAGGAAGCATGAAAGTGAAGAATATCATCCTTGGCCCAGCAAGAGAAGAAGGGCCCTACCTTCTGCTACTTGCATAATGATGGTTGCAGTAAACGGACTCGACAAGTAAACTAAATTCAGTTCAGGACACTAAACTAAATTCAGTTCAGTAAGATGCAGGGTGAGGACAGCGCCTTGAAAACTAGCAGTGTTAGTACAATGCCACATTTTGTCTCTGGGAGATTAGCACAAATAATGCCATCAGTCTTTAAACTATAGACAGACACGAAAGACAATAAAAGGATATCATATAGGTGATATCAGGATCAGCCGCTAAAGAATTCAATAGTAAAACGAGAGCACGATTTTAACTGTGCAAACAGGTGGACCTGGATGGAGTAGTCGTATTCAGTTGTCTATGCAGCTGGCAAAAGGGTAAAACATAGAAACATACAAAACTGCAGGTAAAGCCCAAAATTCCGGTGATGATTTGTAGCTAATAATAACTTTGTCTCTTTGCACATTGAGAGAGAGAGAGAGAGAGAGAGAGGTCACGGGCTCTGGGTTGCTCAGGGGAACGAAACTGCTTCAGAGAAAGGAAACAGTTAGGAATCCATTGTTCAGTTTCTCTTGATAGCCTGAGAAGAAAAAATGGAATGGAACGACAATCTCTACAAAATTCCTGTTCGCACTGAAAATTTTGATCTTTTAATAGATCAGAGAAGGGGCCATTGTATACCAAGAGGTGAAACCATGAACTCAGCTGAAATTGGAAGGGCACACATGTCTCACTCTGTGACTCTGAACGGCGCCACACAGTCCATGCCGAAACAGGGTGAGCTGAAATCATGGAACAAACGCCGAAAACAAGACTAATTCCGCAACAATCTGAAAACCCACAGCACAATCCTGACGAACGCACAACCAGGCGAAGGAGATGGGAGAAAAATCAGGAAAAAAATAAAAAGAACAGAAACATCAAACACTGCTGCAGCAAGAATCGTGAAGAATTCCCCTCTCGTCAGTTGCCACATCAGAGATCGAACGGCGACAAGAAAGATGCTAAGAGACAAAAGGAGAAGGAAGGGCGAGTGAGCAGGAACACTGGAACCGGCAGACATCATTGTGAAGTGCGAAGGAAGCAAAGGCGACGAGGAACGGAACATAAAACAGAGAGAAGAGGGCGTACCGAGAAGAGAGAAACCAGGGACGGCATAGATGTTCTTGAAGCGCTCAAAAGGATGCGCGGAATTCTAGAGATCGGGAGCGGATAGGTCTACAAGAACAAGACGAATCCATTCCCTCCCTCCTCCGCCTCTCGCTCTTTCTCTCTCCACCCGCTTTGGCCCCCACAGATTTCTCTCCCCCGGCGGCTGCATCGATTGCCAAGATTAAATTAACAGAAGAAAAGGCAGGATGCGCGCGAGCTGCGTGTATGCATTCGGATTAGAATAAGAGTATCGGAGGTATACCTGAGAGACAGTGAGGGAGGGAGGGAGACGACGGCCTTCTCTTTTCTTTTCCGGGAGGCTGTTGCTGTGTGAACAAGAACGAGTAGGGAGACGACGGCAATCTCTTTATGCAGTCCGCGCAGTCCGCAGAGGGGGAGTGGAGTGGCGTGGCAGGAGAGAGACTACAACGGTCAAAAGCCTTCAAAGGAGAGGGAGAGGAGAGGAGAAATCACCGGCCATGAGAGAGAGGAAGTGGGGAGAGGAGAGAGGAAAGGAGACTCTACTGGGCAGCCAGATGCTACGCGGTTCAGGCGCTTGTTAGCAGTAGTTTTTTTTCTATTAGGGGGCCTTTGGATTGCAGGTGAAACGCAGGAAAAGTGAAGGATTTTCACAGGAAAGAATCCTTTCCTGGCCTTTGGATCGTAGAAAAACAGAGGAAATGGATCCTACGCCTCGATTCCTTAGGAAAAAAAAAAGAGGTCGGACGGATGGAAAGAATCTGGGCGCGAACCGCGCCACGCCGGGGGAACCACACGACGCCCTCCTTGCTGCCGCCACTCAGCGCCCGGCCGCCGGACCTTCCATGAGGATGCGCGTGGAGCCCCATCTCATCCGGGCGTTGTCCACCGCTGCGCCTCGCCTCACACCCCGCCCTCCTCCTCGCCGTCGGCCGCCCCGTCCAGCGACGCCATTCCTCGGGGGACTGGGAGCGCCCGGCGAAGCTCAGCGCGTCGCATGCGGCGCTTGCTCCCGTGGTCCCGATTGGCCGCTGCAGGCGGCCGGCGACCTTGGGGCGGCGTAGGGGTGGCCGGCGAACTTGGGGGCGGGAGGTAGCCGGCGACAGGGGCCGCGCAAGAGGGCACCGGCGGACCTTGGGCGAAGCAGGGCAGCCGGCGACCTTGGGGCACCGGCGGGCCTTGGGGCGACACAAGGGCAGCCGGGCGACCTTGGGGGCACACCGCGGACGCCGTCGCGGGCGGCATGGGCCGACGACCCGCGCAAGTCCGCGTGGGAGCGGGGGCGCGCCGGGAGCTCCCCCGCATGCGAGGTGTGTGTGGGCCGGGAAGAAGATAAGGTTCGCCGAGTCCCGCGTTTCTTTTCTTTTTTTCTTTTTATTTTATTGAGTGGAACCTCCGTTTCACCCGTGCTCGCTAAAGGCCTTTTGGCAAAACGCGGATAGGGTTGAATTCCACAGAAGAGAACGCCATGCCACCTCAAATCCTTTATTTTTCCTATCCCTATCCTATTACTATCCCATGTGCCAAAGGAGCCCTAATATAATATGTTATTCATTTTTTCCCCATGAAAATTGGTCTCTGCAGCAATTTTTTGGATGATAATGTTGGGCTGATGATTTCTCGCGGTTGAATAAGCGGGTTAATGTTGTTTTCTTGGGAGAGAAAACAAGTATAGCTCTTAAATCGAGATAGAATAGGGCCTTACCGTGCAGGTCGTGAGGGCGGCAGCGCTGCCGCTGCTCACCACCCCACTGTGGTGTGGTGGCTCGCCGAGCTCCTCGGGCCCGCGGGCGAGACTTTACCGCGCCCGCACTAGCCTTCCCTCCTCCGAGTCCTCCCGCCACCGCCATGGGGTTGCCCTCGCCCACCCGGTTCGACCGCCTCCTTCGCCACTCGCTGCGGCGGCATCGTCGCCGCCTTCGCCTCGTCGCCGCCTCTCGTCCCCAACACCGAAACTTGCCTAATTCGCCAACGCCTTTGGCCCGTCCAAGAGGGAATATATATATCAAATGCGCGAGGCGCGCACTAGTGATAGAGGATGACGCGTCGTTGGGTATATTTTGAGTTTCTTTTTCATATAAATTGTTTTCGGCGCATTTCAAGATATTCTTTTTCATATGAATTGTTTTCGGCGCATTTCAAGCATGACCCTATATTATTTCTTTATTAGTAGTAGTATTTTCCAAATAATACCACCCACTTATTCATTTTTTTCGTGGAAGTTGGTCCATGCAGCACATTCTTGGCAACTAAGACCTGTTTAAATCCAGCTAATTGACTATTAATTGTGTTAGCTAGAAAAAAATCTAGAAATAACTAATTGTTAGCTAAGTAGCAAATAAGGCATTAATTAACTAAGTTATTAGCTGGAGTCCAAACTTGCAGTATTTATTTCTTTAATTTTTGGTGGGTAAAACATTATTAATTTTTCGAAAGATCAACATTACTTATTTTTTTTGCAGCCAGTAATTGTTAGCTATATGGGCTATGGCATGGCCTAAAAATTAGAAATTGTTTTGCATCATATTTTTATTGAGAATTTATTTTCTTCATTTTTTTTCCTCTACTTCTCCTTGTTTCTTTGCAAAGGACCATCCTTGTGTTTGTTAGATTTAAAATCTCTTTCTTTGCATTACTTTACGCAATATACGACAATGTTTCTTATTACGCTGGCTAGATGATAAGAAGATGAGGTGTGGCCGAAACAGCCAATCTTGGACCATTCGAGAAAGTCAAAAAAGGTTCTGAAAACTTTGACATGCTATGTACCAAAACAAATTTTGTTTATATATACAATTTGTATTTTTTGATCCACGCCACTCCCATTCATCAACAACGGAGAAATCTCTCGCTTTAGGAAGCTTCACTCCATCCTTCGCATCCAAAACGGATGCCTTTTTTTATTCATTTTACCTCGATTTTTTTGGCATGATTTTCTGAATTCAGTTTGGTCGTCAGTCGATCATTTATGCGTGACCTCCATGCATGCCGCTCTAGACGCTTCACACAAATCTCATGTCCTCTTGGGGACAATTAAGTTATTAATAGCACCAAGAAACGCTTTTGAAACAGCAGGGAGAGAAGGAAACCAAAATCCTTTTTTTTTCAAGATTAAAACAAACCAAAACCTTGCTGCATGTCAGCCAAGAAACACTTCTGAAACAGCTCAGAGGGGAAAAAAAAAACCTTTTTTAAAAATTAAAACAAGCTCAAAGCTTTTCCTGCACCCAAAAACATTTTTTTTCTGAACAGACAGGTCTTGGATCAAGAGAAGAATGTGATCTGCAATCATATGAACCGTCACTCATCTCACCCAGTCACTGTGTATGCACCTTGCTGGCTGACATGCACAAGTTATGGTCGACCCCACAAGGCCACATGTTTTTTTTTTTTTTTTCCTTCAGCTGAACATGAAAAAAAGGTCACAAAAAGGATTAGGAGAATAGATGCCCTCTCAATCTTTTAAAGCCATGCTCAAATTCAGATGAAGGTTCGTCAGATGCCTTGGCTATGGATTGACCTGAAGCAAGAGGAATCATCTGTGTAGTGTAGCCTTTCCTCCCATCTAATCTAATAAAATTATTTTTAAATCCTCTTTTTCTTTTTTGGGTGCAAACGTGTCTAAGGTATGTACAAAGCAATGTGAGAGGATGAGTAGATTTAGTACACCTGGCCTGTATTGTATGACTTGCTAGTGCTAGGATTTTTATGTGTTGGTCATATCTTAACATTGATGTGGATGGTAGTTCAAAGCACTAAGAGCGGTGTAGATATTCGTCGAATGGGAACACTTCATGTAGACGCTAGAAAGAACCTAACTTTTTGAGTATGTTTTGATTGAGTTATTATTATTATCTGTTGGAGGAACTCTAATTTTAGGAAGTGGTGGTGGTTGGGGTTGTGTCATTGTGTGAGTGTGTGCATTTGTACCCTGTCTTTGCTAAAACAAACGAATTGTTGAGAAATTATAATTTTTGGTGATGTTCAATGAATGACATCTACAAATTCAGCACCCTTAAATATTTAGCCAAGTAGATACTACATTACTACTATATAATAAGTGCTGATTTGGCCAGGAAATGGTACATTATCCATCCTTGAGTGTTTTGACAAGGAAGACGAGGACGGTTGTACAAAGCAGGTCTGAAAAGGACATCTTGTATGGACGGAGAGGAGCATGCATGGGAATTTCAAAAAGATAAAGCACAGTTTGTTAACCTCCACCTCTCTCTCTCTCTCTGTCTCTCTCTCAGGGATGATAAAAGCAAAAGACATTGAAAGATTCGAGCATGCTCCTCAGTTTTTTTTTCTAGACACCTTTTGCTAGCTCAGGCCTTTATCTTGAGCTTATTAGCTGCTTCGTACTCTCTCATAGCACGCCTACATGCGGCAAAAACCTTAGCCCCTTGGATGAGAAACCACCAGCTCTCCTCTTTATGCATGCCATCTTTATTTGGACAGACAGTGATTTGTTAGGAAGTAAGAGTTTATTTCCCCTTCCATTTCATTGGGATCGAACCTGATTCTTCCTCTATCGAACAAACCAATCATTCAGTAAACTGTTAAGATGACCTTTTGCTGAACTATCACTTGGTAACGGCAAAAGGCAAAATAAAACAATCATACTAAATGCACAATTAAGCACTTCCTAATGATAAAAGTGTCCAAACACAATTTCTGTGACCGAGAGAGAGAGAGCTTGTGTTAACAAGTCAGAAGTTTTGTCTGCATGCAGTTCTGGAAATGAAAATGGTTAAGAGGTCAAAAGGCAAGAATGCAGATTAGTGAAGTGCACATGTTAAAACAAGACAAACAAGATCTTTCCATAAGTCAAGGCACTAGCAGCAAGTTTTATCAACAGTAGTATATGCTTGTGCCCATCTGGCCATCTCCCACTGCTACTTCCTCATCGGATGCCTGGAGCTGCAGCTGCAAAGGGTGTTGACACTCCCAAGGGTGTGTTTAGATCCCAAAATTTGGTGCAAAATTTTGGAAAGAATATCACATCGAAGATCAGAAGATGTTTCGTTTGTTAGTGGTAAATATTATCCTACCATGATGTAACTAGGCTCAAAAAGAACCGCCTCGCAATATACATCTAAACTGTGTAATTAGTTTATTTTTTTTACCTATATTTTGTACTTCGATAAATGTGCTTGGCATTTTGATGTGATGGGGATCTTAAATTTTCAGATAAATGAAATTTGGAGAGAAAGTTAGTGTGCTAAACACACCCCGAGACATGCCAAATGACAGTCACACCAGGGGGCCTGTTTTATTAATGTCCCATCAGTCAGAACAAGACAGTGCATCAAATGAAAATAAAGTCAGAAGAAGACACGAATGATTGGCAAGCATGGTCATTTTTGTCCTAGTTTACTGCTGCCAGTAGCCCAGTATTAGATCCATAGTACAGGGCTAACCTTAATCAACTGCCCAGCGCTTGGGATACAGCAAGAATCTCAGCTTGTGCTCTTTTCATCAGTGCCGTGTGGTGTGGGCCCACCACCGGCACCGGGGGTGAAAAAAAGCACTATTGTACTGTACGGAGTAGTACGTACTGTATAGGAGTATTTGAGAATGACAACAGTTGCTAATGCACTGAGGATTCAGTCTGGTCAATTGCTCATCCATTCAAGCAATGTAGTACACTCGTCTCTCCGAACAGCCTTTGCCATTTCCTGTTGCTGCGAACATGAAAATACTAGTGCAGCAACATTTATTTCTTTTAACGGTTATTAATTCACTTGCACTGCAAACTCCGAAAGAACCAAAAGCTGACATGAAATTTTTTATTTTTGCGAACACATGGTTGATTTATCTCAAATGTGTTTAGTTTTGATGTAGTGATTGTCAACACTCAACATTCTTTCTCTATTTTCTTTTATCTTTTTCGCCGGGCTATGGTTCACCGCAAGACACGTGGAGTGTGTCGAAAGACGTATCTCTTGGTTCGTGTTGTGCGGTGTGTGGAGCCCGGAGATGGTAGGCGACGAGGTGAGAGGTGAAGGTGCCAAGGAGGACGTGGCCGGGCCGACGACCGTGGAGGTGAAGGACGGACGTGAGGCTTGGGACCGAGGGACCGGGTGCCGGGCGGCCAGCCATGGTGGCTGACATCCGGGACATCGACGGATGCAAGAGGACGGGCAGACCGTGTCGACGACCGGGTCAAGACGGGCGAAGGCGTGCGCGCAGCGGGAGCTCGGATGACTTGGCTTTGGGCGGTCAAGACGGGCGTGACACGGTCGAGGAGGTTTGGTGGTTTGCCCTCAAAACCATCGGCGCGGGTTTCGTGGGTTTGGGCCTCAAAACCACGGGCGTTTTGGTGGTTTGGGCCTCAAAACCACAGCGCTGCTGGTTTTCGCGGGTTTGCGCCTCAAAACCCGGTGTTCCCGCGACGGAAGGACGGCACGCGGGCGGCATCGGGAGATTGCGTGGAGGCAAGGCTACCGGTGAGGAAGGCGCGTGGCCGCCGGATCGAAGATTACCCGTAGTCGACGAAATAGCCTTAGGGGTTACAAAACGACTCATGTATCCTAGGGGTAGTTTAGGCGGTAGGGAATAGGGGGCTATTTAGCGAGGCATACCCCTTCATCCTCCCTTTGCCTCTCATTTTCATATTTTTCGCTTAGGGTTACTGATCGAGGTGTGAGAGGTCCACCGATTTGTACCAAGATTTGCGCAGCAAGGGCTAGCTTTGTGATTAGCCCTCGTCACAGGTGACGTTTGGATCGATTGATCGGTGTTCTTTGTTGTTCATGAGCTGTGATTTTGAGTTCTTCACTTGTTCTTCCTGAGTTCATCATCTCCCCCTATTCTCTTCGCGATTTCTTCGATTTGGCACCGCTTTGATCTCGTTTTCTTGCGTTGATTCGTGCTAGGACGTGAGAGGATCATTTCCACCGAAGGGTTTGAGCTAATTCCTCACGAGCACGTAGATCGGGCGAAGTTTTGGATCAAGGTGACCTTTTGGGTGTGTTCTTCGTGTGATCCGCGATTTCTCTCGATTCACTCCATCAATCTCGAAATTTCCAAGGGGAAATGGTCACCCACATGCCTAGATGCTATGGCTCAATTCTGTGACCCGAGGTTTCGATTTGAGTGAGTTTGGATCGATTTTAGGGTGAGTCGCCGCGGCGGGTGCTGTTCGCTACGTCGGGGTGACCGGACGCCGGATCGGACGCGACGCCCCGATTGACCGGACGCTCCGGTGGTGTCCGCGCGCCGGTGACCGGACGCTCCGACCGGACGCACGACCGGGTCGACCCGGTCGGTCCGGCCGGCGGCGCTCGCGTAGAGGTCCGCAAGGGCGATCCGACCGGACGCTCGACGGACGCTGGACCGACTCGCCCGAGTCCTGGCCGCTGAGTCCGGCCACTCTGCGCAGGCCGCTTTTCTTCCCGCCTCTTGCGTGTTTGTTTCGTTTGGTTTCGGTTGATCCGGCCGTGAGTCTAGAGCAAACTCTAGCTCATCTACCTTGCATCCAAGGTCGTGATCATACCGTGTGGTGTGTGCTTTTTGCTCCGAGGGGTCGTGAGAGCTACAAGTCATCTAATTCGAAAGAATTTAATTGAGGCTCCCATTCACCCCCTCCCGTCGCCGTTTGGTCCTTCAATTGGTATCGAGGCGAGGTTAAGGATCAAATCCACCTTAACCGGTTCTTGATCCGCTGAAGGCGACATGGAGAGGTTTGGTCACTTTGGTGGCAAGCCTCCGGAAGTTCGATGGCACCAACTATCCCTATTGGAAGATTAAGATGCAAGCGCATCTCATGGGGATAGATTGGAGAGTGTGGGAGATCGTTGAGGGGCGAGAACTACCAAGTGTTTGCCGCCGAGTGGGTGAGGATCAAATAGCCCAACACATTGCCGAGAGATGGTCACTTGGTTGAGTTTTGCTTCGGGAGGAAGAGGGATGCTAGGCGTAGAGTGGAGTTTGAGAACCGCGACATGTACCACCCACCACTTGGCTTGTATGAGAGGGTGTGCGCTTGGTTCGAGAGGCGGTTTGCTAGGCCCTCAAGGTAGGAGGTCTCGAGAGGTTTGGGCCACGGTTTGTGAGACCGCTTTGGCGGTCGTGCTTCAAGCGTGTGGATGTAGATCCTCGCTTTGGGAGTTTTGAGGTTGAGAAGAGGAGTGCACCACGCTTTGCTATGCGTGGTGAGAAGTTTGGTAAGATGGGGCGTGGGATGTTTGTTGTGCCTAATGCATATTTGGGGCAAGATGGTCAACACCGGTACTCTTCCAAGTTTACTAACCCCGATGTTGTGCCATTTGCTCATCCCATGTTCTATTGTTGATGCAAAAGGAAGGCCGGAGGACATGTGGCTCATTGACTCGGTTGTTCTCGACACATGACCGGAAACTCTCGATGGTTCTCCACCCTCACCCCCATGAAGACAAGAGAGTACATCACTTTCGGGGGCGAAGAACAGAGGGAAGATTCTTTCACGAGGGTCGATCAGGGATCAACGACCACTTTGTGCTCAAGGATGTGGCGCTCGTCTCCAACCCGCACTTCAACCTTACATCGTTTTCTCAGCTCATGGCGGGGCACGGGTATGAGGTACGCGTTCAAGGTTGGATGTTCTCGAGTTTTGGACTCGTGGTGATCTTATTTGCCGGGATCGCGCCATTTGGGCAAGTCTTTCGAGCTGATTTCTCTCGTGGCTTTGGCACCTCTTGTTGCTTGTTGGCCGGGTCCTCCTCCGACTTGTGGAAGTGGCATAGGAGACTAGGTCATTTGAGCTTCGATCTCCTTGCGAGGTTAAGTTCAATGGATCTAATCCGAGGATTGCCTAAGCTCAAATTTGAGAAGGATTTGGTTTGTCACCCTTGTCGCCACGGGAAGATGGTATCCGCTTCCCACCACCCGATGACTTCGGATCATGACCTCTAGACCCGAGAGATTCTTCACATGGACACGCTTGGTCCATCTCGGGTGAGGTCGAGTGGGTGGGAAGTGGTATTGTCTAGTGATCGTTGACGATTTTTCGAGATACTCTTGGGTCTTTTTCATGGAGGGCAAGGATGAGGCTTTTGGTTTTGCTCGTGATTTGATTTTGAGACTAAGGACCGAGTTGGCGAGATACGACCATTCGAGCGATTCGCAGCGATGACAATGGCACGAGAATTCAAAAACTCTCGCTTTGAGTCTCTTTGCACTAACTTGGGTATCGAGCACCGCCTCTCTAGCCCTTATGTTCCACAAAGAGAACGGGATTGTTGAGCGGAAGAACCGGGCGCTTGTGGAGATGGCAAGGACCATGCTTGATGAACACAAGACTCCGAGGAAGTATTGGGCCGAGGCAATCAACACGGCGTGCCATGTCTCCAACCGTATTTTCCTCCGTGCTTTCACCAAGAAGACATCATATGAGTTGCGGTTTGGGGAGACTCGCCCAAGGTGAGTCACTTAGTGTGTTTGGATGTAGGTGCTTCATTCTTAAGCAAGGTAACCTTGACAAATTCGAGTCTCGACCGTTGATGGTATCTTTCTTGGTTATGCCTTGCACTCACACGCCTACTGGGTTCTCAACCTTGAGACTAACCGCGTTGTAGAGACGCGTGTGAGGTAACCTTCGATGAAACCGCACCTTGTTCTTCTTACGTGTTTGAGTGTGCGGGAAAGGAAGAGATGGACCGAGCATTTTTGTGGAGGAGGAGCGAGGAAGATGTTGGGCGGGGTGATCCCGGCGACTCCACCGCTTGCCCCCAAATCGACCCTGCGACGACGACGACGCCCCACGGACCGGACTCTACTACCACTACTTTACTCCGTGTGGAGCAGGCCTCCTCGGGCGAGACGGCCGCACCGCAGGAGGTTTCCGTTCCAAATGAGGGGAGGCGACATCTTGGCGACGGCGCCAAAGCACATTCAAATGTCGTCACCCCCAGAGACCATGATCGGAGGACTTGATCAAAGGGTAACTCGTTCCAAAACCTATGCTATGTGTCACTTTGCTCACTCTGCATTTATTTCCACTATTGAGCCCAAAGATCTTGACACAGCTCTATCTGATGCGGATTGGGTCAATGCCATGCATGAAGAGTTGCAAAACTTTGAGAGAAACCAAGTTCTGAAGTCTTAGTGCCACCTCCATTTCAAAGTGTCATCCCATAGGAACCAAGTGGGTGTTTAAGAACAAACAGAGTGAGGATGGGGTGGTTGTGAGAAACAAAGCCAGATTAGTTGCCCAGGGGTTTTGTCAGAAAGAGGGAATAGACTATGAGGAAACTTTTGCTCCTGTAGCCCGCATTGAAGCCATTAGGATCTTGCTTGCTTTCGCGGCCTCGAAGGGTTTCAAACTCTTCCAGATGGATGTCAAGAGTGCTTTCCTGAATGGGTTCATAGAGGAGGAGGTGTATGTGAGGCAACCCCCGGGGTTTGAGCATCCTAAACACCCGCACTATGTGTACAAGTTGTACAAGGCCTTGTACGGCCTGAAACAAGCCCCTAGAGCCTCAGTATGAGCGAATCAAAGCTTTCCTATTAGCTAAGGGTTTTGTGATGGGGGTCGTAGACAAGACCTTGTTTTACGCTTAGGAAAGGCAATGACATACTCCTAGTCCGGATATATGTGGATGATATCATCTTTGGTGGCTCTTCACATGCTATGGTATCGAGTTTTGCGAGATTATGAGCGAGGGAGTTCGAGATGAGCATGATGGGCGAGTTGACCTACTTCCTTGGACTTCAAATCAAGCAAACCAAGGATGGGATTTTCGTACACCAGGGCAAGTACACGAAGGACATGATCCGCAAGTTTCGCATGGGTGAGGCCAAGCCTCTTTCGACGCCCATGTCGACGACGACGGCCCCGGGCGAAGACAAGGATGGAGAAGCCGTGGACCAAAGGGAGTACGAAGCATGATCGGTTCGGGCCGTATACGACGGCGACGCGCCCGACATCCGTTCTTTGTGTGCCTCTGCGACGGTTTCGATCTTCGCCCGCGCACCTCTCACTTTCTCAGCTGTGAAGAGGATCTTGGTACTTGCGCTTTTACCCCCGACTTTGGCCTATGGTACTCGGCTTCTTCCACTCTCTCCCCGGGTTGGCTATTCGATTCGATTATGCCGGGTGATCGTATGCATAGAAAGTCCACTTCGGTACTTGTCGGTTTCTTGGTACTTCTCTTGTGTCTTGGTCGCCTCGTAAGCGATCCCGGTGTCGCCGGTCATTTGTTGAAGGTAGTATGTTGCTTTGCCGCCGCTTGTTGTTCCCAAATTTGTGGATGGTTGCCACTTTGAGAGACTTTGGGTTGAGGTTTTCACGTGTACCCTTGTTGTGTGATAGCATGGGAGCCGTGAGTGTAGCCAAAAACCCAGTCCCGCATTCCCGCACCAAACACATAGAGGTGAGGTATCACTTTCTCGATCACCGGAGAAAGGGGATATAGATGTTCAAAGATGTGTACACAGAGCAACAGATTGCGGACATTTTCACCAAGCCATTAGATCAAGTCCGTTTTGTCCAAATTCGAGGAGAGTTGGGCGTGTGCTATCCCTTTTGAGGGGGTAGCTTTGTAGTTGATGTACGGATGTAGTGCTAGGTTTGTTTTACTTTGTGCATTATCTTGTATCATATTGCATTCATCATGTACATTTTTGCATCTTGAGCTTCTTGGTTATATTGATCACAATGAGACTATGCTCGCTTTAGTGTAACAATTACTTGTTGGTGCTTATAGCTTGTGCTCCTTCATTCAATTGGTATATGTTATGAGCAAAGCTGTTTTTCATGTGAACTTGCTTAACAACGATGAATCTTGCAAAATGTTCACCATTGAGATAGTTCCTAGCATGTTTAAGTTGTTGAGATCCTTTGTGCTTATTATGTATGCTAAGGTGACTATGTCTCATTCACTGAAAGTTATACACTTGCTTAGATGACCACATGCTTTCATATGCTAAAATCTGAAATTTAAGCTAAGTGTATGGAAAAGATCGAGATGGGTCCATACCGCCCCACATCCAAGTCTTGGGACAACTTCTCATTGCACTTGAGTTGAACCCGAGCTTGGTAGTGTTTGACCCGCACCATTGTCTTAAGCTTCGATTGCTCACATGCATAGGCTTGACATGGTTGATTAGTAAGGCGACGGTTGTGGATAACCACTCGCACTCATGTCTTTGGACCAATGCTTGTATCCGCTAAATCTCGATAATCTTAAAATGTTGTTGGCAAGTGTTGGTTCTTTCTTTGGCATGATGGATAAACTTTGCTTGGGGTAGTCCTCTTGATATACATGTGTAGCACTTGGTAGATTTCCAGCTTACTTATGCTATGTGCTATTCTTTGTGGTGGACACCTTTTTCTCGAAATGCTTAAAAACCGCATCAAAATGCTTTCAAGACATATCTCATATCTTTTGATCGCTTTGAGCACCGTGTTAAGCACTTGATTTTGTTGCCCCGACACTACCTAGAGCATCTTTTCATTTGGATGACTATAAACTTGGAGCTCACTCATTGCACTTTGCATGCATTTTCATCGCTTAATTAGTGCATGTGCCAACAAGGGGAGAAAGATACAAAGAAAGTGAATTGTGAATTGGTATCTTGAATTGGTATCTTCAAAGGATCGCACTAGTCAAGGGGAGTAACTCGGGGGAGTATCTCTTTACCACTTTGAGCTAGATGTGTTGAGCCTTTGCCTCTGTCTTGAGGGTCTAGCTTGTGTGTGAAAGAAATTGGTAGAGATTGGTTTGGAGCTGTGCTAGTGGTGTTGAGCCTGTTCTACCTACCTCTTCTTGAGGACTAGCCGTTCTGCTTTAGCTTGGTTGTGTCGAGCCTTTTTGCCCATGTCTTTGGGAACCAAGTTTTTGCTCCTTGTTTGCTATCCAGTTAGGTTGTCTTAGCTTGCCCGGATGTGCTTTCTTCTATCTTATTCTGTCTTTGTGTTGAATGTTGACAATGCACTCATCAAGGGGGAGATTGCGAACACATGGTTGATTTATCTCAAATGTGTTTAGTTTTGATGTAGTGATTGTCAACACTCAACATTCTTTCTATTTTCTTTTATCTTTTACGCTTCGGCTATGGTTCACCGCAGACACGTGGAGTGTGTCAAGACGTATCTCTTGGTTCGTGTTGTGCGGTGTGGGAGCTCGGAGATGGTAGCCGACGGAGAGGTGAAGGTGCCAAGGAGGACGTCTTGGCCGACGGACCGTGGAGGTGAAGGACGGACGTGAGGCTTGGACCGAGGGACCGGGTGCCGGGCGGCTAGCCATGGTGGTGACATCCGGGACATCGACGGATGCAAGAGGACGTGGCGGACCGTGTCGATCGGGTCAAGACGGCGCGAGCGCGGGCGGAGCGGGGAGCTCGGATGACTTGGCGACTTCGGGCGGTCAAGACGGGCGGTGACACGTGTCGAGGAGGTTTGGTGGTTTGCCCTCAAAACCATCGGCGCGGGTTTCGTGGTTTGGGCCTCAAAACCACGGGCGGGTTTGGTGGTTTGGGCCTCAAAACCACGGTAGCGCGGGTTTCAGCGGGTTTGCGCCTCAAAACCCGAAGTGTTCCGCGGGCGGAAGGGCGGCACGTGGCGGCATCGGGGAGATTGCGTGGAGGCAAGGCTACCGGTGAGGAAGGCGCGGTGGCCGTCCGGATCGAAGATTACCCGTAGTCGACGGAAATAGCCTTAGGTTACAAAACCGACTCATGTATCCTAGGGGTAGTTTAGGCAGGAGGGAATAGGGGGCTATTTAGCGAGGCATACCCCTTCATCCTCCCTTGCCTCTCATTTTCATATTTTTCGCTTAGGGTTACTGATCGAGGTGTGAGAGGTCCACCGATTTGTACCAAGATTTGCGAGCAAGGGCTAGCTGTGATTTAGCCCGTCACAGGGTGACGCTTTGGATCGATTGATCGGTGTTCTTTGTTGTTCATGAGCTGTGATTTTGAGTTCTTCACTTGTTCTTCCCGAGTTCATCCTCTCCCCCCTATTCTCTTCGCGATTTCTTCGATTTGGCACCGTTTGATCTCGTTTTTTTCTTGCGTTGATTCGTGCTAGGGCGTGAGAGGATCATTTCCACCGAAGGGTTTGAGCTAATTCCTCACGAGCACGTAGATCGGGCGAGTTTTGGATCAAGGTGACCTTTTGGGTGTGTTCTTCGTGTGATCCGCGATTTCTCTCGATTCACTCCATCAATCTCGAAATTTCCAAGGGGAAATGGTCACCCACATGCCTAGATGCTATGGCTCAATTCTTGTGACCTCGAGGTTTCGATTTGAGTGAGTTTGGATCGATTTTTGGGGTGAGTCGCCGCCGGCGGGTGTTGTTCTTCGGGGTGGGTGACCGGACGCGACGACCGGACGCACGTCTGGATTGACCGGGACGCCCGGTGGTGTCCGCGCGTCGTGAGGTGACCGGGACGCCCGACCGGACGCGACGACCCGGCCGACCCCGGTCGGTCCGGTCGGGCGTCGCGTAGAGGTCTGCAAGGGCGATCGACCGACGCGCTCGATCGGCCGACCGACTCGCCAAAGATGAGTCCGGGCCGCGAGTCCGGCCACTCTGCAGAGGCTGTTTTCTTCCGCCTCTTGCGTGTTTGTTTTCGTTTGGTTTCGGTTGATCCGCCGTGAGTCTAGAGCAAACTCTAGCTCATCTACCTTGCATCCAAGGTCGCGATCATACCGTGTGGTGTGTGCTTTTTGCTCAGGGGTCGTGAGAGCTACAAGTCATCTAATTCGAAAAGAATTTAATTGAGGCTCCCATTCACCCCTCCTCCTGGTCGCCGTTTTGGGTCCTTCAATTTTACTCCGTAAGAAATTGAGTAGCTTCCTCAGGAACCCAGGCTTTGCATTTGCTGATTTGCATCATCTGCATGGGTTTATGATAGTGGAGCATTTTCTTTGTCTGCAAGGGTGCATAGTACTTGCAAGAGCAAAATTCAGTGGAAGGGACCCAGACAGTAATTGGGTGGATCTGAATGTTTCAGCTACTTGCTGTACTGATGTTGTTTCACTACTCTAGACAGCAACTGCAAGTGCCAAGTGCAAGATGGTGAGTACTGTATTTGGGACACACAGCTCACTCACTGCTCCCTACTCACTTCACTAGCAAAAGAGTCCAAGGCTCTGGTACAGCCGCAAGGATCAAGATCCCAGTGCTGGTAGTAGTATTCCCTTATCTACTCCGTTTCTGTTGCATGATCTGCATCTGCATCTGTATTCTGTACGCAGTGAGACACATTTGCAGGATGCAGAGGCAGCCCATGTTTGGGTGACAGTTTTTCCATGCCTGGAGGTCCGGTACATGATGATGACCTACCTAAACCAACCCTCTTAAACCAAATGACCTACCTCTTTGTCTGCACTGGAATAAAACTGTTCTTTCTGCACCTCGTAATCAAGGACTCACTCACTCACTCTCGATGCAGATTCAGATTCCTACTTCCATCCATCCAGGCTGCATTGAACGAACCGGCCATTTGCAGGATGCAGCTGTTGCCTTCACCACCTCACATGATGTGCTGCCACTGAGGCATTCACTAGTAATAGCTCCTGCATCCAATTCCAATGGATGGATGGCAAGAGCCAAGATCCACCTCACATGATATTCTGCCACTGAGGCATTCAACACTCCCTCCTTCTTGCATCCAATTCCAATGAGCCTTTTATTTTATTTTTTTTCTTTTGCAAAATGGCAAAGGCTTTTGTTTGCAGTACAGATAGTGACCAGAGTGAGTGAGGCCACATCAGCATCTCCCTGAAGAAAAATGACGGGCGCAGAGCGTTGTCGCACACCAAGAGGTCGTTGGACGTTGGCAGCAGATGCTTATCGCCGTCAGCATCTCGTGGATCTCGAGACGTGAGAGGAGATGAGAAAAAGTCTCACGTTTCCAATCCTGCACCAGTGTATAGTAGCCTGCAGGGAAGAAGCAGTAGCCTACTATCGCTGCTCCTGCCTGCGGTCCAAGGCGTGCAGCCCAGCCAGCCTATAAAACTGTGAAAATCCTGACCCCAAAGAGTACAAGAAAGGACTTGACACTGCCGTATGGAAATGGTGTTGCCAGATTCATCATCGTCAGAAAAGTGCTTCCTTTCGCTGTAGTAATTCCCCTACTAATTTCCTTTGAAAAAAAAGTAATTCCCCTACTAATTCTGATAAAAAAAGTTATCTTTTTTTCCAGCAAAGTACTAACTGTTAAACACGCCTTAAAAACCCTGCTTTGCATCAATTACTGCATTTCTTCTTCCTACTAGTGTGAAGAATGTGGTCCATGGTTAAGTGATTTGGAATCTAGTACTGGTAGAACGTAAAATCTGCACAGTGTGGTTTTATGGCACATAAATTTGCAGCAAGCACAGTGAATGATCAGTTCGCCCACACACACGCACACAAGCGCATTCATGGCAGGGCCAGCATTGATGGCCATCGCAGCAGCACAGCAGCAATAGTGTCCATCTGAAGGGGCCAGCGTCCTCCATCTCCTCCATTTGCTGCACTCATGGACTCCTGCTGATCCACGATGCTGAATTGCCAATGCAGCGTCCTTCAGACTTTTAACATTTTTTATGGTCGTCACAAAGCTTCTGGAGATGGAACTTGTAGACTGTATGACAGACTGACTGCGTGTCGTGAAAGGAAGACTCGACGACGACGACATGCTTGGAGCTTGTTTCTAAAGTTGCATCATGACCTCGCAGCAGAGCCGGCCGCACGCCTCACGAGCTCGGGAGGATTCGAGTGCCCAACGAGTGCTCTGGATCTGCTGAATGCAGCCGTGCAGCCGCAGCGAGCGCAATCATCCAAACCAAAAGGACAGGGTACGGCTACACCGATCACCAAAAAAAAGTTCAGAGATTCAGTGCTGTGAGCGTCTCAAACAAAACCGCTTGCTAGTTGCAGCAGCCAACCACCCGAGAGGAGTTTCGTCTAGCTATTCGTTTCAGAAAATAAAACAAGTTTCATCTAGGAGAGCTTGTTTAACATGGATGACACAAGGGTTTCAGAGAACAACCTGTTGCCGGCGAAACGAAGCATATATATGCTGTCCCGAGTAGAGATTGTATAAACTCAGGGGAATCTGAACGCGCAGCAACAAATGTTTAAAGCCCTACTTTAGTATGGACATTTCAATTCAACCTAAAGGCATGTACATATCATCCCATAAGGTAGCCGAAGGAATGTGGTCCGAACGCCACACAGAGCAGCTACGCCCAGCCAACAGACACCCCTGATGCTGCTACCGCCATGGCATTGCCAAACTAACTAGGGAGGTCTCAGCATATGCCCCGGAGGCAGCAGAGGCAGGCAGGCTTCGTCAACAGGGGAAGAGGATTGGGGAGCCGTCGCGGCGCAGCCGGTTCTCGGTGAGGTCCACCTTGCTCATCTTCTCCTCGCACCACAGCAGCTGCTCCTTGCTCAGCTTCCCCATCCGGAGCACTCGCGACACCACCTTGATGTCGATCAGAGCGAACAGCAGCTGGACCTCCTCCATTGTGCCTGGCCAGGTCTTGCTCTTCCACCATTTCTTCCTCTTCAGAAGCTCCTTCACCTTCGCCTCTTTCTGCAGGTTTTCAAGCATTGCCATGATTCAAGGAAGGGTACGACACAAAGGTCTGATTTGGTTATGTTAAGCAGTAAAGACATTTGCAAGGTATGCAGGCTCAGCAACCACTGTGAACAGAATCAAATGCTAGGAAAGATGTGTCCTACTACTAGCTGTTTCGATAGAAGGGGCCATACGGACAGTGCAGAAATGAACAATCGTATCAACACATTATGAAGGAGAGATTCATCATCAGTTACCCCATAGGATAAGGCTTACCTTATCGAAAGTGAAGATTGCACTTGTTGAATCGAGCTTCCACTGTGGCCATGAGCACTCATAAGGACACTACTCTTTCTCTTGTCCTTCTTCAGGAAAAAGGCGGAAAGTTAGGATAGATTCCTCTAACAATTTGATGAGATCAGGTGCGAAGATCGCTGGTTCCATCTGATCTTCAGTGTTATCTTTCCTATCTGCGACTGAATTGAGAGGACAGAAATGATAAGCAGGATAGTATTACCAAATGTTCCCCGACATGAATCATTCAGGTATGCAATCCAAACAACTGATCAAATATGCAAACACTAAAACAGACTAGCATGCTACGAAATTTAGAAACCTAGTAAAACAAAGGAAGCTTAGTCATATGAAAGAGTAACTAAACAATTCGAGACAAAATGAAACAAAGGAACAACAGTGTTTACTGTCCTACTAGGCTACTACACTATCATTATTTCCTTACTATAGAATAAAGTACAATCTAATGCATGATTTGGTACGGGGTTATAAGTACCCAACATTAAACATGATGCAGCAGTAAACGGAAAAGAACTCATTAGTAATGTAGTCAAACATTATGGAAGCACAGAGACTGAAGAAATCACCTCTAGTTACTCACAAACTTCAGAATCTATATCTGTACCTAGTCTTAATGACAGTGTAGGTGCTGACAAAAAAAAATTACCAACAATTATAGTTCAGGAAATTCTTGTGCATGGCATACTTATCCATATTATAAGTTTGCAGATAAAAAGCACTAAAACAAACGTGTACCAATTTAGTTGTAGACGTATCAACCTCAATTGTAGGAATAATGAAACAAGCAGCTCTTAGTTCCAAACATACATACTCAAGTTACCAACTTCCTAAAAGATGTTGAATAGCGGTACAAAACTAACCATTGCCAATATTTTCCCCACTGATAGATGAACACGAAACAGAAAAGAACCCATATTCAACACAGTACATCACTGCTCAATGCTCATTAATATTGCCAATGTACAGCAGATTGAATTGGATTGTACCACGTGAAATACGTGCAGGCCATTCAGTAACTGGACCTATTTATTGTAGTACTAGGCAAGTACAGGAGATAAATTATGAGTAACCAAAGGTGCAATCTGCATTACACTTAACGTAACCAAAAGAAAATGCCTCTCATGTAGAGGCAATATCAGGACAGCTATTTTTCCTCAGCATCACGATTCTAAACCATTTCTACAAGACTGTACATGATTCAAAAAATTAATTTAACACCATTATCAAACAGGTTGAACTTCTAGAATAATTTTTTTTCATGTAAACAGACAGGATTAACTTAAGTGCCAAGCAAACAGTGACCATCTGACATACCTAGCGAACAGTAAACATTCAAGAATTACAATCCAAGATGTCTCATCATGAAATAATCCAAGACTAAGAAAAACAGTTCTACTTAAAATTAATTGAAAAGCATTAGGCATTTGCTAAAAGCCTGAAACACACTGCTGTCATTTTGATGTCAAGTGCATGGTTCACATCTTTATTTGAATTTAAGTTATTAACATGCAACATAAATCTATAGAACCATAACCAACACTAAAGTTCAGTGTACATTCTAAAGCCCACAGGAACATATTTTGATGGTATAGGCTACATTTATGTTAAAAAAAGTGCAGCAATATAACCCAAAGAATCTTACCTTGAAAAGTGGGGACCTGAAGCAACTTTGACAACAAGCTCCGAGACCGTGCATATATCTCAACCCGGGTACCATGCTCAAATGGCTCATTTTCAATAAATCTCTGCAACAGGACCTGGAATTGCTGGAAGGCTTGAGCAGCAGAGCTGTAGGTTGTAGGATTATCAGGTTGTGCTGCAACAATAAGGCTCAGGTGCACATAGGTGCAATGCAGAGCCTCCCAGCTTAATGAAACATGAGCAACATATGCAGTCTCAAGTGTCTGATAAGGATCATCTTCGCTTTGCTGTTGCTGAAGTTGTTCACAATCCTCCGGGAGCTCATCTTTTCTTTTGAATGAGAGGCTGCGCAGGGTAGACGCCAATTTCGATGCTGATCTTGGAGACTTTTTGGACATGTTCAGTGACTCTACAAAGTTTTTTTTCCAAAACATCAGACTTGCCAAAGCATCCAGAATGGCTTATTTAAATATTTCAGAAATCATTGGCACTCTAGCAAACAGCAGCAAAATGACAATGTCAAATCCATTAAGCAATAGTAAACACAGAAGAGAGATTATACTGCTAGAGGGGAGGCCAAATCCTCTGAATCCTGAAGGTAGTCACTAACATGTGCTGAAGAGAAACATTTTAAACAGGAAAAAAAAATTGGCTGATGCGATGAGATACAAATACCACTTGAACTGCACTGGTACATGGGCCCAGAGTCAGCAAAAAAATTAGGATTCCAGTATCTGGATAACACTAGGCAGAAGATGACAACAGTGGTTGATTACGTTTTTCTTGCCCTTTTTGAGTGGTGTGTCTGATGCTACGGTTTCATTTTAAAAGAAAGAAAACGGTTTGAGAAAGAATACTAAAGATAATTGTGGGGATGCCAAATGAGGCAAGCAACTACCACAGAACACTTGTATTCGTTGAGCCTCTTTACAGGAGTAGGGACCATAGCTTAAAATGCTAACAAGGCACCATGTTGACCATAATCTATCTATAACACTAGAATAGCAACCACTGGACCTTGATAACTAAGAAGCATCCAAGACAAACATAGCTAATTTTAGTAGCATCAGACTAGATACGCATAATTAATCACAAGCACATATAAAAGACTATGTAAAGGCATCACATTACAACAAACTGCATGTGTGAAGCCTAAGCCAAGCATATAGGAGGAACATCCATAAGTAGCTGCACATTTTACCTGGATCCTTCATGAGCTGCGCGATCATCTTATGAAACACCAGCATCCTCTCACAGTACTTATCATAGAGCGAATCAAACCCACACAGCGGGAATCCGTCGCCAACATCCGAGTCCAGCCACTCCCTGGGGCTGCCCCCTTCCTCCTCCTCCTCGCCGCCATCCTCCTCGAGCTCGGCACACTCCTCCTCGGGAATGAGCACCATGAAGCTGTTCTTCCTGAGCTCCTTGAGCCTCCGCTTCACCTCATTCGTGATGAAATCGTCGTCATCCTCCTCATCATAATCTTCCTCTTCTTCAACAACCCCATTACCGGCACCCTCCGCCGCCGCCGCCGCCTCGACATTGTTCCCCTCCCCAATGTCCTGCTTCTGCTCCTCCAGACCCCGAGGGGTCAAATCCCCAGTACTAGCATCGTCATCTGATTCTACTACCTCTCCCCCACCCCTGACACTCTTCTTCCCCTTCCCGAACTTCTTAATCTTGAAGAAATCCATCCGCACTGAGTTGCCTGAGAGGCTATAGACCGCGACAGCTCAAACAACCAGCCCCCAAAAAAAAAAAAAAAGATCCTTTTTTTCTCTTTTCGCCGATCCTTGATCCCAAAGTCGGCCGAGCAACTTTGTTTTTTTTTTTTTTTCTGCGAACAGACAACACAGGAATCAGGGAGCATATGGATAAATAAAAGGGAATGGAACATCTAAAAGGAACCCTAAGAAATCGCGGACTCGGCGGCCGAGATAATACCTCAGGACTCAGGAGAAGAGATTATTCCAGAGGACCGCCGCAACTCGAATGCTGCGGGATCAATCCAGCCCGACGCCCCCAAGATCCGCCGAATCCGAGCCCGACCGACCCGCCTCTTCGCCCGCCGGGCGCCGGAACTCCCTCCACGGGAGAAGCCGGTTCACGGCTGCGAGTGCGAGGCGGCGGCGGCGGCGGCGGCGACCGGCATCTCCCGTGGATCGTGAAGCCCCACTCCCGGAGTGGTCGGCGCTGCGCTGCTGCTGGTTTCGTCGTCGCCTGGAGGCACAGGGGTTTTAGGAAGGGAGGAACGGTCGGGTTCCACTTCCACTCCTGGCTGGGGGCAGGGGCAGGCTCGCCGACTCTTGGCTCGCCCGTTGGTCTCGTCGGTGGTGGGAGCTGGATGCTGGCTGGAATCCAATCTTGTCAACCAACCGCGGGCTGCTGGAGGGTTTAAGCGGGGAGCGATCGCCGATTTGGGCTGTGGTTAGCGGCGGTGATTGTGATTAGCTGCTAGTCAAAGATGAGGTAGAGCACGAGGAGTGCATCGGAGACCGTGCGGTGCGGGCGTACGACGACGCCTGTCGCCGTCGCTGCATGGGTGGGTGGGCTCGGTAGGGAATTGGGCCGCATCGGAGGTAACGAGGCCCATATAGACAAAAAAAAAAAAGAAAGGGGGCCAATGAAGGCTCGGTAAGTAGATGCCCCGCGGGCCGCGGCGACAAGATTTCAGTTTTTTTTTGCGAAGAAAGATTTCAGTTTTTTGTGAGGACGAAGGTTCGCTCGAGCACGTGAAATGCTGGTATCCCTAAAAAAAAAAACGTGCCATGCTGGTAAACAAGTACTGCTGCTGTGATGTAATTCGTTCAAAATCAAAAACAAACAAACAAAGTGGTAGCCGCATGATGTAAATATAGATGTCCAACGGGCGGCCCGGTGCGGCGTGGTCCGCCGGGACGGACCGGGCCAGCCCGCTACGGGCCACGCCGGGCCACGGGCCACACCGGGCCGGACCACACCGGGCTACGGGCCGTCCCCTCGGCCCATGGTCCGTCCACGGGCTATTTTGACGCCACGCGGCCGATCGGGGCGCTTTTCACCGGGCCGGCGGTCCGTTCCTTTTTTTTTACAAATATGTATTGCATATAAACACAGTTTCAACAGTTTCAACACGGTTTCAACAAGTTTCAACACGTTTCAAGAAAGATTGAAAACACACAACAAATTTGACAAGGTGATTATGAAAATGAGTCATTAGTGCAATCTTTGCCTCATTAAAAACCTTTCTAGGTAAACCCACCCTTGTGGGAGAAACCCTAGAAAGGAAAAGAGTACAGCCAGCTCAAAAATATATTAAGTTCAAGTTTCAAGTTTCTTGTTTCAAACAGCTATCCTATTACATTAGCCAGCTAAGTGGCAAGTGGCAACAGCCAACATACAAGTCACAGCAAAAGCAAAGTCTCAAAATCAAAAGTTCACAACTCCAGCACTATCAGTCTTGCTTTTAGACTTGCAACCAAAAGCTCAAAGTCCAGCACTGCATCTGCAACCACAAACACAAACAAAATTTGTTAGTTGATTCATCAACACAGATTCAACACAGCTGGCCTCTTAGACTTGTAACTTACCTCACAGTGCTCTATCCAGTTCTCCCGCTGCCCCCAGTTCTCCCGCTGCCGGTGCCGGTGCTGCCAGTGACAGTGATACCAACAGATCCAGGTTCTTCAGAAGTGGGATCTCCATCTCCAAGCTCCAGGGTCTTGAAATGCTGAACAAGTTCTTGCTCCACAACAGTGTGCTGCGCCTTTCTTCTAGCTTGGTCCCAATCTTTGATGCATGTCAACATCTCCACATGCTCAGGCAGAAGGCGACGACGTCGGTCTTCAAGTATCCTACCTGTCAAGCTAAAACAAGATTCCGAAGACACAGTAGATACAGGGACAGCCATGATATCTCGAGCCATAATAGACAATATTGGATAGGATTGTTTGTGATCACGCCACCAAAGAAGTATGTCAAAGTTGGGGGCACCCCATGGCACAGGTCACCGTCCCGTAAGTCGTAAGTTCATTTACAAAGACCAGATGAAGAGGATGGAGTAGAGGAGGAACTTTGAAAGATCCTCCCCCATCTGTTACCTGTACCAGCAAGAGGAATTACAGGCCTCTGAGCCCTGCTTGCATCTGCACCTGAACCATATTTATCCTTATACTTGCAAAACAATCTGGTTAGTTCATCATTTACGTCACCATAGCATAAAGTATAATCAGATCCAGTTGCCTCACCAAGTAGTTCTAATGTTCTCTTGAACCCTTTCATCTTACCCAAATAACCAAACAACTCAGCACCCAACAGTCTATGAGCCTTAGTATTAGCACTAGCATTGTCTAAGGTCACAAAGAAAAACTTTATCAAGCAAATCAAACTCCTCAACCACTTGAACTATAGAGTCGGCTATGTTTTCAGCAATATGTTTGCAATCAATCAACCTAAAACCAACAACCTTTTTTTCAATTTCCCATTCTTTATTAACATAATGACACACAAATGTAGATATAATCCTCCTTAGCATTACCGGACCAAATGTCGATGTCAAAGAAACAGATGATGCAAAAGGCAAATCATTTTTTTCAAAGATATCACGTTGTTCAAAGATATAATTTAGCCATATCTCTAGTAGTTGTCTGCGCCTAGAAACAGATTTAAACAAGGGGTTGTGAGCATTTTTAATGTAATCAATCCAAGCCTCGTGTTTCACCAATGCCTAATGGAAGGTCCAAAATTTAGCTATCAAGCGACACAATTCAACACGAGCAATCATAGGATCATACTTCCAATTAGCTAAACCATTAGCATTCAAAGCAAGCCTAGACTGAACCATATCGAATGGCTCCTTTGTTTCATACATTTTTTCATGTGACGCCTCAAATGACCAAGTACCATTAGCAGAGATAGCAAGATGTATGCGCTTAGAACAATGTTTGCGAGATAGCACCAACACGAACGGCCGAAATCACCCACACCCTCCTTTATCTCATCAAAGTATCCCCACACATCGGATTTGTTCTTACCGTGATTGAGCCGGGGTGGTCGCCGTCCGCGCCATCGACATCGATGGTCGATCGAGATCAAAGCCGAGGGCAGCAGATCCTCACGGAGGTCGTCGTCGCCCTCGACCTCCAGTGTCGTCGTCCGAGCATCGCTCAGGGTCCTCGCCGTCGACGCGACCGGACGCCGATCAACCGCGGCCGGCCCGTTGAAGTCCACGGACGCCCGGCCGAACGACCTGGCCTGGCCTTGACATGCAGCTCCAAAGACCGTCCCTCGACGCCGGCCGCTGGGCGGCTCCGGCCATGTCCATCCGGCGGAGGAGACTGACTCGGCGTCAGGCACGAACCCGACAGATCACAACAGAGAACGACGAACAGTTAGAGAACAGTGGAGATCAAGAGAAGAAAGAAAGAGAGGAAGGGGGGGACGAAGATCTGACCTGCGGTGCGGCGGAGCCGGTGCCGGATTTGCAGAGGTGGCCTGGAGGAGACGCAACGGTGAGATTAGAGACGGAGGGGGGTGAAGGAAAGGGATGGAGTTTGATTCAAGCTTGCACTCACATGGCGACAGAGAGAACAAGGGAGAGGAAGAGGGGAGAGGGAAGTAAAGAGTAAAGGAAAAAGGGTCACCTGGATCGCCGGGCGAGAGATCCGACCTGAGGCACCGAGCTGACGGTGGAGGGGGACGGAGGATCCGCCGGCGAGGACCGAAAGCGTATCCGCCGGAGGACGTAGGGATCCGCCGAGGAGGACGCAGATCCGACGGACGAGCAATGCGGGCGGAGCGCCGGAGCGAGGCACCGGAGCGGATGGGGACTAGGGTTTGCGAAAGCAAAGAAGCCGCCAGCCAAGGCGCGGGCGCGGGGGAAGAATGGGGATTAGGGGTTGCGGTGCGGCACGGGCGTTTTTATACGCCTGGTATGAAGCCGGGCCGCCACCGGGCCAGGCGGCCACCGGGCCGACCGCGGCCGTGCCACGCCGTCACCTCCGCCCATGGCCCGGCCCGCCACCGGGCCGTGCCGCCCGTGGTCCGCCATAACGGGACGGACGGGCCAGCACACGCCTTTAGGCACGCGGACCGGTCATGGACTACGGGCCAAATGGCCAACTTTAGATGTAAAAACAACGGCAAGCGTAACGCACTCCGGCTTGTTTGGTTTGAACCCCGGATTATTTTGCCCGGCCCGTAGCTTCCCGGGTGTTGCCCGAGATGCGTTTGGTTGGAGCCCTGAAAATGTTCCCCGACCAGGCAAGCGCGGCCTCAGCCAAAAACACCAAAAACGAGCGCCCCTACAAAGACTCTAGTTGCCTGGGGAGATAACTAGTACTAGTTGGTTGGAATCGTGTAGAGTATGTCTTTTTCCTATCTTTTGATTCGTATACTTGCTTGGTTCTTTGGTTTTTTGGAATATACGTGGCAGTTGATACCGATTAGTACTAGTTACCTAGCTGCCCAAACGTCCTTCCATCCATTCGTCCCTTAATTAATCATGTGTATGCATTAGTTAATAATTTATTAAATTTATTTATTTAATAATAATAGTAATAAAATGCATTTATTTATATTATTTAATTGTTTACTTCCTCAATCCCAAAATAAGTACACATATCTAGATGATTTTGTTATTATAATAATAAAAAGTTTTTAATTGAGAAAATATATAGATGATTTTATTTATTTATTTATTGTTTATACAGATATAACCGTCTAGGTTTAAGTATGATATTATGTCTTTTATAAGCTTTTTAAATGTGGTGCTGTATCTTTTATTTGTCCAGAAACCAGGCTACCAACCAAACGAACTATCTTCTAACTTGCACGGCCGGGCGTATTACATCAAATTTTCGATAACTTTCGAGGGCAACACTTTTTATCGAGGCAATTACTCCGCGCTTCCATCCAAACAGACCCTCCCAGTCCGAGTGAGACTTTCTCGGAGATGAAAAAAGCAGCAAGAGTCGCGGGTGTCGGCCGGCCCATTGTCACGACACAAAAAGGTCCAAAAAGTTTTGGTGGTACGATCGACACAACATGGGGGCTGCTTGGTCACCGTCCGAAGTGACCATGCGCTCCATCTCTCTCATAGTCGTCCTCCACGCCTTTGACCTCAACGAACGAATTCTAGTTGTACTCTATGTGGAGTCGTCGTACGTCTTTCTCATGCTCACAACGCTTTTGACTCGATCTCCCATCTCCTAAACCACTCTCTGTCAAATCTTCGTGACAATGTCGCATTTGTTTTCTAGATAAAATAATAAAGTGCTTTCGTCCAAGAAGTTCTACGAAATAAAGGACCAAATGGAATACTACTTTACTCATAATACCTAACGGCTTTTCTAATAAACGCAAAAAACGTAACATGTCCGCCGTGAGTGGCCGCTTGGAAGGAGAAAGAGGGACGGAGAAAGTTGTGGTACAAAGTTATTGCATGCATTCTTTTTAGCTTTGTAAAATAAATGATGGGATCGCAAAGTCACTACTTAATTAGACATGTACTGACCAATAGCGATCTTAAATTTACTATTTCCTTACTCCCTCCGTTCCTTTACGTACGTCGCCCGGGAAGCGTGTGCGTGAGGGAAACACGGTTTTCTAGAGACAAATATTTAAGGACAAAGGGAGTACACATGTGCAGTGGAACCAAAATTCCAAGGCTAAAGCTAGTGTAGGCTTGTGTTACTCCTGTCCTATGTTTAACTTCAACTCTACCTTTGACTTATTTTTCCAACTTCGTATTTTGTCCCCACTGTGTTAAACGGATTTTTTTTTTTTTATATGTCATATAATTCTAAGGGTGTGTCTGAAAAGGACAAGGATGCGTAGTACTATTTTTCTTAACTGTGTGATGAGTTGTTTAATACTGATAACTCTAAGGATGGGTAGTACCAGTACTAGTATATCTCATAAAATTCTAACCTTTTGAATTTGGGGTGCATCTAGACAAGGCCTAGACATGTATTGACCGATAGCGATCTTAAATTTATTTCCTTACACATGTGTAGTGGAACCAAAATTCCAATGCTAAAGCAGGCTTATGTTGCTGCTGTCCTCAGTTTAACTTCAACTCTAGCTTTGATTTTACTTTATTTTTCCAACTTTGTATTGTATCCCCTCTTCTAAACCGAAGAATTTTTTTATCTCATATAATTCTATAAGGGTGTGTGTGAAAAAAGGACAAGGATGGGTAGTACTATTTTCTTGAAACTTTCCTCTCTCTCTCTAACTGTCTGATAACTGAGTGATGAGTTGTTTAATACTGATAACTCTAGGTGGAAGTTGGAGTCCATGGATGTTCAATGGATACCTTCTTCTAGTTTTAAAAAATGAACTAGAAAGAGATGGTCCCCTACCAAAATTTTGAATTTCTAGATCAATTTTTAAAATTCATGGATGTCCAAATTAGATTAGGCTTCCACCTATCCTGATAACTCTACCGAACGGAAATCCAAACCAAAGGCCAAACAAAGATAACTTTGACTCCAAAAAGGTGTGACTTATTAAAATCACAAAGCTGGGATAAAGAATAAACATAGCAAAACCATAATAGTACAATTCAACTGCCAAATGAGAGTACGAAATTCCAGATCAAGGCCTCGTTTAGTTGGCTAAAGTTTCTAACTCTTTTTTTCACTCTCTCTCCATCACATCACATTAAATACACCAAAAAGATATATGTTTGGAATATAAAATATAGGTAAAAAAAAATAACTAATTATACAGTTTAGATGTACATTCTGAGGGCGATTCTTTTGAGCCTAGTTCGCCCGTGGTAGGATAATATTTACCACAAACAAAAACGAAACGTCTTCTACAGTTTCTCACTGGGGAGTTCCAGCCAGCTACTTTTACAAGTTTTTCTACCAAGGGTGTGTTTAGAAGCCCAAATTTCCTCCAAAATTTCCCTGCATTCCCATCACATTCTATCACATCCTATCACATCGAAACATTTAATGCACCCAAAGACGTTTGCGGCCACTATAAAATTTAGGTAAATAAAAAAACTAATTGCACAGTTTAGATGTACATTGCGAGGCGATTCTTTTTGAGCCTAGTTCGCCATAATAGGATAATATTTACCACTAACAAACGAAACATCTTCAAACAATGCGATGTGACGCTTCTGAGGAATTTTCAGCCAAAATTTTGGCTTCTAAACACACCCCAACTAAACGAGGCCCAAAATCACGTGGATTGAACTGCTTCGCGTACTTGCACGGTCCTGGATCGGTAGCATTTCCTACACCCAACATGCTATATTGATTTGACCGGTCCGATGTGATCCTGGATTCGTCATCAAATCCACATGGCCCAGGCAACCCCCTGCACTGCTGAACCACTGCTCCCCACCTACCCCGATCCTCTCTTCATCCTCTGCGGGACCCACCGCCGGAAGATCTACATCAAAATGTTATTACGCGAGTCATGAGCTTAGCTGCTCACCACTGCTCGCTCCATCCGGTCCAAAATACAATCATCTAGGATGGAATGGTACAAGTACAAGACTAGGTATTTTTACGTTTAATCATCAACACAAAAAAAATCTTTATATTGATAGGTAATATAGGATTGGTATTATGAAATATATTAAGAAACACAATTACCATAACATATAAAATTTTCATTTATAGATGTGTGGGACACAGATATTCCGGACAAAATTAGCCGATCAAACCTACTCCTAACGACGGCAAAAGGGAAACCAAGCTCATTAGCAGGAGAGCGGGCGAAGCTCCCCTCGGCCGGGCCCGAAGTTCGACAAGCCCCTCCGTCTCGGACGAGCTCCCTCGGAATAGCGAGGTCCCCGACGAGCTCAAGCTCGACTAGGTGACAACTCTCCACCTCGAACGAGCTCCCATCAATATACGAGAACACACCGAACTCCACCTCGACAATCGAGCTCTTTTTCGCCTCGGACGAGCTTCGGGGTGTCCCGACCCAAGTCACTGAAGGACCGAGACACGACGCCAAGCGGCGCGCCGCGTGGCTACCAGTCTTTGCAACCTACGATAGAATCCCATCGGAAAACCACGATCCTCGGCGGCAGCGGTATGGCACTGTCGAGACCATGCCCACACCGCGCCACACGCTAAGGACAAGCACTCTGAGACAAAAATGACCTCGGCGGGTCGAGAGCTCCCCGTCGAGCTCTCACGTCACCACCGTTTTTCACCAACATCAAGTACAAACATTTAAGGACAGGCGGGCGCCATCACCGAATCGGTGGCAGACTGACGGCAGCGTGCACGACGGACGGTGGGGAGCGGGGAGTGGCGGCGGCGAAGCGAGCTCATTGTTCCCCCGGCGCCAACCGGGGAGTTCCGAGCTCGGCGGCGTGCGTGCCGCGCCGAAATCTGGAGCCGCCCCTACCCCCACACCTCCCGGCCCTTGGTATGCTGCGGGATAGGCGGCGGCGGCCAGCCAGCCCGGACGGCCGGCGTGCCCGGCCAGTCGGGGGACTTTTCTCCCCCTTCAATTTTACATTTCTTCTACTCCCTGGTCCTTAGCCGGGTGGTCGCTGTGAGCTCCCCTTGAGACTATAAAAGGGAGGGCTTGGCCATCGGGAGAGGACAAGCTATCTTGCACACTCATAACACACACTTTCGATTCACTCGATCCGGCTACACCTACGAGACTTGGGAGCTCATCTCCCTCTCTCGTCCGCTTGTATTCGCCCGATACGAGCATTTGAGCTTTGATAGTGCCACACACACGGACTAGGGTGCTCGATTGCCCGAACCAAAGATAAACCTTGTGTCATTGTCTCTTGAGCTAGGCCATCGCCGCACACATTAGCCGGTCGATTCTTGTGACCGTGGTACACGACCACGACAAGATGATATTCCTTTAAACATATTCACATTGCAAACCATGTTGATCTTGATGGAGTACATGTGCAAACGGCATCTGCACTTTTCTATATATATACCAACGTTACCTATATAATCCATGCGTCCAAAAGAAAGATATTGTTCTTGACTTTACATCACATTTAACGTTTGTCTTATTCAGAAAATTTTGTATGCGAACTATAATATGAATAAATCATTATTAAAGTATCTCTAATGATAAAATAAGTCATTATAAAATAATAAATTATATTTATACAATTTTTTTTGAATAAGATGAATGGTAAAACAAGATGTCTCGAAATTCTAAAACGATGCTTTTTTGGGACCGGAGGGAGTACTCCATCCATCCTAAAATATTTAGCGTATAGAAGTACTAGTAAAAAACAGTGTCCAAATATAAGAGATCTTGGTGCATATAAGTAGTATTTAATTGAAATAGTACCACGTTGTTATTTGCCATTTCTATTTTAATAACAAGTAGGCAAAAATCATGTATTGAATTCCATGTTGTGGCTATATCACACCAACTTAATTAACAAGTCATCCTCACTCATAAAACGATAATTTATTAGCCAATACATCAAGCATGATGTCAATTCAAAATTCATAATGTCAAACAACGACATGACAAACTAAGAGTCCTCAACTAACAAACTTTTTTTTAATTCATGAATTCCTCTAATCTTTAATTTAGAAAGAGAAACTATCGGGCGTCCTATTACAAACATTGGATAATTCACATAGAACTCGTCGATACTCATATCTTTTGGATTTTGTCGATTCCATATCCTATCAGATATCCTTCAGATCCCGGATTATCCATATCCACACATGGACATTAATTTCATCTCCGTATCCTTTAAAATCAGATTCCGATCCGTTTGGAGCAAAGCGGAGAATTATCCGCACCAATTTTACCCCTATAATCCAAAGATAGTAGAAATGAGGTACGAATGCTTCGGAAAGCAACAGGTTGCCTTATTACTTTGGACTTTGGAAATGGTAGTCATAAACCACGCAAAATCGAGGAGGAAATCTTTGCATTTGCCCGGAGAAGTAGACACAAATCTTTGCATGGACGGCTACAACTCCATACTTAACCCAAACCAACCACAACTAATCAAAAAGGCAACGCTCGCCAAGTTGGAAACCACCCACGGGCGGACGGAGGCTCTCTACGACACCGACCCGGCCACGAAAACGAACTCGACGTCGTCGTGGCCGATACCGGCACGGCACACCAGCGCAGAGTCCCTGGGCCCACGGCACAGTGACTCCATGCCCCGTACGCGCCCCCACGTCGCGGACCCAATAGCCGTCCGCCACGTGCGTCCCCGCTCCGCCACCACGTACTACCAGGCAGGTCACGTGCCCCTACCCGCCACCGTGCAGCGTCATCAAAAGAAATCTGCGCCGCTCGCCTGCAACAGAGAACGACACCGGGCGCGGGCGGGCACGCACGCACGAGTCCCTTCCTCCCTGACCTCCCTCCCCACCACCGAGTCGCGTGCGGCGCGTCGGTCGTTGGAACCAAGGATTGATTGGATTAGCCTCTGACTCGCCGAGGCGGAGGAGCTGGTGGTCGGGGAGCGACGGTTCTGGCGGGGATGGGGATCTCGAGGCCACTCCCGGCGGTTCTCGCGGTCGCGCTGACGCTGCTGATCGCCGTCGCTGGTGCGACCGCCGAGGAGCCGGTGGTGGTGGCGGCGGACTCGGTGACCGGCGCGGTGGAGGCCGCGGCGGCGGCGGTCAGGACGGAGGAGGCTGCGGCGGCGGCGCTCAGGACGGAGGCGGCCGCGGCAGCGGCGGCGCTCAGGAAGGAGGAGGAGGCTGCGGAGGCCGCGGCGCTCAGGGCCGAGCTGGGACAGCTCCACGCGAAGATCTCCGCCTTAGGTCAGTGCCTGCTGCCCAAGGTCCTTGAATCCACATGGCGCGCTTGATTTTACCTACCCGTCTGGATGTTTTTTCGCTTGCGGGGCGGCTGGGCGGGTGTTTGTAGAATAGAAAGAATCGTCGAGTTTGTTGCCTCGAGGCGGCTAGGTTGGTTAATTGATTCGTGCTGTTTCACTGGATTTCGTGGTGGTTGGTGAGCTACCCGGATCTATTTGGTGGTGGGGGTTTTTAGCGTCTTCCTGCTTCTGGGTGATGTGCGTGCGATATCGTGTAGCTTTGTCTGATTCTCTCGCTGCTGATTTCGACCGTGGGATGGATAATTCTCTCTCTTTTTGGTACACAATTGGATAATTCTCTCCTTTTTAAGAAACTGCTCGACTTTAGGGGAAAGTAACCCAGCTTCCTTGCTGTTTACATACATACATACCGTACTGCTACTAGCTTTGTTTCTGATTGCCGTTTTATACTTTATTTATTACACAAAAGTTCTCATTTACTAGTACGGTTGCACATTTACGACAGTGGGTGGTGGGCCAGTGTGTAATTGCAGCTGTTGTGCTTTTGCCATGGAGATGAGATGGTGAACCACTGCCATAACTTTTGGGGCCTGCTTCATTCATGTGTACTGAAAATTCCAACCAAATACACTTACACAGAGACCATACAGCCACGTAGTATTACTCATTGAGTAGCCAGGGGAATTCTAGCAATATTAATTAATTGCAGTAATACAGTAAATTGATGGTGCTCTGAAGATGCCTGTACTACACTACTACTGAAGAGTATAAACTCAAACTGTGCCACGGCATGGCATGGAAATAATATCTTTTCATTCTGGTATTGTTTCTGTCATAAGCAAAGCAGTTTGCTTCACTATGCCACTTTGACATTCTATATTAGCCTATGTGACCAAACTCGTTTCACTATAGAGTCGTACAGATTGAAATCGTACGCAACAATCCCTTCTAAAACATCATTATGATTGGTTTCATGCTACAGAGTCAGACATAGCAGAGCGATCTCAGGTACTGAAACATAAGGACGATGCCATCGCGAAACTGGAGAAAGCCATCGAGGAGAAGTCAAAGGCTATTACCTCTATGCAGGGCGAGATTGCTTCTCTCCAGGTATGCAATTTAAAACACAACAGTTAGTCTTAAACATTCTTATTGTTACAAATAACTGTGCACTTATGCTTATATCCATGTACAGGCAAAAGGGTCTGTAGCTGCTGAGGAGCAGGCTAATAAGGCCAATGCCAAGGTTGTTGAGCTTGAGAAGCAGGTATAGATTATAAGAGTTTATGAACATTTGGAACGTGCTAGATGTGTTTTTTGCATTTGGAACGTGCTAGATGTGTTTTGTGATTTCTCATTTTATTTTTCTCCTGTTCTAGATTGACACACTCAAAAAGGATATTGAAGCACAAAGTAGCCAGAAAGCAGCACTAGAATCTAGGGCCAACGATGCAGAGAAGAAGGTCGAAGAGCTGAATGAAAAGCTTAATAAAGTAAGTGAATAATTTTTGTCTGTGGGAAAGAAGCAATAAAGGATGAAAGTAAAATCCTTGTCTATGGAATAGTTGAGTGACTTAAAAAGGGTCGGTGGTTGACTTCTTTTAAATTTCATGTGCTACTGGAAGTGTATATGCCATCTGCTTTTCCCTTTCTAGTTGGCTATATACAAGCCTGTAACACATTCTTATGACACTAGCAGATTATTAAATTAGGTATCTATACTGGAGTCTAAAGTCCATTGAAATATAAATTATATTGAAGGCATTTGGTGAAAAACCATTCACCAAATGGATACTTTAGTTAGATGTTGGATTACATTATTCGCATATTTTGTCCTTGCTAGATCCAAAAGGAAAGTGATGAGAAAAAAAAAGCAAAAATCAAGAAGACAGAACGTGCTCTTAAAGTCGCAGAGGTATGCAATAAGTTTGTTTATTATTAATGCACTGCTCTCCTGTTTGTTGTGTGGTATTGTTACACATTTCTTCTTTCACATTGTAGGAGGAATTGCTGAGGTTGCAGTTAGAAGCAGCTGCTAAGGAAAAACAGCTCACAGAGGTTAGAATATATTCTGTCGCTGTCATCAGTTGCACTTAATGAACATATGGAAATTTTAGCAATGTAATAACTTCCTCTGAGTATACTAACAAGCATAAAATAAGACAAAAAGTTACTAAATTGGTTGCAGTGCACATTTGCTTTATACTCGGTTATGGATGGTGTTCAGAGTCCAAACATGTTTTTTATGTTCCACAAAATCATTTCACTAGGCAAAGCATATTGAGATCCTCTACTACTACTACTGATCTATTCCATGTTTCATACTCTTTATTATTTATTGTTTCTGTTTAAAAACAATCACAAAGTAGTGTAAGAACAAATAAATTGTATCTTCAGAAATTCTTGTGGTTCCCAAAAGTTATTTGTAGTGATCTATCCAGACATTGATTTCCTTCAGGGCGGTTCGCTATCAGTCAAGAGATAAGTTTCGATAAATCTTTTGTTCCACAATAGCTATATACCTCCTTTTAAGATGCACTATTTGTTGCTTGGCACTTCACTAATGTGTTTAAAGTTCTAATGCCTACCTAGACTAGGCTAAGCAGAGTATACATGTTGTAGTTCTTCTGCCTTGAACAGCAAATGCTTGTCTTTGATGATGTCTTTTCTTGCTTGTTCCGACATATTTATGATTTTCCTTTTTTCAGGTTCATGGAGCATGGTTGCCACCTTGGTTAGCGGCACAGTATGCTCACTATCTGGTAAGAGCGGAACCACAAATATTTATCAATCCAATTTCCTGTCTCAAGCTGTCCCACTGCTGACCAAAAATATGTACCGCTACAATTTACATGCTCATGCTCTCTCACTGCTATATCCATCATAATTTGTAGGAGGTTGTCTCAGGCCACTGGAATCAACATGGGAAACCTGCTGTGCATAATGTTTTGCATAAGGTGTCTCTTCGTACTACATGTTTTTTATTTTCAATTTCAAAATGCAATCCACAAATAAAACTTCCATTTATATGTCCACATATCTAATATTCCAGGCATCAGAAAAATCAGCACAGGCAAAGAAATGGGCTGAACCTCATATTGAGACTGCTAAGACGGTAATGCTCATCACTTTAGTAGTTCTTTTTGTTTTATCTTGCACTGACTGTTTGCTGACATTATTATTTTGATTGAAGAAATGGATTCCTGTTAAGGAAAAATTAGTCGTCCTCAAGAAAAATGCAGAACCTTATGTACAAAAGATATCAACAAGATCAGTGGAGTTGTACGAGTCATCAAGGGATGCTGTGACACCTCATATTGTCAAAGTTAAAGAGTTTGCTCATCCCTACTACCAGGTAATTACCGCACTTGCTGTTTCAAGAATATATACAGTTCCATTCACTTCCTTGAGGGCAGTAATGTGTTGATTAGAGTCATCCATATGCAGTTGCTGATGTTCATTTATTTGATTATGTTGGTCCAGGAAGCCAAGAAGTTTTCTAAGCCTTACATTAATCAAATTGCTGAGATCACTAAGCCACATGTTGAGAAAGTTAGAACTACTCTGAAGCCATACACTAAGAGAGCAGTTCGTGCATATGGGTCATTTCTTGAGTCGGCAACCACATACCATCGACAGGTTTGTAGTTCTCTTTTAATTCCATTCCAGTTCCTGTTGCATGCCATTTCATCTGTCCTATTCTGCCATGGGCTGTAGTTATAGATAGTAGCTGTAGCCTAAAGCCACATTTGATCTGGTATCCAACTCGTGTGACGTGCATATCTGCTCCCCAGTCTTACCTCTTACTGTCTAGATGTAGCATGCTCCCAATCTTACCTCTTACCTCTTATGGTTGCCATGGGACATGCTCTTAGTTTAGCCTTATTTCCTGATGAAGGGTGCTGTATAAATGTTTCTGCATAATGGCCTACAAAAAGGTCTAGAGATAATAGTCCCTCTTGATACTTTGTGTTCTCTTCTATTTTTAGCTGCTTCATTAAGTTAATGAATTTGAATTTTGTTTTATTATTATACTTTTAGCTGGATATATATGTTCTTTAGTTTTTTCAATCAACAACAAGAACCAAGCCTGTCAGGCCGAAGCAAGTTGGGTAGGCTAGAGTTGAAACCCAACAAGCACCCTTAGTAATGGATGTGATATTTATTTTTTTCTTTAAAAAAAAAAAACTAATGTGGCTTTCTTGTAGGCTCAAGCAAGCATCATGGACTACCTTCACCAGCATGACATAACAAAATCATTTGCAACGAAGGAGTTAGTTTGGTTCCTGGTAAGCACTTAACAGTTCACATTAATTCGGCAGTGAACTGCTTAGTGGTCATCTAACAAACATATACTTATTTATGTACAGGCTTCTGCTTTGCTAGCTCTGCCTGTCTTCATTATATACAGGCTTCTAGTAGAGACCTTCTGGTTAGTTTTTCATAAATTAAATGCTGATTTCAATCCTAATAAATACTAACCTGATATAAGTAAACTGAAATTGTCTTCCGTTGCCTTTATGTAGCACCAAAAGAATAAAAGGCCTCGTAGTGGTAACGGTAACCATGGCCACAAGAGACACAAGAGGCGACACACGGACAAGTAGATCAATTTACTGAACACTTTAGGGTTCAGTATGCTGTGTATTGTCTCAGGTCTTTGTGCAGGATTGGATTGCTCGGCTGTTCTGCTGAACCGTGGAGGAAGGAGACTTGGGTCATGTGCACCCTTACCATGAAAGCATTGTACACCACCTTTTCTCTCCTTTTTTTTTTTTTTTTTTACATTTTCGCTCCAGGTGTAATATGGTCTTCAGTGCAGCAGACCTTTTACCTGCAGTTTGCTGGGGTTCAGGGGGGTTATGCCTCGGCCTTTGTTTGATTGGTCATTGTTTATTGTAACTTGTGAATGTGTTTGAGAGTGCTTGTTTTTGTCGGCGACCTACATTCGAACTCATTACTTATGTATTTAGCTAAGTGGATGTCTCCTGTTCACTTCGTTGGTCTATGCTTGGTCGACAACATGATCTGCTAGAATGATGGTTGACGTACTCGCTGAAGCGTTATGAATAGAAAAATAATATCTATAATTTCTAGCCATGGTATGCTTGCTGTGTTATTATATTAAAATCCAGAATCTGCACATCAATTTGTCATGCAGGGTCGAGTACTGAACCTGATGCTGTTTGAGCTAACGAATAATTGCCTCGTCTTCGTTAAGAAAAAGAGCGAAGTTTATCGATGAAATTTTGCTGAAGCTGTGGAACTGCACAAGTTTGGCTTAGCCACGTTCGAACCAGAACTTTTTCTCTGTGATATGGCTTTAAACAAAACGTTATGAGCTACATATCTGGAGAATTTTAATTAATAACTTGTCTAGTGTAGGGGCTTCTTGTCCCTCCAGTTTCATCAAAAAACATATCTGGAGAATCTGTGGAAATCTATATAATTTTCAAACTATCTCCATATCAGGTCAAATAAAAAAGGTTTAACTTCAAATAAATCTATCTCCATATGAGGCCAAACGAAAAGGTTGTGATTTCTTTATGCTAATAATGAATAAGTCGAGGGCTATTTATTCACTCCCTTATGTAGCATTTTTTAATAAAAAAAGTATACAATTTTGTCATATGACTTTGTAAGAAAATTATAGTGTGAACGTGACCTATATAGTGCTCATAACATTTTTTAAAACCATCTGGGTGCCAAAAATAATTAATACATTGTTTAGATATGTACTTGTAGATTTAAACATAGTGTTTACTTTTTGTGTAATGATAACTTCAAAAAGAAAGACTACTTGAAACATAAAAGTTGTACATCCTTTCAAGGCCAATAGTTTTTATGTACATTTTCTTCATCAATGTTTATATGGAAAAGCTATAATTTTCTAAGTGATTCATTAATCTTAAATTTGTCGGTCTCATTTTTTCAAATATGCAACTAATGATAAAGTATGCACGCGCGTTGATTGGTGTATACGTGAAATATGAGCATCTAGATCTGTACTATAATTTGTAAATAAAAGAAGAAATTCACAACTAAAGTGACGTAATTAACCGTTTTGATTGGCTGTTTGTAAGACAATATATCTTATTGTTTCCCCAAAATTTCCGTTTGACGAGGCAAAACTAGTGGATTTGTGTAGGGTTTGGGATCTCAAGTGGCATCAGTTTAGATCATTCTCGGTGGGAGTTTCATTTATATGTAATAGGGTGGCACGTAGATATTTATGATAAATGACATCATTTTTCAAAAAATTTCAGCACGAGCCATGAAATGCTATAGGACTGCCTGTTAAACAATATAATTGAACTTCTATATTGACAATAGTTGTTTCAATCATTCTTGTTTTTGACACTTTCAATCATTTTTTTTTTTTGGTCCTCTTAACAAATGACGCCATAAAACGCTATAACGGAAACGGCTTCGGTGCTTAAACCAGTAGCAAGCGTAGGTTCACTTCTGATTTGAGACTTCAAACCGGTAGTTTTGAGACTTAGTGGGCAATCAAGAGCGAAACCACCTACGATTGTCCACCCTAAAATCACAGATTTTGTATTATCATATCAAGTGTACAATAAAATTCACGTCCACTTACACAATATTTACAAATAATATAAACATTGATAAAGGTTGATAAAGGTGTCATTTGGAACAACAACACTGCTAAATTTTACTAAACAAAATCGTTACAAGTATTGCTTTCGGTCACAGTGAAGGTAGCCATACACCATGCACTCTCCCTGCTCTGGTTGGGTTTGCATCACGCAGATACAATGCAACTACCTAAATCATGTCTATCTCACAGAGTTTGGCCCGACGAGGACAAGAAGGGGGTGAACCCATGTGAAGTCAGGAGATCTCAGAAAGAGTGGCCTTGAACCAAGTCCAATAATTTACCCTAAGGGGGATCACATTTCTGCAGGATACAGCAAACAACGGTTGCAGGATCAGCATCTGCAGTTTCAGGATGCGAGCTCCTTATCGGTTCAAGAGTGGATTTAAGTTCATCTGATGGCTGCAAACCAATGCAGAGAAGATCGAGCAGCAAACTCAAAGCAAACACACAAGTCCAATCATTGTTCAGGACCTTGAAACAAACACCAGAGATACGCTCATCGACTACTAGCAAGTTATTCTCACCCTTGTATAGACCCTTGAGGTATCTCCAGGGGCTTTCATTCTGAGGGTTTGCAAGAATAGCTTCAATTGTGTAGTCTACTTCTGAATCACGCACCACCATAAGGTCACCAAGAAGTGGTGATCTTGTTATAACAAAGTATCTCTGTTGGAAAACAAGTTAAACATACTTCAGTACAAGCTAAATAGCTGATCCCAATTAGTCAGCAGGGAAAAAAAACACTTAGGAAGCAGCACAGGACACAGCATAAACAGGCAATCTGAATGTCAAGAATAGTCATACAATCAATTTTTCCCAGCTTTGACCGATAGGTACATACAGCTACCTGTGTTGGTTACATGGACATAAAAGGGCAGACCCAGTGCCAGGCGGCTCCCACTTGAGTGGGGTTCTGGGGAAGGGTTTAACCGAGGCCAGCCTTACCCCCACAAATATGCAGGAGGCGGCGTCAGAACCCAGGACCTGGTGCTCAGTGGGTGAGCTTCTCACCAACTGCACCAAGCCTGCCCTTTAGTTGGTTACATGGACATGGTACAAACAAATTGCTTACATACATTTTTTTTACAAATGACAGAGAAAATGTTTACATAGACGACTGGTAATTTCTATAATGCCATAGACTTTAAAATACAGGAAGAAATCAGAACAGGTGTATTGTTATCCAGACTAATTGGATGAAACTAACATGTGATGATCTACGAACTAAATAATGAAGACAATGTAAGTTACATTGCAAAAAAACTAAAAAAGAAATGCTCAAACATGCAGGAAAAACAAGTAAATTTTAAGAGGCAAAAAATAGAGCATTACCTGATTCCAAACTGAATTATTGAAGACATCTTCCTTAAGTAGCTGGTTGCAATAATCCAATTCAGTCTCCCATCCCCCCAACGCTTGAAGAACCCACTACAATTGTAATAAGTAATAATCCTGTTAGCAGAAGAAAGATTTTAGTGGTACTCAGCTTAGCTTAGTACCCAAATTTGAAATTTAGAATACAGCAAATGGGTACACATACTTGTCTATGACACCAAGCATGGTAATTTTTTGCATCAATAGCAAGTATCTTCATTGTGAATTCATGCTCTTTATTTGCAATATCAGGTCCCAATTTCTCAGCAAGCCATCTCTTATGATGCCTGGTAATAAAATTGGACCCTGGAGGGTGAGTCATGATCTCCAGTGCAAAGAAAAAAGATGAACAAAATTTAAAACTATGGAAGATATTTAGTCAAGATATTGGCAATTGTTCATGCAAAACCTCTACAGACACTAAAGAAAAATTAGCTTCTGTGAATTACTATGTGAAAAAAAGATTTGTATAATGAAACTCACCAGATTTGGTAATTTTTCGGATTACATTCAGCAATTTTTCCAACAAATTTCATCTCCTCCAGTAAATCAGAATCTAGTGCCTCCAGAATAAGGTGCGGAACTGCCAGACCTATCAAGTAGACAATTATTCTGTGATGTTAAAAAAGTTACCAACAAAAGAATTGACCGATCTAAAAATGAAATACATGATACAAACTAAAACAACATGGTAATAAGCTAGTAATAGCATAAAAAGTAATTCTTTGATACTACACAGTATCAGTGCTGCTCAAGAATTATGTAGTATATACTGCATGAAGCATAACACAGGGAGATAGATATGCCCAAGCAGTATGCCTTTGCCTTCTACAAAAAGTCATGGAGGACGATAAAGTATTATGTATGATTGAATGATAGACAGTGTCAATATGAGAGTACAAACTTTCTAAGGCTACAGGCTTAGACTGGGTAGTTTACAAGAAAAATTCCAACTTTCTAAAACTGCCTCCACCTCCACTGCTTTTTACTACTTTCTGTAGCATTGTTGCATACTTATAATTGAACAAGCAGACAAGTAGTGGATAACAAATTGTCTCCATTGTAGTCACTGAAGCTCATCACCAACACTTGGTTTCAAGTCAGATTTGAACTAAATGGTTGAACCTCCATAGTAGTAGTATATTTTCCCTCAAAAATATCATTCTTACTTGAAAAAGAAACTTTTCAAATAACCCCACACAAATAAAGTAGGCCAAGAAAAAAGGATGCGGGGGAATTCTCACGGTGTAGTTGCCGGGGTTGAGCTCGATGGCCTCGGCGGTGAGGCGGAGAGCACGGGGGGCTTCGCTCATCGGTGAGGTAGAGGGCGCGGAAGTAATCCATGACCTCACGGAAGTCATCTCGGTAGGCGATGGCCACCGCTGGGCTAGGCCCGTCGTCCTGTGGCACCGGCACCACATCGGCCAGTTCCGGCCAACTGCTGGGGCCTGACTTAGCGTGCTCCATGGGCGATGAATCCAGATGACCAGCAGGGTTGGACCCAAGTAAAGGACTGATAATTTTTTTTGCCAAAACCAAGAAGTTAGTAGGCATAATATTTTTCAAAAAAGTTAGTAGGCATAATACTATATGTATACTTACACTTGTAATTAGATCAGATTCGAATACAAATAGTTTAAGTAACTGCACAGTTCAAATCTAGAAGCGGAGAAGTCAGCAGCAAGACAAGTGAAGAAACACAAAGGACCTAACAATAATGTTGCCTAACAATCGTTCAACCACACTATTATTTTTATACTTGAATCATTGAGCTGCCCTGTTCAGTTTAGCAGGTTAATTTGTTATTTCTAATAATGGAAGGGAAGGGCAGCTCAATGATTCAAGCACATTGTTTTCCCGTTTGGGCATTCCAGCGAACACTTGGAGGGAAGGGAAGGGCAGACAACTGAGATCGAATGGAATCAAATCCATCAGACAAAGGCAGAGAAGATTGAACTAACCGTTTTATGGACGCACCAACCGAGGGAGGCGGGTGACGGTCGTGCGGCGTCGGTGGACCTGTGGTGTCGGCGGGTGAGGGGCGGGCGGCGTAGAGATCTTGAGAAGAAGACCGGAGCAGGAGGGCGCTGGGAGGTTGAGGAAAGGCGAGCAGCGGCGGCGCGGCAGCGGTGGACGGCGGCTTGGGCCAGGAACAACGGGCAGATTTTTTTTTTTTTTTTTTTTTTTTTTTTTTGAGAAGGAGATGGGTTTTCTTTTCTGGGCTTGTATTGTATAGATAAAAAAAATCTCTTTTCTGGGCTTTGAAGCCTTTTATCCTCGCGCGACGGCCCATCAGCTATAAAGATGACATTGGCTTTGAAGCCTTTTGTTTTGTTTTATGTCACACCCAAACTTTGCAAATGTCATCAAGCATCAGCAATTGACATATGAGCTAATTCATGTATGATAAAGCATTTCTTTTTGGCCATAGTTGTGCACCTGAATGTGAAGTTGTACCATACACAATCGATTAGTGAAGCTCAAATGACCATCAATAAAGGCACCGTATATAGAAGGAAGTGTCTTGCGGATCCGAAACTACCAGGCAATGTATCTTGCCTGTGTCTTTAGATTTATTCAATCTCAGCAAGAATTAGCCTGATGAGGAATGACGTCTAGAATCAGCGAGGAAAGCTGAGGTAAGAATGTGATTATGCATTATCAAGTTTGGCACTTGCATGTTATAAGCGCATTAGCGATTTTTGACACCAAGCAGCAAGAGGGGATGTGCTTCAGCTAGACTCCGAAGGATCCAAGATTCGTGGACAAAGCTACCTGCAAAAAAAAAAAAAAAAAAAAAAGAAGACGAACGCACACCGTGTGTGTAGGATTAGCACACCAATATAATGCCAGTTTGGCTTTGAGCTTGAGAAGCATGCAAGCAAAGCAAACAGAGGCATGACATAATTTTTTTTTTTTGGACCATCAACAACTTGAGCCGTCAGAGAACGGAGACGGTTATAAGGCCTAAATGCACAGGATTAGCAAGGGATGGAGTATCATCTTCAATAGTTAAATGGTACTACCTCCGTTTCCAAATTGTAGTTCACTTTTGACTTTTCAGATCCATTTCTTTTACTATGTATCTGAGACTTGTGTGTAACTGCTAGGTGCATAAAGAAAAATCAATGTATTTAGAAAAGCCAAAGTGAACTACAATTTGGGACAGAGGGAGTAAGATTTATCAGTGGCATATGCCTCATGATCGATTCATGAAGAAGAAAACTTTGGCAACAGATATTATATTATTATAAATCTTTGACACTGCGTGTTTTCCGTAAGCACCAAAGAATTGAAAGGGCCAAAACCTGCGGGAGCATTTTGATGGGCCATCTGCAAAATAAAATATGGTCCGAAGGAGTCTTTTTTTTAATGGGCCGTAAGCACCAATCCCACCCCCATCCCAGCTCAGCCTTGATTGCCGATGCCCTCCGTCCAATTTCTGCCGGAGCAGGATGGATGTTTTGACCTGGCAGGCTGAGATGGCACGGTCGTCGTTCCTTGCGTGCTCTTTGCATTGCATCTATCCCTGTTCCGCTAAGCTCGTATCCGTCTCCGATTTTGGTCTGTTTGGTTGCATTGGCTCCGTCCGAATCTGATGTGCAATGCAACCGTGCGTACGTCGTCTCTGACTCTCATCTGCTCTCGGCTCCAACCCCATCTCGTTGCTTTCTGTAGGCAGGCAGCAGCAGGACCGACAGGACGATGTCCGTTTATCTCAAGTTTCACCGTCATCGTCATACCAAACTTGGTACAGCGGTTTGCTATATTTTTTTATGAAACAATGTTTTTAATAGTGAATTGTAAATGAAGAAGCTGTTATACAAAAATTAGAGATATAGCTAGTCTATTGGTGGTTGAGTGGCCGGTAGGAGACCTGTTGGCAACTCAGCGGCCGACAGTTACATCCGCGTCCGCCCAAAAATGTCGAAGGAAACAAAAAAAAAAAAAAAAAAAAAAAAAATAGAGATGGGAATGACAGAGTCAGACTCAGAGTCTGTGCTGGATTCACAGTTATCGTTTGGGATCCTCGAGAGCAAAAGACAAAGGCGAGCGGATAAGATTGGTGACAGAGCACTCAAGAATCTGAATCATTCAGTTAGCAATTTTAGCATGCGTCCATCATGTGTGCCAGGTCGGGTCGGGTCACGGCTGGCGCGTCGATCTCTAGCAGCGGCATCCCGTTCAGCGTACGTCGAGCGCACCCTTGCACCGTCCGGGATGCATGCGATGCGACTAGCGTTCCAATTCGACGGCGAATCAAACCTCAATTTTCTTTCTTTGGTTCAGCCATAGGATGAGCGGGCGTACGTGTTGATGGCCATGGGGATGGAGTCAGGTCAGCCGGTCAGGTCTCAGCCAAGTCACTCGGTGTCTGGATAGGGACAAACAGGGATCGCCACGCCACATACTAGTCACCATAGGGACCGCGACAGCGATTACGACGCGCGCGGTGGATGGAAAATGCAGCGGCAGCATCACATGCCTATTCAGCAACCTGGCCTGCCCATCGGCGGTGCCGGCTGCCATCTCATCCTCTCCCTACCTGCCACAGCCGCATCACGCACGCACCCATGCGGCAAGGAGAGCCACTAGTCCATCCGCAACCACGAGACCATCCCAGACCCCAGCTGCACAACATTTTTACACCTTGTCGTCCTTGTGTCTAGAACGAACGAAAATGGCACCAGCATCGACGTTGTTACACCTGGGTAACAGATGTAGTACGTATCAGCTGTGTCCCCCAACCTTTCTCTATCGTCTCCTTCGTGGAAATCACGACTGCATGCGCAGGCCGTTAGCAAGCTACTCTACCAGCTGTCTGTCCTGCCCCGATCTTGTCCAAGAGGCGTACACGAAAATACAACAAAGCATCCTTCAAGCTCTCCTCACGCCAAATTCATTTCGCCCAAACTAAACGCGTCACGTCGTTTTCTTCCAATGTTTTCCCCTCCCTTTCCCACAAGATTCACACGGAAATCATGCGTGCGTCACAGCCAAGATCGAAACCCAGCAAAGAACCAGGTAACCAAACATGACTAGTACATTATTACCTGCTGTGCTTTGACGACTGCCATGGCGCCGTCCATTCAGTTGCACATCCGTCCGTCGATTCCTGACCTCGTGTCTTCACAACACACATACACACACTGGCTGCTGGCTACAACTACAAGAAAAGCAATGCACCTGGCCACCCACTTGGGTTTAGTTTAGGGGCATCCAAAGACCTCACCCTTTTTGCCAAAGACAACCAACCAAAAGCAGTGCACCTGGCCACCTGGGGGTTTAGGGTATCCAAAGACCTCATCCTTTCTGCTCATTGCCAAATACAACTAAATGATTATGCTAAAAAAAAAAGACAACTAAATGATTCTGAATGATGTCTGCGCTGACGACCCACATGGCCGCATCACATGAGCATATACGGAGTACAAGAATGGATCCATGTTATTTAAATTAAACACAACAGACAACCAAGCTGCACCACAAAGGTTCACAGCCATATATGAATGATGATTATGATGATGATGATGGTCAGTTCAAAAGGGCAACTCAGCATGAAAAACTATTAACAGAAAAAAAAAAAAAAAAAGATATGTACTTTCCAACATAGCTTATTTCATTTATTCTACTTCTTGAGAAACATTTACGCGTCCAAAATTGTTCCATCAAAAAAGTTGCCTCCTAATGCCGGAGACGAGGGAGTTTTACTCCCCCATCTCGCGCAACTCAGTTGACAGCAGCAGATCCTTAGGTACAAGAGAGAGAAAGCCTTGGCCATACTGGGCAGGCTCAATGGAATAATCGAATGGGAGTCTATATATACAGGGGGTGGGGGGGCCTAGGCGCCTCGGCTTTAACTACACAGGCCTTGCTTATCTGACTGAGAAGAGGAGCTAATGAATTGGGAAAAGAATGGTGATGATTACATGTGCGGCCTTGGGTGGATGGATGGATGGTTACATCTCGCGGAGCAGGTTGCTGATCTTGCGGAGCTCTGTCAGGGCAGCCATTGCAGTGACCTGCCCTTTGCCTCCCAGGATGTTGTTTGAGAAGTTCTCCATGGCGCTTGGCTGTGCACGGTCTTGCTGGAACGCTGTTTCGATCACCTGTATAGATGACAACCAAGGTAATGTTATTCTCATGTCTTTGACAACTTTCAGGACGCCGAAGACTACATAAAATGTTACTCGAGGGGACTTCAAAGCACAAGATGCATTTTTCCTCTAAAAAGCAAAATGCTGACTGGTTACAATCCTATCTCTAAACATAGAAATTGTCATCAGCACTAGTATAGACTGATATCCTATTTCTAAACCTAGAAATTGTCATCAGCGCTAGTATAGACTGCTATCCTATCTCTAAACATAGAAATTGCCATCAGCACTAGTATAGACTGCTAGGAATAACAGCCTGGCAAAGAAAAACACCAAAGGGCAATAATAGGTATCTGAAATACAATACCTGGATATTTTCAAGCATGTTCTGTCCAATATTCTTCAGTGTGCCCATCACCTTCTTATTATCACCAGAAGCCAAATTTATGCCGCCGCGGGAGTTATCTGAACTCACATCAGAAGGTGAAGAGCAGGGAAGAACCGCATCATGTTTATCATTCGATGCCTCAGCACTGCCCTTATCCCCACTGCCTTCAGCTGAAGGTCTGCCAAACCTTAAGAGCCACTGTAGCTTATTGATAAGTGGCTTCCTTTCATTAGATACCATAGTTCTCTCAGAGGTTCCAACTGGATCTATGATCGTTTCAGATGCTGTTGCTTCTGAAACAGTTTTGTCCTCACAGTTACAACTGGACGACTCATCTGGCAAAACTTCATCTCTATCATCATCACCGACGCATGAATTTGAAGTAATGCTGCTCCTCTCGGAATCATTATCATTGCAATTCTCATGTTCATTACCAGCACAAGCGGCATAAAACACCGGAGAATTTTCGCCACTGGAGCAAGCTTCTGTCCTTTTCATTGAACTCTCATCAACAGACTTCACTGGTGAATCTATCAGTGGATTAAACTTTGTCACACTTGGTGGGATTACTGTTAAATTCTCACTAGCTGCCTTGAGCTTTAATTGTGAGGGCCTTTCAGAATTCAAGAGAGGGTCCTTGTGAATCGACACAACAGGGAATTCATCTTGTTGAAACTTTCCAGCAATTTCACTGGACTGTACTACTTTATCAGAATAAGAGTTCAAAAGACACCGTCTCACTGAATTCTTGGTGTCACTCTTCACACTGACTACCTTAACTGGAGAAGGATCTGACTCTGTTCTAGATAAACCAAGCCTCTGGCTCAAAGATTGCTTTAGTGATCTCTTATAAGAAAGACCCTTATCACTCTCTTTGGGAGCAGTTCCGTCATTGTGAAGATTTCTCCACTGTTTTTCCCAGTAACTCTCAGGTAATGGATGCAACGGAGTCCTTGGAGGAGTTGAAGTAGCAAGATTACTGTAAACCCTATCATAATCACAGCTATCCTTCTTTGAAAAGAGAGGTGGGGATGATACGTTCGCATCAATAGCAATAGACTGCAGAGATTTAGCTTTCTCAATTAATTTATGCACATCAACATTGTTCGAAAGTTCAATAATCTCTGAAGACACGACGTATTGATTTCAGTGGCCAGAAGGGATGATCTAAGGTGAAGAATCATAGAGACTGCCATGGCTGCGATGAATGCCCCTCTAGAAGAGCACAATATCTTAAAGCTGTATTCTTCATTTTCTCCAAGTAGCATGTCATTGGAGCAAGCAAAAACTTCATCCCATACAACTAAAAGATCATTGAGGCAGAACTCCCGTCCAAACAAGACGCGCAGCCAACGAAGAGCGAAATACTGTGGTTCTACATCCAGCTCAATGAAATGGCTATGAAGAGATGGCTCAATAATGGAAAGCAGATGGAATAAAGATGATGAGGCCTCAATGACAGGCGCTAGACTTGAGCTAGATCCAACCTTGGATGTAGAGAAAAAAACTCTGCCATGCGGACCACTCCACTACCTCCATCCATCAAACCATCAAACATTGAATAGGCATCATGTTCCATGAACCTCTCAGACAATACAATGCCTAGTTCACCCTCAGCCCCATATGCATCACTAAGTGAAATTATTTCTTTTGTATCCAGGTCAAGCACATCAAGAGTGTTAACTCTGGAAGCACTTTCAGAATCATCGCCATTGTCAGCTCCAGAATGCCATTTTGAGTCCTTTCTAGGTTTATAACTGAAAACCATATCAGTATCTGGGAAAGGCACCCCATCAAAATCATCATTGAAGCAATCCTCATGGAGCTTCCTTACTTGAGACAATTTATCGATGTCAACTTGAAGAACATACACTAGAGGAGCTAGTAGTTCGTGCATTCCTGTGAAGGTAATCCAGTAGTCAGTACATATTTTGCAATCAGATAAAAAATGTGAAAAGCAACTGATAATCATGTGGCTAAACTAATTAATCAAACTTTAATACCAACAAGACTACAGTGGCAATTATCACAACTTTATAGTAAAAGCAAGTGGTTATTTCCTTATAAGAGGAGAACTTAGTGTTTATTAATGTATCCTAAGGATTCCATCTAAAAATATAATTTTAGTTTATTAAATGATAATCACTACCAATTTATCTCTTTAATGAAATGCAAAGAAAAGGTTTCAGCCCCATGGGCATTTCTCAGAGACTGCAAAGGTAACCAGATATGCAGCAAAGGCTTATAAAAGAGTTGGTTACCTTGGCGATATCCACACTCGGGTGTTGAAGGCACCACATCAACAGTATTCTCCTCAGCATGGCCTGGCAACTAGGTGTTTGAAAGTAACTACCATCTTCTGGATATAATCGAGACAAGTCTTGGTCAACTGTCTTCTCAACTCAGCCCCTCTGAAGAAACGGCCCCAGCTGCTATCTGCATAAGGAATTTAAAAGAAATATAAGAAATTCAGAGTTTTAGCATGGAGCTTGGAGCATAGCATGCAGCATTCTTGCACCATTGTAAGGCTGCCATTATAAGAAAAATACACTGTTGCCTGTTCATGCCATATAAAAATAGAACACAAGAAATATTATCTAGCTGTAATGGAAAATCAGAGTCTAAATTAAGGACAGCATACTGCAATCAAAATTATAGACTCTACTATTAATTAGTGCCCCACCCTTCAGCTCCAATATATTTAAGAAGATAAACTTTTACCATATTTGTTCTTGTTGGTTGTTTAGAGTCAGGGGTTCCTTTCTACTGGTGTACTTATGCTACTAGGAAGCAGAAAGGCAGTATGTCAAGTGTTAATAGGCCAGATAAACACCTTTCCACTTTTATATAAATTTCTTACTAAATGCGGACAATACCACTGGAGTGTGTTACCTAAAGCCTGGTTCAAGAAAGTAGGAAACTTCATTGGTTTGGGAAATAAAATCTATGATGACAGTGTAAAATAAACATAGCAGTTCCCGCTAATATAATTATTAACAGTCTTGCACAAGTAAACGGGAGAGCGAACAAAATACATCCACATTCAGAGGATATACCATCAAAATTTCATGTTTATCATTCTCGCCATAAAATCTCGTCTAGGACAAAATACACCGGGTTCCGAGAGAGCGGGTTGTCAACAACGAGGTTGGATGATCTGTCCTCCTCCTTTGGAAGATGTGGGTCTACCATAAGGCGACGCCTCAAACTAACATATCTACAAGAAACAACAGACACCTTCGTAAGTTGAAAGAACCATTGGTCCAATCATAAGGACTAGTGAATGGCGGCACCCCAAACGCGAAGGATAGGCGAATGTAAATAATAGGCAATACATGGAGGCAAGACGTGTTTAGATAGGATCTTCTTAAAAAGATACAACAGACACAATAAACGTCCGGACTTAGAACTGAACAGGATCTACGATCAATGCATGCACTACTACGGTTATTTAGACTGCTTCGGATAGTACAGAGGAGAAGCCTGAAGAAGCCATCCGGATGTCAAAAGGCAAGGTGTAATGAGGGACATCCGGAGGAGCACCTAGGCACCTGTGAGAATAGAAACATTTAGAGCAAGTAAGCAAGAGTTCGAAGAAGCATAGAGGAACTTTGAAAGCGAGGACCATGCAATTGAAACGAATGAGAAACGTGATAGAAGTTAAGGTTCTTTGGGGTCAGAAACTTTTGTTATTTTATTGAAGAGAGTAAATTTGGCAACTATAAGATCCATAGATGTTTTTATGTTTTGTTTGTTGTACCTAAGGATGCCGCTTTCTTATAAGACGTAATGTAAGATTGTTGATGGTAATGCAGGTTACATTTCTTTTTATATGGGCACCATCATTGAGATAGGTAGTGAAAGGACACACCTTAGTTCGATGGCTATGTAGCGTATATAGGAACGTCACCAATGCTTGAGGGCTCCCGCCGGAGTCGGGCCTCGTGTGAGTACCGAGGCCTCAAGTATCCGCCCTCGGAATCATAGTCATTTGTCGAGGTGTCGGCCGTCACCGGGACAACATGAAGCTCCCTCGTTTCTTCGCAGAAGAAGTGAATAATGTGAGGGATTTATTTATCGAAGTTTAGTTTATTTATATGCGTAAGTCAATGTACTTCGTGATTTGGTCTTCTTCGGCCTCCCCGATCATATCTCCTGTGACACCCAAATAGTTCAGCGTGTCACCAATGAAGAGTAGGTTAGTTTGGTGATGAATGGTAAGGTAGGGATTTATCGCATGCCCCGCTATGGTTAGAGTGAAGTGGTACCGTGTCTATGGAGGCCGAGCCGTTGTCTTCGTGAGAATGGTGGTGCATCTAGAGAAGGTTCCTCGTCGAAAGCGGTGGTGCTTGTGAGTAGAGATAGGTCCTCTTTGTGACTGGGAAGGTTACATTTTGTGTGCTGTTCTCTGTTTCATATTGTAACGCTATGGTTCCATAGGTTGGAATAGAGCTTTGGCTCACGGGCATAAGCATGAACGCGGCATGTCCCTTTTTGAGCGGACCAACCGGCAGACTCACGAATGCTACGGTGTGGAACAAGCAATGGTTCGACCGCTGATTTGTTGAAGGCATGTCTTTGGGAAGCCGAGATGTCGATGGTCACCGAGTGTCCCAAAGGTGCGGTTGTACCACCGTATAGGTTGTTCCATGTCCCTAGAAGTGCATCCAGGTTGGGTGGTGCAGAGTTGTTGGGCTCTGCGACCATGTCCCTCTCTCGCAAGTGAGCCAAATTCGACAACAAAGTCTGCTTTCGAACCTTGTTATTGTCGAGGGATGGCACGATAGGCAAATTGTGTGTGTATAGCCCGTCGGATGTGGCCTGTTGTGATGGTGCCATCGTTGGGGCGCACATCGGTCCACGATAACCGAGTTTGCAAAGTGTTGTTCTATCATATGCGTATCGCCGTTGGTTTTATGATTGCCGGGGCTGAGGTGTACGTGGAGCCCGGAGAAGCGGTCGTGGTTACATGGTGTTATGGAACGGACATAACGGTAAATAAGGTCAGATTTTAGGTAATCTTGAAATAGCATGGTTTGGCTCGTGGTCGTTATCTTTTCGATTGATCGCAAAGACTTACAAAGTGAAACTATGTTTGGGAAACGGCCGCTGAATATGCATCTACCGGTTTGAAATAGAGAATAGAAGAACAACGAAATGCAAGTATTACTCATTTTATTTTTTACGTTTCTTGGAATATTGGAAGCGTCGAGCATGGGACTTTATAGCTACGAGACTCAAAACTGTAGTGTGGGGAAGAATCACACCACGATTTAAAACCAAAGCATTCAAAAATCTAGTCCGGAAACCCGGATGTGGATAGTATTGATATAAACAGAGGTCATAATAACTAAACAAGCTAATCATAGAGTGTTGTTGACCAGGGACATACCATTTCCTCCGAAGGTTTCTGCGGATCTGCTGAGAGTGCGGAGTGGGCTAAGAAGTGCGGTTTTGCACTCGGGAGTGAAAGAGGGATTCAGATGAATCGAGGGGAGAAAGGAAAAGGGTCGGGTGCAAGCTGTGCGGGCAAGCGAGTTCGAGGCTCGTGGCGCACTTCTTTGGAGCTCACGGAGACCGCCTGTGGGTGGATTCACGGCTAGGGTTCCTATGGGAATGGAGGGCGTATATATATTTTGCCGAGGAGACGGTCACGATGTTGGATCGCTGCTTCATTTCGGATCAACCGATTGTCTACCTCGAGGACAGCCAGTCCTTGAGCAGTGATAGCTCTACATAAACAAGAAGGGATCAAATTCTAGGATGAATCCTGTCTATGGCGCCCCTATTTCTATGGAAAATTCTAAGCAATAAAGTGTGACATGCAGGGTATAGACGCATGCGTGTTGGGCGCCATGTTCCTACTTAGGGGGCCCGGTGGAGGCCGAGCTGTTTAGAAAATATGCATTTGAACAGTCAAGTTTTTTTTTTTTGTAAGGAGCGGGTTGATTTGTTAATGCTATGTGTAGGGTTGGCACGGAAGCATCTAATCTTTGGGTGAAAGAGGGTCGGGAAGGTGATTACGATCGCTTGGCGATCGATCTGCGAAGCACCCCAGTTGGGTTGTCGTCGGAAGAGAGTAGGGGCTCACCGGATTCTCTGCGGTCAACGGCCGATTTCGAGCAAACTTAATCGGCGTAGATGCAAACGGAGGATGAGAAACGAACGAAGAATCAATGGGGTAAGAGAAGAGGAAGAGCTCACCAGGCGAAGGGGATGTGAGAGCATTGCCGGTGGGTAGGGGATCGGCCGTGGATGAGGCTCTGAATCGCTAGCGCCCGGGCGCGCGGTAGGCGCGTGAACCACGGACACGATGCCGATCTTGGCGAGCGCATCGGGCACAGAGAAAATAGGGACGGCAGAAAACGGATGCAGCAGCATACCAGCAACGAGGCCACGGCCTCGCTCCTCCGAACCCAACCGCCTCTCACGGCGTCCCTTCCTCCCCTCCAACGGGCGACCGCACACCAGCCGAGCAAAGCACCTAGAGCGGATGCAGCTGTCCACACACCACGTGACTGGACAAAAATCGCGAAGCGACCAAGATTCGGAGAGTCGAAATTCCCCAACGCCGCAGCCGACAGATCAACACACAAAAAGCGATCCCAAAGGACGCCGGGCGGCGGAATTTAAAAGGAAGACCGCGATAGGGAAAAAAGGGCGGCGGGGAAGAGAAGAGAAATTACCCGGCAAAGAACGGCGGACAGCCCCGAACGGACGGGAGGGAGCTGGTTTTATCACGCGGGTAAAGTAACAGCCGACCGAGCCGCAGCGACACGGAGCGACCCGGCTATCTACAGTGCGCGGGCTCCATCCAGAACCGAAGGAGCCCGTCCCCACCAAGACAGAGAAGGGTAGAAAAGATCGAGGGGCAGAAAACGTTTTCGCCTGCGACTCCGCCGCGCCGCCCACCGAACGGAGCTGGCCCCCGCCGCAGCCGTTCCCCAATGAACCAGGGAGCGACAACGACGTACCAGGAGGACCGAAGCCATACCGCGGGCCCCACGTCAAGTCGGAGCGGCACACGACGACCAGGGCCTGGACGCCATTTCCCAACGGCAACCGACAGATGGGGCCAGGTCTGCTCAACCAATGGACAGACGACAACGCTCGAGGCTGGGCCAATCCAGGTCTCTCCAACCGACAGGCGGGTCCGGAGGCGAGCAGCCAACAGGAGGGCGACAACGCCACTTCATCCGGTCAATCAGTTGCACGACGCGGTGACGCGCGCTCGCGAGACGGTATGGGGACGCGCGCACGAACCGTACGGCCCAAAGTCAACCCCGCCGAGCCGTCGATGGAAAAATCGAACGGCGACGGTAACAACGGATGTCGTGGACGATCTCGTTGCGCGGATTCTCCACACCAAATATTACTTTTAAATGACAAGTTGACAACTTCAGCAAGAAGATGGAACCAGTCCCCCAATTATATACATACATAGACGACGAGTTCAGCTACAATTTCTCTCATCATCAAAACTCATAGCCACGCGAACAATAAAACAACCAATTTTCAATGAGTTATTTCTTGACACCATAATCCAATTGGAAGCATTAACTCTGAATTATTGCATTGTTTCCTTGGCAAAAGACAATTTTTCTCTCTCTCATAATCATCAGACGACGAAAACAACACCCGATCAAACGAGAAGATGAGCAATAGCTCCGCCCAGCTAAGAACAAAGAGACGAGACTCCCGCCGACAAAAACGCAACAAAACAGCATGTGGGCGACAGGCAGCAAGAACAGGGAGCCAATCAGCCTCACCTCCTCCGCGAATCCGCGGCTGCGCGTCGGAGCTCGTCGACGGAGGCCCCGGGCGACGCCGGCAGGATGCCGAGATCGACCCGCCACCGGACGCTGCGCAGATTCGCGAACCGCCGCCGCCTCTCCTCCTCCGCCATGCACCCGGCGCGTGCCCCTGCCCCCTCCCTGTTCAGCCGCAGGCGGATTTGACTGCCTCCCTCCCAAATCAAATCAACAGCCCCGCAGCGCAGGTGGGGAAGAGCCAACCAAGAGCCTTTCCACGAGGCCAGACGCTATAAATAGCGTGGTGTAGCTGTATCAACCCAGAAAAGAAGGATCTTTGGTGGAATAAAGATCGGGATTTTGGAGGATTTTGGTTTTGGTGGAGGAGGAGGTGCGAGGTGGAAGGCGATGATTTTTCCTGCCCTCCTGTGCACTCGCGAGAATGGCGTGGCGCCTTGCTTCGTTGGGGAAGAGGGGGCTGGATGATTTGGCTGGCTCCTTGGGGTGGGTGACAGGAGGGTGAGCAAGCAAGCAGAGGAACAGGGAGGAAGGGGAGGGTGTCTCCTCTCTCTTTATTATTATCTTGCTTTGTTTTTCTATTTTTTGTTTATTATTATTAGGAGAAATATATAGGATCTAGAAGAAGGTTGGGGATTTTGTTCTCTACTGGGAAGGAGAGTAGGAGTTGGTTAGAGAAGGGAGATGTTGATGACTAGGATGACTGGTGAGTGATTGGCTAGGTGGCTTGGCTTATTGGCATTATCTCTTGTTCTTTTGTCTACCTGCTGAGGTTGGAATATTTTGGAGAACATGTAGGTAGCATATGTTTATGTATTTTCCATGACATTATTTTTCCATATTGTTTATTTTATATATATATTATTTGTGTGTTGGGTTGTGAAGGGAACAAACATGAATGGATGGGAGGAGGGAGAGGTAGGTATGGTGACGTGTGCTCTTGTTGTTATGTGGTCTATTTTGGTGGAGGGATGAAGAATTAAATTTGTTTGGTCCACAATGTTTTACTTACTTAAAGTTTAGTGCAGTTGATTGCTGGCGAAAGGATTTTTTTTTTCTCTTTGTGTGACTTCTATGATTAATAGGAGGGCATGCAAATATTTCACCCATATGGACATTTGTACCTAAACCAATTAATGCATATTAGATTGCGAAAAAGGAGGGTGATTTAAAATTTTGATGTATACGCTATCGGTAGTTCATGCATTACTGTCACTGGCTCACTGCAGTTGATGCTAAAAAATGACGACCCGATATTAGGCGAACCTCGCGTACTGTAGCAACTCTCCAACCTACAGCTTCTGTGTGACAGAGAAAAAAAATATTCGCTGTTTTTGGAGTAATGTTGTATTTGAGAGTTGAGACCATAAATGGCACGTATCACTTTGAGCTGTCTTTTATTTGACTTGTGAATAAAAAAAGCTACCACAAACTGTCTGGTTGTAACCAAGTTGCACGAGCATACTGCCTCCGTTAAAAAAAAAAATAAACATGCAATTCACGTTTATCGAGGAGTCAAATAGTTTAGACTTTGACCAAAAATATATTGAAAAAAAGTAGTAACATTCTTCATACAAAATAAGTGTCGTTAGATCAGTAGAATATATTTTCATAATAATTTTATTTGTAGACATAAATATTAATTTTATTCACTATAACATTGGCCAAACTTTTTTTTTTTTGACTAGCACAGATCCCATAATTACTTGTTTTTGTGGACCGTGGGAGCAGATCAAGAAGTGTTTCAATGAGCTAGATTACTTTGAACACAAATATTTTTCTGAAGAAAAGAATGAATATAAATATTTTCAAAAATAAGATTTGGTACGGCACTCATCAATTAAGTCTTCAGTACTGTTGCTTATTAGACACACACAAAGAGATTCGATAAATAAATTAAATATATAACCTACTATTTAGAACCGAGGAAAACAAATCGTGAAACACGTACGTACGGTACGAGACGTAACCTACAGTGCAGCAAACACACACACTGTACATCATGAGCAAGTTCCGGCACGTTTCCGCTCCATCGATCTCCAGCTCACCGATGGCGACGCTCGAATCAAATTTCTCTATATGTCTCGCTCATGATTTTGTTGTCTCGATCGTCTACTCGTGCAAGTAATAATATACTTGAAGCATTTTTATTCTGAAGAGACCGACGACCAAACCTTTGCGCCGTCAACTGTGTCACGCTACCTGTTTCTTCTCGTCTTCGTCTTAGCTTAACCTTAGAACTTGAATCCGGGTGGATGCAAAGATATGAGTTGAACGAATTATTTGCGTGTGTATAACTCATCTAACTTAAAACTCTCCGATCTTGTTCCGTGAGGTTTAAGATAACTATATCTGCGAGCAAAGGGGGAAAAAAAAAAGCAAAGGGAATTATTTAGGGAGAGGGAAAAATTAAGATCAGTTGCAATCACAGTGATGTGATGACGGTGTCTGTATATTGCTTGCTTGATATGCATGCATGTTTGGTTCTTGGTAGCTTCATGACACACGAATACTCTTCTCTCTCGTGGAACATTATTATGTGCTTGTCCGGCACGTTTCAACGACGTCAAATTTCCTCTCGCTTTCTTGTCCAACTGGATGCAAAGGCTCTCTTCCTTCCTTCAATATATTATTGTGTGGCCTGATAAACGACGACGCTGACGTGTTTTAGCCGCCAAACTGCGTACGTATTTTACGCTGAATTAGTTTTTCGATCGATCATACTCGGCTGCCAATGCAAGACGAAAGGGAGGTTAATAATTAGGATGTACTATAGCAGAGATGTCCGTGTCTGAATTTAACTTGGACGTTTGTTTCTTCACTGCAGTCTATATTGAGTATTTGAATGGTACGTACATACACAAATAGGAGTAGATAGATATATGTAGCATACATCATCTGAAAATGTCATGTTTTTACATGCTTATCTGTCCATCTCCTTGATCATCCGACTCAGCAGGGCGGCTACGGCCGGTTGGTGCTGACTGTATGTGTATCCCGTTCTTGGTTCCTGCTGGTTTGACCGGTTGACTGGGGTATGAGCTCTGGCCCACAATGTCAGTGACACTAAATTTGGAGCACCTAGCTGTGGCTCATTCGTAGTACTTGCACTGCAGGCGTAGGTATACGTGCACACAAACTCTGTCTCCTCCCCAGAAAGAGAAAGGAGTACAGAGCAGTCAGAAAGAAGAATGATAGGAAGTACACATGTACAAAGTACCAAAGAGGTAAAAAAAGCAAATTGCCCTCTTTAGGGTGTCTACCACAAAATAGTAGGGATATTATAAAGACCTAACTAAACCAGGTTTGTTGTAGTGATTAGGTGTGGAATGTTTTCTTTTAGAAGACTTTAATTAGAGCAGTTGACCGGAAATGGTACTAGCAGTAGTACTGCTCATGTGCCCATCACTAGGCACTATTTTCTGGTGCAATCATTTTGTGTCGCTGCCTTGTCCACTTAGATCCAATAGTGAACAGTGCAATAGATCTATTTTGTTCACTACCCTGTTTAGTTCCATAATTTTGCCAAAACAATTTAGGTTCTGGCTCACCTTCTTGCAAATGGATCTAAACACCATGATATAAAACAACAATTTTTTAGACATCTTGCATTTTGTATTTGGGACTCAAAAGGCCCAAAAGAAAGAAAAAATGTATGGGTCATGTGTTGCGTATGCTTAACTAAATTTTTAGCATGTAAGGTAAAAAAATTTGACATTTCTCATTTGCTACAGTAAAATATTTGGCATTTTGCATTTTGAATTCTAAAAGGCATCTAAACTCACCCTACATCCATTTAAGTGAATAGTGAACAGTGCAAAAAAAAACTATATTTACTTAAGAGTGAGGACAATAAATAAACTATTGGGGACAATATTTTCTAGATAAACTATACCTGTGAATAACCTTTTTTCGAATATCAAACTATTGTAATAACCAAATACTAGTATGTTTTCACAGTTAATTAGTAGGCATTTTGTCATGACTCGAATTGGGCCAGCCCAGACGGGTTAGGAGGGCCCAAAGCGAACGGCCGGCCCACGAGGGGGCCAGGGCGCGGAGAGGTAGGGGCCGTCCCCCCCTCCCCCCTTCTCCGCCTCCAAGTCTGCCGTCATCGAGTTAGGATTATTTTAGGCTTTTGGTGTGTAAAAGGAGATTGCTTAAATTACAAGTCCCACTACACGGGCTATATAAGTAAGGGGATGTAATCTCTTTGGGATAAGCAAGCAATAAAAATAATTTGTATCTATCTCTCTCTACCCCCACACGGCCAGCCTCCAACCGCCCCAGCAAGACCTCCCGCCGCCTCACGCCGCCGCCGCCTGCGCCGCCCGCCCCGCAGCCGCCGCCGAGACTGTCGCTCCTCCGCCACCTTCTCTGCCCCGAAGATCGTTGGTGGCGTGTCGCCTTTAGCCCAATCGAACCGGTGCGTGACCGCGTTTCCTTTCATTCATCTCTTAATTTCCTGTGCACACTCGTGAACTTTTTTTTTTTTTTTTGAAAATTATGGACACAGAAATTTCAGTGTATATATATATATAGCGGTCGGTGGCGAGGGCGGCTCGACCATGCGTCCATGCCCATGGACGACAGGGGCCGGCCGCGCCGGGCCAAGCCAAGCGGCCGTGCATAGGCCGGCTGCCAAGCCAAGCCAATAGTACGTCAATGGCAGCCGCCACTGGCCCATCGCCTCCGGACAAGCGTCGGTCGGTGAGCCTCCGCTTTTGCTCATGTTGCAAGCCAATGACAGCCTCACAACACTGCACCGGCATGGTACTTGTTTAATCGCAAAATTATGGCGCCAAATAATTAGCTTTGCTCCAAACCAAGCGCATGCCTTCCTGTCCTCAAATTTTGTCAGTGATCGCTTTCTGCCACCGGCTCAAGACGTTGCACGCTTTGTACTGTTGCTAACCACAATAGAATATAATTATTCTCTATGTTTTGTTAATTGTTAATTGTTAATCAATGTGGCGGTTTTGATCATATATAT
>JADLZK010008189.1:0-65430 GCA_015847255.1 Hyparrhenia diplandra | reverse complement strand
ACCAGTTGACATACTTGCTGTTCTCTGTCTCAAGACAAGTCCAACAATAATAGAGAGATAAGTCAAACCTTTCAAATTTTGACTTCTGAAAAGCGAGATGTGTAATTATTTTAAGGCGAAGGAGTACACTATTAACGGAGACCGTTTAACAGAGACCATCGAACCATCAGTCTCTACTATAGATTGAAAAACAATCGCATCTGTAAATAGATCGTACTCGTATATCGATCATCATCATCTCTCTATTGTTAGCTTGGATGGCAGCGTTGGTGCGTGGTGCAGGCAGAGCGCAGAGTGGGCATGGCACGGAGTGGTGCTTGTGCACTTGTGCAGCATGCAGTAGATGATTCTGTTGTGCTTCTGCACGAGTGATAAAGGGAGCTGTAGAGATGTGTGGCTAGCTGTCCCCGTCGACCGTCGCCAAGCTAGCTGCATGCGTGTCTAGGAGCTTCTGGATCGTCTGAGAGAGACCAAGGGCTTAATTTTTTGTTTGTTGGTAGCATGCACCGTACGCATTCGTATTCATGAACGTGCAGGTCAGCTGCCTCTACCCTCCGGCACCATGGCGTCTCGAGTGTTCTAGGCTCCTCGATCGGTAAACGAGCGAGGCAACCAACAGCAGTCAGCAGTTGGGCGGTGAATCAGGGGAGAACGAGTACGATCGAGTAATCTAAAAAAGAGCTGGTAGCTACGGAGTACTCGTACGAGTAATGGGGTGAGGTTGGTGTAGACTTTAGTTAAATTATACAAGAACACTAACTCACTCCAACACATATAAATTCAGTGTATATATACACGTGAACATCCAAACAATGTTCAAGTTAGTATTTTTCATTCCATCTGAAATTTTGCCCAAACTGGATTTTTGAATCCAGGAGATCCAAACGGGGCTTCAATACTTACAAGTTACAATGGCCACAAAGAGAATCAAATACCGCCACAGTCGCAGCCACACACACAAAAAGAAAAAGAAAAAACACTCGAGCAGCGCCACTACATGGACTCGCTAAAATATGTGTATGCATATGGATGGATTAATACGAATCTCACTTTGTTTCGTTGTTGTACAGTACAGTATATACTACGTATGGCTTTATAATAGCTTTGAGCAAAGGGAGATACCCATCCATGTCGAGAGGAGAGGTTTGCTATTAGTTGAAAACATATGGCAGTTTGATGAAAAAAGAGGATGTTTTTATAGCAGTTTGATGAAATTAAAAGAACGGAGTTGTACCAATGAGGCAATGGCGCGGGTGGCAGGGAGCCAGGAGCATGCAGGATTTTTCGATACTGACAAGAATATGGGCCTGCTTGGTTGGTAACAAAATTTTACCATTCAGAAATTTAGTAAAAGAAAAGGTCCCAAAAACTAGTACTCCTAGACATAATATTTGGTAGTCAACTAAATGGCTGCCAAAAATTTTGCTAGCCTAAGTTTTGATAACCAAATTTTGGCTATTGACCAATTAGAGCAACTCCAACCGCCTGGCATTGAACTTGTTATTCCATGTTTTTGTCAAAATCTGTCAATTATCCTCTCCAAATGTTTGGCATTTGGCTTAGCAAATTGGTGAGACTTAGCATTTGACGGTTCAAACCGCCAAGATATATACGCCAAGACCGCCACTCCGCGCATTCGCTAGCGCATGAGGCGTAAAGGGTGGAAACATAATTTTGTTTTACGTCTCAGGGGTTCTTGATGCAAATTTTCTTTTTTAGTTTGTCAAGTGAGTTTTGTCAAACCATTGAAGATGATTAGTTTTTCACTTGGCGAAACTTTTAGAGAGTTGGTAAAATTCTGTTTTGGCCAAATGAATTTTGTCAAACTGTTGAGATGAAAACGTGAAAAGAGATCACGCAGTACTATACATAATTACAATTAGTTAACATTAGATAGATGCTTAAAAAAGAAACAGAGTAGAGAGTAGGTTGTATTGCCTATGAATGCGAAATAACCGCCTTATAGTTCATGCTGTGATCGAATGATGCCAAGAAATGACGAATTGGCTTGTAGTCCAATGGTAGGACGGTCCAGTGGAACGCTACCCACCAGGGTTCAAATCCGGTGCTCGCGCACCTTTTCTTTGAAATTTTCCCAGGATTTATGTATTACTCCATCCATCTCATTATACAAGTCGCTTTTAGCACCGGTGAGAAGTACTCCTCCGTTCCAAAAAACATGCAATTCTCACGTTCGAGGAGTCAAACTTTATGAACTTTGACTAAAATTATTTCACAAAATACTAAGAATTATGAGACAAATTAAGTACCATTAGATTAGTTATGAAATATATTTTCATAATAAATTTATTTTGAGACATAATTTCTAATACTTTTTACTATAAACTTGATCAAAGTTTAAAAAATTTGACCGGCACGGTTCCCATAATTGCATGTTTTTAAAGAACGGAGGGAGTATCAAAATATAAGTCGCTTTTAGATCGCACCTTTACAGCATGAGTAGCCCTGCCATCGATCCATCCATCGATCCCATCCCATCCCAATATGTGAATAAAAAAAAGATGTTGGGAAGGCTCGAAGGCTTATCCTCTCTCATACACGCCAAGACATGACCATTCATCCTCATCCTCGGCAGACAAGCTTGTAAGCGCGGAGTTGGCAAAGGAGCTCGGCGGAGGCGAGTCGGCGGCGCGGTTAGAGCCAGGGGCGGCGGCGATTCGCGGAGGTGGTTTCAACTCGTGATGTGACGGCGGTGGTCCGTCCGGTGGTGGATCTCGGACGGCGGTGCCGGGTTGCGCCTCCTTCCTCTTGGCCCCGCGGCGCCCTCTTCCCTCTTCTCCGCAGGTGCGGGGTTGCGCCGTCTCTCCTCTTCACCGCACCGGCGCGGAGTCCGTGGCGGCGTTGGCCTCTCTCTTCTCCTCTTGGCGCCGAGGTCGCACCCTCAATCCTCACGCACCGGGCGGAGGCCGCACGGCCTTCATCTTCTCCTCCGGCTCCCATTGGCGCGATCCGTCGCGGTGAAGTGAGCGTGTGTCTCGGTGCGGCAAGCGCAAGCGCGTTGTGGTGCTCGGCGCGGTGGGTGTGGTTCTCAATGAAGCGTGGGAACAGAGGAGGAAAGAGAAACGAAGCAGTATGCGTGGTCTTTTGGCCGCCTCCTTGGTTTACACGCCGACTCCCAAAACGACCTGTATTTTGAGACGGAGGGAGTAAGTGGTAGCGGCGTTCCGTCGGCGACGAGGCGCCAATGGTGACTTCGAGAATCTCCGTGATCTGCCAGGTGCTCACCCTTCGAGGTGCTCATAGAGGTAGGGTTTGCGTGACGTGTGTTCATCGGGGGTGAGTGTGCGTGCGTGTTGTGAGCGTCTGCGCTGTACTGTGTCATTTTCAAAAAAAAATGATGCCAAGAAATGGTCGCATCAAGTGGCAAATAATACAGTACTTTGGAAGCTGTTAACACCTTTTTAGAACAACCGGAAGCTGTTAACACGTTGGTTAGGAATAATCGACCGGGCTTGATCGCCTTCTCGGCCCAGGCTACTGGTCGATCAAGGTCCAGCACAGTCCACGCAAAAATGGGAGGCAGGTAGAGTACGTACTCATAGCACCCGTCGGTCGGAGAAGGTTTGGTAGCGTTTCGCTTGAGTCTCTCTCGCTGTGCATCTGCTTATGCCCTTTCAATTTCGATTTCACAATAGTGACGGGTATAGGGATAGCATGGTGACATGCAGAACGCTAGCTTGACGCTGGAAGATCGAGACTCCTCGCGTGTAAACCGGCCATGACCAGCCTCAACCGACCCCATCACGTGTCGCTGGTGGTGCCACCGCCCAAAGTCCAAGTCGTATGGGCGCATAGCCTTCACGCCGCGCTGGTCAATTCTTTATGATCAAAGAGCCTGTCCGGGTTTTAAAAAAAAAAAAAAACTTGTCCGATTGTCTTGCTTCGCCATATTCTCTCTTAGATAATATACTACTATTAAATTAGCTAAAATCCTCGTTTAGCGGAATATGATCGAACTTTTTTTTTGTAGTCCTCCCTCTTCTTGTCGTAAAAAGAACGGTATAGATATACACGTGTGAGTTAAACTAGTAGTATAGTATTTTTTTTATCAAATTCATAGTTAATGAATAGTACTAACATCTCATAATAAATTTAATTAACGGTACTTATTAGGTAGAATCATTGTCAATAAATTTTATATAAATGCAGTCAAAATTTTAATTTTTCTGATTGTCGAAATAATGCGAGTATACAAAAGTTCCAGCCGCTCCCCGGTTGGTTACATTATCTGATCAGGAAACACCAGGTTGCTCCTAATCGTACGTCATCTCCAAATCCCTGTTTTGACGGCGTGTGACTCGTGCGCGCGCGTGCGTGGCACGTGCATATGTCACGCTCAACGGATCGGGGCTCTATCGCCACCTAGCACACCGGCCACCCGCGGCGCGTCTGCCCGGCCAGTCCACCTACCCGGGCGGGCGCTCTCTCGGTCGTCGGTTACCTGCTCTGCTCGCGCGCCTACTCCGTCGCACCCGGCCGGACAGCTCGGCGTGGCAATTGGCAAGTGGATGGCGTGGTCAGGTCAGGCTCGCCAGGCGTCCGTCCTGCCTGCCCACAACGCCGCATGCCTTCGCGCACAAGTCATGCAGCGCATCGCGTCGGCGCCGCCGGCCACCCGCCGTCCAGGAGACGTACGTACGGGAGCACCGCAGCGGCGAGCCGGCGACGTGCCACGGCGGCGTGTTCGGGCGGGCCCCACTTATCCGGACGTACTACCGGCCTCTCTACATCCGTGGCACGTTTACTGACTGACTGCGGAGAAACACAACTGGCTGCACGCCATTGCTAGTACGATGGAGTAGTTTACGACGACTCTGCGACAGGTTTCACGACCTAGGTCGCTGTCGATGGATACATGTGGAGGCCGATGGTCAGCGAGGTCGGTGATAAATCTATACCTACACCTACTTTTTTTTTTTTTTTTTTTTTTTTTTTTTTTGAGTAAAATACCTACACCTACTAATAGAGAGAAAAAATTTCAGTCCCCACCTCCTTTTCACCGGGCTTTTCACCGGGCTTTTCACCTCCTTTTTTTCTGTCGGGCCTTTTTCGCGCGCCTATCGCGCACCTTTTTCACTTTTTTTTTTCGCCTTTTCTGCCCAACTATTTCGTTTTCCCTGCAAGCCGATACGTGTTTTGTATAGCATACGAATATGCGCATTAAATCGTTAGGTATAGTACATTTAAAAAAGAGCTCTAAATCCAGGCAAAAAAAACTCTCCACATATATACATATATATGATTTCATGTCCAAAACCAAATAGGTGTGACGGCGGGCAAATAAAACTCTCCACGATTTTTTTTTCTTATATACGATTCATCAATCCCGAAGTCTATATCCAAATCCAAATAGGTCCGACGGAGGGCAAAGAAAAACTCTCTAACATACATATATACCATTCATCAATCCTGGCCGGTCGTCGACGCCAATCGGGCAGACGGCGAGGGCAAGGACACATGCGCGCGAGGCTCAACCGCAATGCCGAGACCTTTGAGCAAGAAGTCGAACGCCACTGTCAAAGCGCTCAAGCGGGCGCACGCCGACCTCAAGCTCGCCATCTTCGACATCTACACGCCGCTCCGCAAGCTTCGCCCAAGACCTGGCAGCTTATTGTACATGCGTGCGTGTTCAATAATGCCGCGATCGAACATGCCAATATGAGCGAGCTAGCATATATATGCATATGAGGGTCATCGATATCGCGGGCGTTATCGTTTATGTAGGCTTCGCGAACGCGACGTCTTTGCCGAGACCGGCACGACCAAGATGATGTGGTGTACCTCTACAGCCCGACGACGGCGGGCGTGTGGGAACGCCAGCGCCTACGTGCGGGCCACCGTTCTCGGTCCGCGATACGTCTCGAAAGTGACGGAGGTAACAAGAAATTGCTAAGCGGCTAAGCCCCATGATTGTGTTTGTATCGTGGTATATATATTCTTTAGATTTGCAATTTAGGATTCCCTTGAGGTGCAAAGACGCATGTTTAGTATGACATTGAATTCTCTAAAATTCTGAAATCGAATTGAGTATTGGTAATTTTCTTAAATCGTCGAGCACGGCTCGCAACGACGAGGTGGAGCTCGAGTGCACCGACGACACAGATCTCAAAAGCCCGCCGAGGGCCATAGAGCGTTCTTTGGGATGGCGGCAAGGGGGAGCTCGGCTATGAGAGCTAGCTAACGGCAGTGGTCACCGAGACGTGAATCTAGGAGAAGGGGGGAGCACAGACGCTGGGCTGCAACGACGACGCTGAGTTCAACCACGACAGAGCTTGATATATATTTTTTTTTTTTCGTGGCAACGCACGGGCACTTTTTCCCGGTAATAAATAAACACGGTTTTTATTTGGTCGGTGACGCTGGCCCCGGTGACCGATGAACCGATCGATCGATCCTCTGCTCCCTATGCGCACGTACTACAGCTGCAAAACCTGCACGTATGCGGTGCTGATTGGCACAAAACGTCGATCTCGATCGGTCCACCGTAGCCGTGCGCATCAGGTTTATTTTAGTAGTGTGCTGCACTGATCGAAGTTTCCGTTGCCTTTTCGTTCATTCGTGAGCCTTGCACCGAGCGAGACGACCGACCGACCAAATTTTTTCCTGGTTCCTGTTGTTGTAAAACACACGGACTCACATCCTAGAAGAAAGGAGAAGGAGGAATCCTAATGCTAGTCCGTTTGTACGTGGGCTCTTACCGAAAACTCTTAGGCCTTGGCGGGACTATATATACGTGGGAGCTCTATGTTGTAATTACCAATATTTCAGATGAATAAAGAATAGTCTCCCCTATCTTGTGTATACTTGTTCTACTTCTTTCATCTACTACGTTCATCGTGAGAGACGGAGAGGGAAAGGTCCTAACCGCTGACGACGCGTTTCACAACACGTTATCAGCACGACAAGCTCTTCGTCGACATCGTCGTTGAAGCCGCCGCCGATCTTGCACTGCCGCCGTGTCGGCGCCCGACGCAACTGCGCCGACGACGTCGACATCCCGACGTTGTTAGCGGAACGGATCTGCTTTACCTCTTTCTACTAATCTGCACCGCATCGACTCATCGTCACGCCGGCAGGTCCCCACGGCCTAGCCGAACTGTCCTATGCGACAGCCTTCGCTTCTTCTCAAATTCAAGAACAAAAGGTACGCAATTTGTAATGGCACAAACCCACTGTAGCTTGGTTTTTGAGTTTGCCCATCATGCAATCCGTCGTTACCTTTTGCTGGCCAATGAAGGCATGCGGCATGTGGTCGTATTTACCAATTATAATAATTGGAGAGATTTGCATCTGGGGTCACGAATGTGGATATTTTGGGAACATGCATGCATCTTGTAGGACTGATTATGGATACAAGCTCTAAAAAAAACCTGAAGTTCGTAACGTGCACGTATATTTATGTGTGTGTTAGCCTGAAGCAGCTCGCACTCTTGATCCGCAATCCGACTCCTGACGAGTCACGGTATGGTGCGCGGCTATATGGCTGAAGAAGCTTCTCTTTGTAGGAGATCGGCCATATACTAGCTAGAAGTATATATACTTGTACGTCTGAATCCATCTAATAAAGTCAAGAAGACAAGAGCGAGCAAGGATATACTCCTCCGTATCTGACATCCACAAGCCTGCAGTATCGAACCTGAAGCAGCCAGCTCTATCCACACCTTGCGAGTCCGCATGCTTGGTGAAGTCCCAACAGTCGCATGTGTGCCGTGGCCTGAAGTCATAGACACCATATAGCCTGAACGCCACTTCTGCACGTTGCAGAAGCGCACTTCCGAACAAAACTCGAATGTCGTAAGTCCAGCCGATCTCGCAATAAAATCAACACCATGTGTCCTCCGCGGCTTGCATGTCGCTGAGCCATATCCTTGGCCTGAATGCCGCTAACTCTGAAATCTAAAGAACTTTGCATTACAGGAAGCAAAACACGGCATGAAGCTGTGTACTGAATTACTAATATTGCCATATTGGTTTGATCTCGTTGATCATACGGTTACTGGACGTACTATTTTATTCCTGTCTTTGTTCGGTTTTGGAAATTTTGTAACCTGTAGTTTGAACATGCATGATGGGTGGTTACCTTGGTGCTAGCATGCAGCTCATCACCGTGGCTAACCGGCAAAAGCTTCGGCTATAATTACACCAAGTTGATTTTCTAGAAGAAAATTATAGAGCCATTATTAGTAAATATTCCTGTTTTGAATATATTTACTTGTTTATTTTGTGTTATGTATATGTGCCACGTGATACTTTTATATTCTTTTGAATACATTTATTTATCACACATCATGAATTATGTATGGGCTCTCTAGATCCTGCAGACCTTAGACTTATCACCATTAAGAGGCTCATATTTATTTTTTCCTAGCATATTTTTTTGATGAAAAGTGCTAGGATGCTTCTAAGAATATCTTGAGTAACCATCCACTATCTTTTGCACCTTGCTACTCGTTTACATGTAGTAGACTTATATGCACATGGTCCAAGTTATGGTATTTAATTTGCATGCCTTAAAAGAAGAAGCAATATCCTAAAATTATTCAAAAGTAAAAGTATTTGTTACGGTCATTATTTAATCCATGTAGGATATTTTGCTACCATTGAAGTGTAGTAAACTCAACATAAATATTTCTTAATTACTCTCTGAAATGAGTATATGGCCGATAGAAGTAACAAATACATTGTGGGACTCACTGCATGAGTAAAATCCCAATATTATGATTACGGAATATCATATTGCATTGAAAGTTGAATTTTCAAGCTTGTATGTCTAACGCTGCTCTATAAGCTTGAAGCTTTGTATTAAATGTCTAGAAGACAAGATGGTAAATAGATTTTATCAATCTACATTCTCGAAGAAATGTCTTTGGTATATTAATACATGAAGTATTGATTTAACCATTAGAAATTACTCATGGAAATTGAGTTGAAATTTTTAGACAGCTTTATGAACCAGGATATTATGGATTGTAATAATTTTGAATATGTGGCTTGCATATGTTACACTACTTGAAGGCGTGTGACTACATATCATAACTATTGAATATAAAGCATGAAGCTACCGCTTGTCAAGTATAGAAGTTAAGACATGCGAGAATGTATATTATTTGGAACATATAAAGTTTCTCTTGAAGAAGAACTTAAATCATGTGCTTATTATCTTTGAAGTTTATATTCAAGTATTGATAGTAGTGGTGGTGGTGCATTAAGTTTTAATTCTTGTTGAATTAAGTGGTTAATGGTTAATTTGTTAGCTTGAAGACTAATATGAAATATTTAATATTCTTAGTTGCAATTCTTGTTATTACTTGAAGTAAAATGTGCGAACATCTCATGGAATAAATTAGTTTTATATGTTTCTCATATAAACAATTGCCAATTGCCTATCAAAATAATTTTTGCATTAATTTATCCACAAAGAAGCCTCAATTAACCATGAAGGTTATAGTTCTTTGTGCATCACTACCATGTAGGTAGATGGGAAACTGAATTTTCTAAAAAGCACATGAATAATTGGACTAAAACGGCATATTAATTGATCTTGGAAGGATCGATTTAGCCAAATCCTAAGTAATTAATATTTTAGTCCATGAACTAAAAGTTGTATCCTACCCTAAGTCTATTGTTGTACACTGAATAGTACATTGGATATGTGAATTTCATGCCATAATCAATGAATATTAGAAGTATGATTGGATTCTTTGAAGCATTAAAAGTGACTATTCATAGATAATGCACGAAGCAAATCGCTACTTGAAGTAAATTATGGCATGAAAAAGGGGAGGAATTTTAGGTAAAAGCATAAGAAGATGTGGATAATATATAGGCATAGCCGTCCCTAAATCGATCTTTAAGTGCATGTATCGAGACTTGAAGTTTAAGCCGTCCCTTACGGCCGAAGTTAACTTTCTCTACTGCACTAATTGCATGTAAGCTCGTAGCTTTGCATTTTGTTGTTATCTATTATGTTAGACTGAATACTAACATTCTACATTACACCCCGCATGTGTATCGGTTGAGCTGCAACTATCTTCACTTTTGCATGAATATTAGCATAACAAATTGTTGTTGTAGCTAGTAGCTATTTTTGCGCTTCCTTCATAATCAAATTGGCTAGCTAGCATGCTATGTCTATATGGTTCTAGTTGAACTAAATGAATGATTTGCTTTCGATGCATCGTATGCATAAGCAATAGATTGGTCTCTAGGGCGAGCGGCCTGAGATCGGGGGAGCGAGTTTATCAAATTTTGCTCAAAGAAGACCAACCCATTTGATAGGATGAATAGTTGTGAAACTAAGATATTGGATAACACAATTATGATGATTTGGGATTTATGAAGAAAAGGCATCAAGGGATTTTTGTATTAAAGGCAATTAGAAAATTCTAGAAGAAAAAAAAAATTCCATGTGAATTTGAATGTTACATATTTAATACATTTGAAGTGTATGATCTATTTTTTTTTGTATGAGTACTTGGATCATTTTTAGGCTAATTAATAAAGAAGCTAGAGAATGAAATAGTTTTCTAAACTATGTTTTGTGCATATTAGGGGGAGAACATCCCCGATTTTGTAGGAATGCTAAAAATTCTTAAATACACTTTAAGTATTCTAGCTCATTTGCATAATGAATAATAACCCCCATTTTGAAATATGTGTGTGAATATTTCCCATAAAATTTAATCATAGCATACATAAATGGGCCTCCACTTGTAGTTGGAGATATATGAATTTAAATTAAGCCCATGATAGGGGATATATTTTGAAGTATGCTATTAATGATCTAATATTGGCATTAGGGGAGAGAGAGCCTATATTTTGAATGTCAAATATTATTTCCATAGAAGGAAAATGATCTTAAGAGAAAATATTCCTTAGAGCTTGAAGCAAGAATAGTATCACACACTAAGTCATATAATAGTTTATTTTGAAATGAGAGGAGTAACTTGAAGTTATGAACTGAGAGTTGTGTTTACTAGTAGTAAACTAAATGTTATATACTATCAATCTAAAATCTACGGGGGCGCTGTGGGTTCTAGTTTAGTGTATACACGTTAAATAGAAAAGAAATGAAAAACTCCTCCATTCTCATGAAGAGAACACCTCACGAAGAAGGTTAAACACCTCATGAAGAGGATCATCATGAAGATGACATCCAACACGATTAGCGCACCTCACTAGTGTTGGGTATGTAGAACAATATATCATCTCTTGTTTGGGAAATGACAGAGATAGAATATTCTCACATTGTGAGAGTATTGGGAGAAAGAAAATAATTGTCGACAAACTACCTCTTTAATTGCAAATGTTTCTCTTATGAGAACCCTGATCCGAAAAAATAAAGTCCATGGCAAAATCGCTTGTAGCGATTATATCGGGTCAATGAAGAAAAAGCAATTGAGGTTGAATCTCCTATTAAGAAGAAATGAATGTTCTGCGCTATATCTCCGGCAAATGAAATGAATGAGTATCGAATATGCGGTTAATAGTGGATTATGAAAATCCATATAATTCCCAAGAATATAAATCGCAACTTGTAGAAATCTCATACTAAGTATTAAAATCTAAGGTATATATATTCCTGAATGAATATTCAAGTCTCAAGAAGAGCATGTCCTAGAAGGATTACAATCATAAAATGATTTTACAAATGAATAACGCTATGTCATTGCGTATATCACTCATCTCTCATGCAGATGAGAATGTATCTCATAGAAGAGAATTGTTAAATTCACTAAGAATGAATGTACATCCTTGAAGGAATTAATCCATGAAGGATTTACCGAGTCAATTTTTGAATAAACACCATTCATCCACTCAAGTGAATATAGACCCGAGAGAAAGAAAATGAGGAATCTTAAATACCGTGAAGGTGTCATCAAAACACTTAGAAAGTGTATGAAAAGCTAGCATGAAGTTAATGATATCCTCTAAGAATACCATAGAAGGTATAAGAATAATGGTGGTTTTGGCAATTGAATTATCCCCTAAATGCCAAATGCAAGGCTTTGGATTTGTACAATCAAAATCTCAAAGATTTATAGAATACATTTTGAAAATCCACTAAGGATTAATTATAAGTATCCAAACTCTAGTATAATTTTGATACACTATCTAGAAGATATTGAATATTAATTTATTTAACCCCATAATCCTCTGAAAGGATCTATTTCTCCGAAGGATAATATTTATTTGTTTTGCACAACTAATAGGTGGTCATTATGCATGAAGCATATTGCTCCCATATAATTCATAGAAGAATTATGAGCCAACTTTTATTTACACATGTTTATGAAAAAGTGTGGTTTGAACAATGAAGTTCAAAGTTTGGCTTTATGAGGGGCAGCATATTTTATTGAATCTGCCTCTAAGGTAAACCACTAGAATTACAAAGATCGAGAAGATCATATTTGCTAAAACACTTGAAGTTTATACGTAGATTATGAAGATCAATATCTATTCATGAAGAATAGAATATCCTGAAGAATATATGATCTCGGTTAAATGTTGTACTCTTTTTCCTATGTGAGTTTTTACTCGAAGGTTTCTCACACAAGGTTTTTAATGAGACAACATGTGCAATACAATTAACGAATGTGATGTACTCTTTTCTCCAAGAACCGTTTTTTTCCCACTTTGGGTTTTTGGATGGAGTTTTTGATGAGGCATATGCATATCGTGGTAATCGCCAAGGGGAGTGTTGTAAAACACACGGACTCTGTCCTAGAAGAAAAGGAGAAGGAGGAATCCTAATGCTAGTCCGTTTGTACGTGGGCTCTTACCAAAACTCTTAGGCCTTGGCGAGGACTATATATCGTGGGAGCTCTATGTTGTAATTACCAATATTTCGGATGAATAAAGAATAGTCTCCCCTATCTTGTGTATACTTGTTCTACTTCTTTCATCTACTACGTTCATCGTGAGAGACGGAGAGGAAAGGTCCTAACCGCCGACGACGCATTTCACAACACCTGTTAATCGACTCGGTCACCTACCGACTTTGCGTTTAACTGTGTTTCCTGGTTTCCTGGTTTGTGTTTAACTGTCTGTCTGCGACGGGTCACCTACCGACTTTGCTGCACTTCATACAGTACCTGCGGGCAGGGGCCGGCCTGGCGGACGCCCGGACGCTGGGGTCGGTCGATGACCGGGCGGCCGGCCGGTCGCTGGACTGGACTCCTGCCCACGATGCACGTGGGTTCGATGGATGGAAAGCTCTCCGCCGTGTCTGCATCGACCATAGCACTTTAACCATGTCAAAAAAAAAAACCCTTTTTTATTATAGTATATTTATTTAATTAATTCAAATTCTAATAGTATCAAGTTTTAAGTACAATGGTTAAAAATATATTGATGAAGGAATATAAAGTTAAATCTAAACGTATGTAAATTGCCTTTGTATAAAACTAGAGCGGAGGGAATCCTCTAGAAATACTCGTACTCGTTGTTAAAAAATATATATAGGAGTTATATACAGTTGATGCAGAATAGCGTCGTTAAATCTTGGAATAAACATAGAAATCCGAGTAGTCAAGTTAATTAAAGTACTTGAACCGTGGTTTATATAGTCACAGAAAAAAACCCCGGTTGATAGATTGCGTCGAGTGCTACAATTTTGATGTAAAGTTTATTATCTTCATTTAAGTTTATATGAAAAATTATGATTTTTCATATAGAGTTTTTAGATCGCTTTGATTTGACACATATGAGACTTAAAACCAAGTTTTGGGACCCAAATGATACGATGAGCAAATTTGAGGTCCTAAAGCGTGTGGTTTCTATGTTTATAGGGAACTAGTTTATGGACCAAGATAGTATAGAAGGAAAATTTTGAGGACCTGAACGTTGGATTTGTGAGTGTAGAAATCAGGATGACCCAACAATACAAATTTAAGGATCGGTGATTCGGTGATGTACTTATTCTTAATTTAAAGGGGCTTTTGGCGTTTCTACTCTCGCTTTTAAGCGAAATGGTGATTTTACCCTCATTTTTTAACTTTGTAATTTTACCCCTATTATTTCGAACAAAAAGAGAGTCTACCCCTAGTCTGTTAAGTCCCTCTAACGGTGTTAAAAAGGACAAAAAAAAGGGTAAAATCACCATTTCTCTTAAAAGCAAGGGTAAAATCACCAAATTTCCTTTCTTTTTTATCATTTAATATGATATGTACCAACGGTGTTAAAAAAAAAAGAGGGGTAGACGGAGGTTTCGTATGAAAAAAAGTGAGGGTAAAAATGCAAAGTTGAAAAAACAAGGGTAAAATCATCAAGGGTAGAATCGTCAAATTCCCTAATTTAAATTGTACATATCTCTTACATTCTTTTGTGGATGGAGGGAGTGGTTACTATGGTGATGATAATAAGAAAATTTATTTTTTCAATCTTTTGTATTTTCTTTTTCTCATATCAAATGCAGCAGCCGAACAGAAAAATATAGAAAAAGGTAAAAAAACAAACAAACAAACATGTACTCTCAACCTGCCTTTGCTGGACACGCCTGGCCCACGGCCCGTAGACGCGGAACCGTCCAGAATTGTGGCGGATCTGGTGGTCCACGTTCTATTTTTTTTTCCGATTTCCCAACGCACCCGGTTACCGTGTCCATCGGACGCCGCAAGTTGACGTGAGCGCCATGAAGACGACACGAGGCCGGCCACCTAGCCCCTCTGCACCCGCCACGTGTCGCGTGGGACCGGTTGGGCTGTGCACCACTCACAAAAATTCTTGAAACTGGAGCTCGCGGCAGTCTCTAGCTAGCGCTGCCCATTCGAAGAAAGATTTTGGAAGTGACCAGCGTTTCCTTTTATGGTTATATGTGGGATGCATCTGTTTATTCTCCCCCTCTGCACCGCATAACATAGACGCAAGGCAACAAAAATGGCATTCCAACAAGCTACGTATCGCCTTTTCTTTACCGAGGAGACAAAATCCTGCACCTATTACTATACTATATAATAATATCCACATGTATGGAACTGCATTATAGCTAATATCTAAACCTAGAGGATTTCGTGTGATACGTAAATCTCACCAAATTTACAGAAAAAAATCTCAACGAAGATACTTAAGCTATCATTTACTGCGCGGATCAAGAGGAATGGAAACAAATCCTTGGAGTATTTATGATGACACAAATTTGGAGTAATTCGAAACAAGAAATATTGAGCAGGCCACGTGCACACGGACAAAGAGCCGACTAATTCGGTCGGTGAAAAGAATTTCCATGTTTATATGCACTCGAAAAAACGATCCATTTTTATTTTATTGGATAGGATTGAACGAAGGTTCCCATGGTGGGCCCCACACGAAACCTCTATAAAAGGAGTGCCAATAGGCCGCCAAGGTTTCCACAAAAGCACCAAGCTTTAGCACCAGGCAAACCAAGGAAACATTAACTAAACCAACGCAATTCTCTAGAGCAGTCTAGATCGCCAACAAAGTCCAGAGCTAGCGAGTGCCATCGCCATGGCTCCCAACCTCGGCAAGACGACGCCTGGTGGCCTCCTCGGCGACGAGGTGGCCCCGGTGGAGGGCCTCAAGCCGTCACGGTTCACGCTCAAGGGCAAGGACCTGGCCGTGGACGGTCACCCGTTTCTGCAGGACGTGCCGGCCAACATCCGGCTCACCCCAGCGTCGACGCTCGTGCCCGCCGCTGCCGGCGGCGCCCCCGCAGCGACCCGCGACGGCAGCTTCCTCGGCTTCGACGCGTCGGCGGCCAAGAGTCGGCATGTGGTCCCCGTCGGCAGGCTCCGTGACATTCGGTTCATGAGCATCTTCCGCTTCAAGGTGTGGTGGACCACCCACTGGGTGGGCGACAACGGCAGGGACGTGGAGAACGAGACGCAGATGATGGTGCTCGACCGCTCCGGCGCCGGCACCGGCGAGCGTCCCTACGTGCTGCTGCTCCCCATCATCGAGGGCTCGTTCCGGGCGTGCCTGGAGGCCGGAAAGGTGGACGACTACGTGGACCTGGTCGTGGAGAGCGGGTCCTCGTCCGTGCGCGGCGCCGCGTTCCGGAGCGCGCTGTACCTGCACGCCGGCGACGACCCGTTCGAGCTGGTGGCGGACGCCGTCAGGGTGGTCCGCGCGCACCTGGGCACGTTCCGACCATGGAGGAGAAGACGCCGCCGCCGATCGTGGACAAGTTTGGGTGGTGCACGTGGGACGCCTTCTACCTCAAGGTGCACCCGGAGGGGGTGTGGGAGGGCGTTCGCCGGCTGGCCGAGGGCGGGTGCCCGCCGGGACTGGTGCTCATCGACGACGGCTGGCAGTCCATCTGCCACGACGAGGACGATCCGGCCAGCGGCGAGGAAGGCATGAACCGGACCTCCGCCGGCGAGCAGATGCCGTGCCGGCTCCTCAAGTTCCAGGAGAACCACAAGTTCCGGGAGTACAAGCAGGGGCGGGATGGGCGCGTTCGTGCGCGAGATGAAGGCGGCGTTCCCGACCGTGGAGCAGGTGTACGTGTGGCACGCGCTGTGCGGGTACTGGGGCGGCCTCCGCCCCGGCGCGCCCCCGGCCTGCCGCCGGCCAAGGTGGTGACGCCCAAGCTCTCCCCGGGACTGCAGCGCACCATGGAGGACCTCGCCGTCGACAAGATCGTCAACAACGGCGTCGGTCTCGTCGACCCCAAGCGCGCCCACGAGCTCTACGAGGGCCTGCACTCCCACCTCCAGGCATCCGGCATCGACGGCGTCAAGGTCGACGTCATTCACGTAAGTCTAGTTCGCCGATTCTTTTTCTCACAACTTTGTTAACTACTCTAGCAGAAGATTAGACAGGGAAACCTTCGTTTTGGTCGAAGTAGGATCTTCGATTTCCGTTAATTTAATTGGTGCACGTGACTGGGTGCATTCGAGAGGTCTCCTGATGTGCCCGGCACGGCAGGTCCTGTTTTTTTTTTTTTTTTTAACCTCTTCGGGAAAATTCTAGGACTCACTTCGTCTTGTGGCCACTGTGGTCCTGTCCATATGAGTTCTGGAACATCCTATTCATGGCTTATGCTTATGCTTAGAGTTTGCTTATGGTTTATAGCCTAATATTATCAGAGGTAGCCTAGAGGTCACAGTAAATCTTTAGATGTTTTTTTTTTGCGAAATAATCTTTAGATGTTTCTTTCAGTTAGATGCTTCGGGTAACAGTGAAATATTAATTCTTTCAGTTAGATAGATGCACTCGGATTTGTGGCGGCTGTGTTGCCGCATCGTGGGCTATAATAATTTCTGAGCGGGACGTGAACGTGATTGAGAGGAGTTTATTTCCTTTTCACGCAATCGTTTTGATTTACCAATTAACTGAGCACGAAATTGAAACCAATGACAGTAGACAGTTTCTTATCTCGAGAAAGAAGTTATTTTGACGATGTTGAGCTTCAGTGAAATCAAATCAGGCGGAGGGAGGCTTGCTACAAAGTGCTAACGATGGTGGTATATGTGTGCTTGGTGGTGCAGTTGCTGGAGATGCTGTCCGAGGAGTACGGCGGGCGCGTTGAGCTGGCCAAGGCCTACTTCGCCGGTCTGACGGCGTCGGTGCGTCGGCACTTCGGCGGCAACGGCGTGATCGCGAGCATGGAGCACTGCAACGACTTCATGCTGCTGGGCACTGAGGCGGTGGCGCTTGGCCGCGTGGGCGACGACTTCTGGTGCACCGACCCTCCGGCGACCCCAACGGCACCTTCTGGCTGCAGGGCTGCCACATGGTGCACTGCGCCTACAACTCGCTGTGGATGGGCAACTTCATCCACCCGGACTGGGACATGTTCCAGTCCACGCACCCCCTGCGCCGCCTTCCACGCCGCCTCCCGCGCCATCTCCGGCGGGCCCATCTACGTCAGCGACTCGGTCGGGCAGCACGACTTCGCGCTGCTCCGCCGCTTGGCGCTCCCCGACGGCACCGTCCTCCGGTGCGAGGGCTACGCGCTGCCCACGCGCGACTGCCTCTTCGCCGACCCGCTCCACGACGGCCGCACCGTGCTCAAGATCTGGAACGTGAACCGCTTCGCCGGCGTCGTCGGCGCCTTCAACTGCCAGGGCGGCGGGTGGAGCCCCGAGGCGCGCCGGAACAAGTGCTTCTCCGAGTTCTCGGTGCCCCTGGCCGCGCGCGCCTCGCCGGCCGACGTCGAGTGGAAGAGCGGCAAGGCTGGGCCCGGCGTCAGCGTCAAGGGCGTCTCCCAGTTCGCCGTGTACATGGTCGAGGCCAAGACGCTGCAGCTGCTGCGCCCCGACGAGGGCGTCGACCTCACGCTCAAGCCCTTCACCTACGAGCTCCTCGTCGTCGCCCCCGTGCGCGTCATCTCGCCCGAACAGGCCATCAAGTTCGCGCCCATCGGGCTCGCCAACATGCTCAACACCGCCGCCGCCGTGCAGGCGTTCGAGGCCAGGAAGGACGCCGGCGGCGTCACGGCAGAGGTGTCCGTGAAGGGCGCCGGGGAGCTGGTGGCGTACTCGTCGGCGAGGCCCAGGCTCTGCAAGGTGAACGGCGAGGAGGCCCAGTTCGCGTACAAGGACGGCATGGTCACCGTCGACGTGCCGTGGTCGGGGTCGTCGTCGAAGCTGTGTCGAGTCGAGTACGTCTACTGAGCCGGGCGGGCGGACGACTCTGCTCAGGCCGCAATAATAAAATGTTTAGAGCTTAACAAGTTTTAGAGCTCTAATAGCTTTTTTTGTTTGCTTTCCTTTTTTTTTGTAAGTATAAGAATTGTTTCTATGGTGTGAATTAATGAGTGCTTTCTAATTTCTGAATTGAGCACTTATGAACATCGTGATGTTATCCTGCTAGAGATGTCCTGTTATGCAGGAGCAGGACCAAAACTTCTGCTGTTCTGCAGATACAATGTCAATGGCTGATTTCATTTTTTTTTTTGAAAAGCAAGCTGCAGATAAAAATCCTCGCAAGTCTCAAAATAAGCGCAAATTGGTAGACAAATAAAATTTGTAATAATTTGCATATTTTTCAAATATCTACTGCATATTTCAAATAATAATTTGCATCAAGATACGCTGAACTAGCTGAATAGCATGTTAATCTCTCTATCTAGACAAGCCGATTCAGGCAGCAACGATTAAGTGTTTAGCTGGAAATGGATGGAGTGTTGGTAGCTGGAAATGGATGCAGTGCAGTACAGTACAGGCGGGTTTCGTTATTCTAATAACGTTGATTTTGGTCAGGCTACACAGCTATGAACATTTTTGCTGGGCTTCTATCTTAGGAATGGCCAAAATAATATTAAACTCCTCCTTTATTCTGTTTTGTTCGTTCGCCATTTAGTAGAGATGGCAGCGGGTCGGGTTCGGGGTGGGTATTCGCGGGTTTCGGGTTTAGTTATGATTTTTCGCCCACGGTTTTCAAGTTCGGATTTGGTTTTTCACCCGTAGATATCTAATGGATACCCGAAATAAATCATTTGAAATTAAAACTCATGTTTTATAATATGTTATTAATAATTTGTTTGCTTAGAATATTAAATTTATCCAAATTTGACTCATGAAAATATTTATTATTTATTTCCTCTTGTTTATACATGTGAATTTGTGTATATATATCCACGGGTTTTGGGTATCCGTTCGGGTTTCGGTGTTTGTACATGTGAATATGTGTGTGTATATATCCACGGGTTTCGGGTATCCGCGGGTTTGGTTTTGGTGATGGATTTCCACCCGAATCGGTTTCGGGGTTCGGGTTTTGATTTCGGGTTTCGGTTTTGGGTGCACGGAGACTCCATCCGTTCCGAACCCGACCCATTGTCATCCTTACCATTTAGGTGGAAGTAAACCGTAGAAAAATGAAGTCGTAATCTTAGCATGGGCACTATACTATAATGTTGTAATTAACGCACGGAGCAATGTGCCCCATCTGAATGTATTACCATAAATGTAAAATCTGGTGGGTGGAGGTTCATAGCCAAAATATGAAATTAAAGGTGATCACCAATTACCTATTGCAGCCAGAGTATCAGGGCAATAGCAACTCAGGTGAACAAAACTTGCATGCTTGAGAGAGAACGCGGTAGGCAGTCAACGGTCCCAATCAAGCAACTGAGGTTGTGTTTAGATCCATTTTAGGGTGGGTGTAAAGTGTCACATCGGATATTTTGGCACACATTTGAAGTACTAGACGTTGACCAATTACAAAATAAATTATATATTCCTTCTATAAATGACGAGACAAATTTATTAAGTCTAGTTAATCTATCATTAGAGCATGTGTCACTATAGCATTTTAGTGTCTTACCTAATCAAGCTTATTAGATTTGTCTCGCAATTTACAAGCTAACTGTGTAATTAGTAGATTTAGTGCTCAGTGCATTGCCGACAGAGTATTCAATATGACTATATTGCTGCTATACTCTTTTGTCAACCGTCGCTGCAGGCCCTGACAACCTATAGAGTTGTTGCTCTACGTGACAAGAAGGTTTAGAGCCAACATGGGCATTGAGAAGTATGCCATTGGGAATCCCTTAAGGGGCGTGTGCCCCCCGCCCCCTACTTCAGTTGCTGGGAGAACTTTGATCCATCTATGTATCTGTTTATACTATAAAATAATAGACCAATCAAAATTATGCTTGGTCCAACAAATAAAACGTTCCCCGCTGTGAGCCTTCAACCATTGTGCACTTAGGAAAAATACACACAGAACATTATCACCATTAAAATCAAAAGGCTAATAAAATGTCTATTAGACCGATGGCTGACACAACAAGTTTGATGGTATAGCAAAATAAAAAAGAAAAAAGAAAAAAAATAAGAATGGAGAGGCAGAGAAGAGGAAGCCCGACCTGATAAAGAAGGAATGGATCAGCAAAAAGGTGTCAGATGCAGCCCATGTGTGAGCCCAAACTAGGCCCAAGTAACACGCGGATTTCAGAGCTGGAGGCCCGGAGCAAAGCGAACCGACTCGCCATTCCGTCCCGTCTCTCCACGCCTCCTCCTTGTCCCATCCGGATTCTTCCTCCGCTCCCCTTCCCCTCCTCCTCGGTCACCTCACCAACATCTCCAGCTCCACCCGCACCCAGCTCTCCACCAACCGACGCGGCAGGCGAGGAGATGAACGCGTCGCAGTTCATGGACAAGCAGATCCTCGGCCTGGCGGCCTCCGCCTCCCCTCCGGCGGCGGCGCGGGGGAGCGGCGGTGGGGGTGTGGATCTCAGCGATCTGATGATTCCGGTTCCCCAGGAGGACGGCGAGGATCGCCTCCGTCGCCGGCGTAGCAGCAGCAGCGTGAACGGCACCGCAGACGACATGCTACCCAGCTACGACTTCCAGCCTATCCGCACCAGCGCCGCCCCCGCGCCCCAGGCCTCGTGGGGGTCGCTCGACTCCAAGGCACCCTCCGCTTCATCCGCCGCCTCATACAACCTCAAGGTATGACCCCCGCTTGTTTGGTCGGTGGTGGTACCCCCGCTAGATCTCTCGTTCTTGTAGTGCTGTATGGCCTTAAGTATTATTTCCAGAGTCTAACGCGAATTCCGAACTCTGTAGCCCCGTAGGTCTATCACTTCATCAGGCGACTAGTTTGGTTAACTCGTAATCACTGTTGAGATTTGCAATTATTGGTTGTGTACGCCATATTTTGATGATTTTGTAATCGAAATGGGATTGATAGGCGGAGAAGACCGATCATTTTTTGTAGCCAGTTTCAGTTGAGTGAGCATAGTCAACTGATAAGCTTAATTGCATGCATCCCACACCAGACTCCTGTGAATTATTGTCTGAATGATCATCTTCTATTACACACTAATATTGTCAATGCTGTCTGTTAGATAAAGGGTCTACTAACACATATGTGAATTTTAATATTCTATTGATATTTATTTCTGCCAGAAACTAAACTAAACATATGTTTGTTGATAGACTTGTTTTGAGATATTGCACATGGACAGTTGGATATCTTCACCCACTGTTTCCTGTTTAAACTGAGAACACCCGAGCTGTACATGGTTCTCTATTTCTCCCATCTAACAAGTTACATATACTCTTCACTCTTTCCCAGCCAAGTTCAATTGCATAAGTTAGCTATACTTATCACCCTTTCTCAGCCAAGTTCGACCGCATTGTATAATGCTCAATTAGTTATTACTGTGATTTAGCTTTACCAAATATAAGCTATCTATTCATATGTGCAAAATAGGCATCTGTTCCAGATTTTTTGACTTGTAAAGTTAAAATCTATTTATATAATTGAAGCATGCATATGCACTGTGTTTCTTTGAAAGACCAATTTAACTGTTCATATTGATGGTTCAAAACTTCAAAGTGATGACATCAATAATCCACGCACTGTGTTTCTTTGAAATATTAATTTAATTGTTCATTATTGATGATTCAAAACTTCAAAGCGATGACATCAATAACCTCGCCTTTATTATATACTTACAATCTTTCTTATGATGGATAGAGTGCCGGTATATTGGAGCCACATGTGCTGAAGAAAGTTAGTCATGAGGAAGACAGGAGTAACTACCCTACAGTTACTATAAGCTGATATTGATCGAACCATGAAGAAGTACTCTGATAACCTTTTGCATGCACTGGAAGGAGTAAGCTCAAGGCTTTCCCAGATGGAGGGTAGAACGCACCAACTCGAAAACTCTGTTGATGAGTTGAAGTTAACAATTGGTAACTATAATGGTAGCACTGATGGAAAACTCAGGCACCTTGAGAACATGCTCAGGGAGGTAGGCTACCTGTGACTCCCTTCCTTAGCCTGCTATAGGTTCTGATAACCTTTTGCGGTTCTTTGCTCTATATGTACTGGAATAGATTTTGTAATGCTATAGCAAACATCTATGCACTTTTGAGTGACTACACATTTTATAGACCTGTTTCATGTTACTGTTTTTAGGTTCTGATAATCTTTTGCGGTTCTTTGCTCTATGTGTACTGGAATAGATTTTGTAATGCTATAGCAAACATCTATGCACTTTTGAGTGACTACACATTTTATAGACCTGTTTCATGTTACTGTTTTTATTCATATCATATTATATAGCTAATGTTTTCCATCCAAATGGAGGATTTACTATGGTTCATGTTCATTGCTGCAAAATGTTATTTAATCATTTATTGACTGTAGCAGTACATAGGATTAAGCAAGATAGTCCATATATGTTTGATTTGCTACTTTGATACATGCTTTTATGTCTATTGTTCATTTTTGGTAGTACATAGACCTGGATGTGCTCACTCACTGTCGGTCATTGTTGTTCAACAGATTCTTCATGCTGTACTTATTAGAGTTAAGTTCATTTTTTTTTAAAGTTGACTTGTTAGATGCAAATTAATCGTATTTACTGGTTTCCCTCTCTCAGTACATAACTGCATATAATTTTAGGAGCTTAGCTTTGAAGATGGATCCAGTAAGATGATTAGGTTGCTTCCTTGTGTTAGATGTCATTAACATCTGAACCTTCTATACCTCTGCTTTTTTTTCTTGTTTAAGTATTGTTGCTTGGTTCAGGATACTCATCGGATTTATTATCCTGTATATTAGTCCTATGAATATATGGTTGTTGTAAAAGAAAAATGCAGCAAACTAAGTGCTTCATTACCTGCAGGTCCAAGCAGGTGTGCAAATTTTATTGAGACAAGCAGGAAATTGTCGAGACACAGCTCCAGCTTGGCGGCTCCAGACAACAAAACTGATGCCCAGTCATCAGAAAATATTGGGTCTGGACAGGCTGGCTCACAGCAGCAGCCAGTGGCTCCTCCACAAGCAGCTATTCAGCCACAGCAAGTCCTGACCCCTTCGCAACCACCTGCACTTCCGGCCCTTCCTGCTCCAAATGCACCCCCTCCACCTCCAATGCTCCAAAGCCAACCACCAACACAGTTTCCAAGTCATTTACAACATTCACAGGTACCATCTGTGCCTTCTATTACACGGTTCCCTCAGTTCCAGCTTTACCAAGGGATGTTTACTATGCTCCATCGTCTCAGCCGACTGAAACCATGCACCAGCAGTATCAAGCTCCGCCTGTTCCACAGCCTCAGGCCCCTCCTGCACCTCAGCAGTACCAATCCCCATCCCAGTTCCCTCAATATTCACAGCCACCTCAGCCTGCAAATGTTAACCCTCCAACTCCCCATGTCCCTGCACCCCAGCAACCAGAGGAAACCATGCCTTATGCTCCGCCTCAGAGCTATCCACCTAATGCACGCCCTCCTTCACCTTATATGCAACCGCCTAGTGGACCTGCTCCTTCTTACTATGGACAGCAAAACCCTAGCATGTATGAACCTCCTGCAGGTCGGGCTAACCCTGGGCCGCCATCATCCTACGGTTCTGCTGGATACGGACCACAGGGTGGAAGTGGTTTCTCTGAATCATATGGTTACACTGGATCTCCATCCCACCGTGGCAATGCTGGAATGAAGCCGTCTTCACCTTTTGCTCAATCCTCTGGAGGAAGTGGGAGTTATGGCAGTGGCAGGCTCCCCACGGCTCAAATACTACCGCAAGCAGTGCCGGTCAGCTCATCCAGCACCAGCGGTTCTTCCGGCAATAGAGTGCCACTTGATGATGTAGTGGAGAAGGTTGCCACAATGGGATTCTCAAGAGAGCAGGTGAGAGCAACCGTGCGGAGGCTGACTGAAAATGGGCAGAACGTGGACCTGAATGTGGTGCTCGACAAGCTGATGAACGGACGATAAGTTGAGGAGTACTATCATTTCACAGACCCGCACAGTATGTGTATAGTATGGAAACTTGGAAAGTGTCAGTTGAACCGATTTTTCTGTCTGCCACCTTGTAAACCAGATCGTGCCTAGAGCTGATGGCCCAAAACCTGATCGTGATTGCCGGTCACGGTTGCTCCATCTGAAATCGAAACAGCTCAGCGTGCCTGTCAGTGATTATAGTATTACAAACTGAATACGTTGTTCATTTTATGTATATGTGGTGCTGATGATATTATAAAACATATAACGTGGTTTCTTGTGATATGTCAATAAGCAGCGTTTACTTTGATTTTGGGCTCTGTTTGGTTCATCTCTTGGAAAGTGATCGTGCTGTAGGAGGGCAGAACCCCAACCAATGCAAGGGGAATCTGAAGTTTTCAGAAGCCGTTGTATTCACGTATAGTGTAATTTTCGAAAAACTTTGGTCATTAATCGACCTGCTTTTGGCGTGTGTTCTTGAGATATTTTATAATCAATTGTTTGATGTTTGATTATGGGGATAAATGTTTTTCAACCATATTGTTTACAGTTTTTAAAGTAGTTTTTGTACAGTGCAGCTTTTTTCATCTACCCTTCAACCTCCTTTCTGTCAATTAATTCTCTGCTATTCACGTTTCGTCTACTCTGAAAATCTGTACAATTGATTGACTGGACGGTTGCGCTACTGTAGCTCTCTGATGCGCCGACTCCGCCGGCTTTCCGGCCGACGAGTAGCACAGAATCCAGCACGGCTGCACGAGCGGCAGCAGGGGAGGGTAGTGCTGTTGCGTGTATGCAGGTGGCCGACGCCTGCACGACCTCTGGAGTCTGGAGCAACGAGCTAGGCATTCATGCTTGTCTATATCTGCTTCCATGGTTCTGCTTCCATGGTTGTCAGCTTTAGTTTCAAGTGGAGACTAAGATTTGAAAACACTTGATGCATCCAAGTGAAAAATAAACAGTTCCAAGTTACATCCCAGTCCATCCATGTGTAGAGAAATTACATTTATACACGGTACTCATCACTGGCTGAAGCGAAACAACCCCTTGCATTGCACACACGCACGCAGATAGAGGAGGATCGCATTGATCGGAGCTATATTTATGCATCTTTTTATTAAATCGATCTCTACTTGAAGTAGTAGGGGAGGTCGAGCACGTAGAGGAGGAAGTAAGCCCAGAGCACGCCGGAGATGCCACCAAAGAAGAAGCCTCCGGTGAACTTAGACCACCCATCGGCGGTCTGCAGCTTATCGGCCTCCTTCTTCCGTCCCGTGAGCGTGAGCGTGGGCGCCGTCGAAGGCTCCCCTCGTTGAAGGACGCGACGCCGTACATGGTGAGGCAGACGCTGAGGATGGCGACGAGCCCCGCGGCGCCCAGCGCCCCGGCCTGGCCGTGCACCGGCGTGTTGCGGAGCGGGCCCGTCAGCGCGAACGGACCCACCAGGAGGTACCCGTGCGCCAACCCCACCTCGATGCCACGCAGTAGCGGGCTCACGGCCGTCCGGTACGCCGGCAGGTTGGACAGGTACCACGCCACCAGTGGGCTCGAGGTCACCGGCGTCTCCAGGCTGCCGATGAACGGGTCGCCGTTGATCGGCTGCACCACCTGGTACGTTGCCTGCATATTTGCATCCACGGAATGGATGGGATAGTGAGCGAGAATTCTGACACAATTCGCATGTTTTGTACCATGGATGATAAGCCGGGCTGGGGATGTAGTACCTTCTCGGGCTGGATGGCCTTGACGGTGAACCGTGGCCGCCTGGTGAGCGCAGCGCCTGACAAGCCCTTGGGCCTAGAGTGCACGAGGCTGCTCTTCATCACCTGGCTCGCCATGGGAGCGTAAGCTGTAGCCATGTCGATGGACCTAGTAAGTGTGGCGTCTCACACTCTGCACTGCACACGCGCGGATCGGATTGGATCGGCTCTGCAAAATGGTAGCAGAGGGTCGTCTCCTTGTGATCTTTAGGAGAAAATCCGTGGCGCGTGTGTGGATGGATGGGGCCTGCAAGGCGTGATATGGCTCACGACTGTGTGGCGCTGGTTGGGTTACGAGAGTGAGCTAACCCTATCCCTTATCCGATCCGAACGAATGCGTGGACAACACCTCCCTTACCTCCACTCGCGTTCCGCCATGTGGAAACAGAATCTGCGGCGGCAGCCGTAGTGATTTCAGCTTCGTTCCCCTGCATACAGAAGGGACAGCATGGGATGAGACTTTTCTTATCAAAGACAGACCGTGTATATAAACCCCAGCCAACGCCGCTAGTGTTGGTTGAACTGCTGTTGTACGTTGTTGTAGACGATGACGCCGGCCACACACTCAGGCACTCAGCGACACACTATAGCAGCAGCAGCAACATCATCATCGGCATATATGTGAACCGCCTGAATTAATTCATCTAATAAACCGAGCTATCAACAACTGACTGATCCAATTTGAGCAAATTAACCCTGATATGTATACTGAGCATTGCCCAGGACCAACACGCAGATCGCCGGCACATCATGACGACCATTAGGAACATACATCTTCAGGGAATTGCATCTGGTTTCAGTGTGTTAAAATTAGATCTTCACGGATGATCTAGCCAAACTATATTTGTTAAAATTAGATCTTCAGGAGTAAAATTGAACGCTACACCTTTCCTCTCACATCCATTCAAAATGTCTAAACTCGACCGTACAACGTTCAATGAATATAGAGATATTGATCCCCCTCTCGATCATTTGCCGACTTCTTGTTGTCTATACACAGAAGTTTCTGCCTTCAGAACGGACGCCAGTCGCCACCACCATCGACATCGGCACTTACCGGTCACCGCCAACCGTGAACCTCGGCGCTCCCTCACTCTGGCGCCGCCAACAGCCGCTGCGCGCGCACCATCGCCGCCGGCCGCTGCTAGCCCCTCCGCACGCACGCCGGCCGGCCACCACTCGCCTTGACCCGACGATCGACATCAACGTCAGCCACTGCAGTGCACCGTGCACGCCGCCACCTCCACTCCCCCAGGCGGCTCGCCACGCAAGTGACGCAACACAACGCCCGCCCTATCTGCTCTCTTCATCTCTGGGCCCTCGCCGATCACAATGGCGGGAGCAACGATCACAGTGGGGTAACGGGGAACGGCGAAAAAAAAAACCACCGCACCCCACCTCTCCGGCACCCTTGCATGGGCCTGTTCGTCCCAAAGGCCGCCTGGGCTAAGGCCCACGAGTACATTGCCTTAGCCGGACCGCTTATGTTAAAGCAAATAATTATTTTCAAGTTTAAGTTTAAGAAAATGCTAAGGACACGTAGACTCTTAATAGGTGCTATGAAAGTATGAGAGAGCTAGTAAAAATTATTTTGTATAATAAATATTATTTTTTAAGAATTTTGTCAAACTTTAGATCATTGAATTAAAATTACATTATTCGGAGGAGTACTATCTATATATCGGTTTCTTTGTGGCACTATCGAGAGAGGATACTCGTCCAGTCCGTCCTTCATGCCTCCATGATGGACGCATCATCACGCACGGATTCTAATGTATGGGGTTGATTTGACAAAATTGTACTGAATTTCTTTCGTCCCATAAATGACAAAGATTTTTTATTTTAACCAAATATATAAGAGTTATGATATGTAATTAGTACCTATGGATAGGTACTGAATTAATATTTACTAAGATGATTTCCCTGTTCTTTGCTTGGGAATGCAAAGAAATTTTATATTACATTGAAGAAAAGCAAATATATAGCATTGTACGATCATTTAGGTTAATAGAATTTAATTTAATTGCATAGAGAATATATATAGTTAGATTAAGATGGGCAGATGTGTAATATATTACTTCAAATCATTTAAGTATAGAATACTACATAGTTGCCTAGAGGCTAGAGGAACTCACATGTGTTGTAACAATGAGATGAACATATATGTATACACACGCATCATTCGAATACCATCATTTGGCGCTCACCCAAACCCTAACTTATCATTTCCACTCCGTGCCTCTCGCTCACCACCGAGGGCGGATGCACGCGGGGAGGGGGAGGGGGGCTGCCCGGCTGTAGCCCCCTGGCGGCACAATTCCCATGCTAATTAAGTAGTTAGGCATTAAACCACCATTAAGTTTCTTGATTTTCATTGAATCTCCACTAAATAGCACCCCGGGCCTCATCCTGCCTCCGCCCCTCGCCTCACCACCAAAAACGGCGGCGGCGGCAAATAAGCTTCCCCATGGAGGCCGGCGACCGGACCTCACCGGAGATCGTGTCGGGGCTCCTTTCGGCTCTCGCCCTCTCTTTCTCTCCCCGACTTTGATAAGACTAGGAATTGGGCGATCGTAGGGTCCAAGGCTGAAGCACCACCATGCTTCCTCCACCGGGCCTTGCTCGCTATAAATAGCAAGATAAGACGATGGATTGGGTGATCGTGGTGGCAAATGAAGGGTCCAAGGTCAAAGGGGAACCGGTCCGGTGGAGACGATTTGGAACAACCACGCTTAATTAATCGATGATCAATGCCATCATGGGGAAGAAGGGATAGGGCCAACGGTACATCGGGTGGAGGCAGAGGGTCCAGGGTCTTGGCGGGGTTGGATGGATTCCTTCCGGCAAGCGTTTTGAGAGGATTGGGTGAGGATCTTTGAGGTGTCATGGTAGGCGCATGTTGAGAGAAGTCCCCTAGTGCGGGTTTCCTATATAGGTGTAATTCTCCTAGTCTTGGGTTTTCCATATAGGTGTAGCAGATAACATAAGCTTATTTGTATGTATGAATGTTGCTAACAATTTTACGAACCTAATCAAACTTAAAAAAGACTTGATTAGCACGAGTTTTGTAGCAACTCTTTATATGAGATAGTAGCCTAGTTGTCAGGGCATCTCCACTAGCTTTATGAATTGTTTTTACTAAATGGGGTGTAAACATGCTCTCACATAGGTTTGTGACTTGATGAAGGAAAAAAAAACTTTGGCTTCACATCGAGATTTGATGAAATTTCACTCGGAAAAAGCGTTGTGCCTGAATTTCTATTCGCGAGTTCTTTTCATCTTCTGTTGGACATATTTCCGTTCGTCTTCGTCCGTACGCGCGCATGGGTGCGTTGTTATTTTTAGATTTTAATTATTTTGAATTCAAATTTATTCGGATGAAAAAACTAGTAGAAACGTACACATGCAAATGTTACTACACATGGTATTTGTACCTTCTTCGTAGTATAAAATGAATATAAAATATTGTTTATTTCTTTGCGATGATAGTGATACTCTATATACCACCGGCGGCGATGAGAATCTTCGAATCGCAGTCATGAATGGGATTGGATTGGATGCTTTGCTAGCAATTGGCAATGGCCACTAGCCCACTGTGGATGGGCAAAGTAACTCCGACGGAATATACTCTAGTACCTGCGATCCACCCACCTGACAGCAACAGAGGTAGGTGAGGGTGCAGGGGAACTCGGCCGAGGCTTCCAAAGCTCGTTGTCAGCTAGTACGCCGAGGCAATGCTCCGGATGGCTGGTTTAGATGTGCATCCTAAATTCAAAATGTTAGAATTGTAACTCCGGTAGCACTTTCGTTTGTATTTGGTAAATAGTGTCTAATCATGGACTAATTAGGCTTAAAAGATTCGTCTCGTGATTTACAATCAAACTATGTAATTAGTTATTTTTTACCTACATTTACTGTTCCATACACGTGTCCCTAGATTGATGTGTTAGAACCTACATTTACGAGGGAAAAAAGAAATGTAAGAATCATAAAATCTGTTCCAAACATCGTAGGATTTTAACACAAAGACATTAGAAGAGTTAGCAAACACGTTGGAGCAGCGTTGATAAGAAAATCAGTGGTCCTTTGGCTCCCTTACTACATTGGAGCTAAGCACGTTGGCTACAGGACCGAATCGGAGATCAAGTCGGCGGAGGCATAGTCAATTCTGGCTCCGCCACTAGCTGATTGGCGGAGGCGGGTAAGGGGGCAGGGGGGTCATGCCCCCCTCAACAGCTCATAGCAAAAAATTACTAATATAAGTTTATGATTTTTATTCATATTAAGAGTGCAGTCATTAATCGAGCACATAAACAGATGCCCGCATGAAGAAAAATATAGCTATTAAAAACAAATCGGCACACATTTTGTTGCTTCCTTGGTGACAGAGCCTAATACGGTAAAGATTTGGGAACGACAGGAGTATACCTTTTAATATTCTCTAGATGATAAAATCGTACAAAGTACAACTAACTAGTACTATGAAGCAGCTTAGAAAGATTAAGACATAGATTTGGAGGTTTTGGTTTGTGAAATCACCCCAGACGCCTTGTTTTAAGTTGTCGCCTATTACTGGAAAAAAATAACGTTCTTGATCCTGAGCAACTGTTTCAAGTTGATGAATTAAGTTGGACGGTCATCACAAGAACTTAACTGGTTTTGTTCACGAGTTGGATCTTTTGGTCGGTTGGTCCCCCTATGGATAATTTCTGGCTTCGTCACTAACCGGCTCAAAATGGTTCAAATAGAGTACTATTTAGTTGCAGAACAAATCCACCCTTGCAGAACACCAAGCTTATTCCAATGCATCATATTCCAAAACTCATTTGGACCCATCCAGACAAATCCCGAGACAAAACAAACCTTGTGTTTTGCTCCATTCGCTTGAGCTTATCAGCTTGACTTAACGGAAAATAATGGTGTACGACCCCGGCATTTGGGCGCCCGCGTCACGACCCCCACGTGGCGTCTTGTGATTGAATCCACAAATCCACGATCGCGCTCCCGGGCTTCCCCACGATCGGCTCGCGTTTGTTCCGTGGTATGCATCGGCTCGGCGCGTGGACTCCGCTTTGTCTTTGCACACGCATAGATCGGCTACCCTACAGACTTTAAACGCACGCGATCTATGGGACTCCGGTGCGCCCTCCCCGACCCAAGAGGCCGTCGTACTTGTCCGCGCCCGCCCCACCCGCGAAGAAAAATCGAAATCGTCGTCGAGGCCGAGCTCCACCATCAGCCGATCGGCCGACGGACCAGCTGCCCGCCCACCTTCGTCCACGAGCGAAAGCCACGGCGGCGGTGCCGTCACGAGATCTGGCCAGCGCCGTCCTCCGCCCCGCGGGCTTGGCAGCGGTCTCCGAAAGTGCCAGCACCCTTCCCCGATGTCCACCATGCACGCCGCCTTGCGCTGCCGTCGTGGGTCTTGGCCCTCACGACAGAAAGAAAAAAGCTGCATCGCGCGATTGCAGGCATACAGGAGCTGATGGGATTAGAGCCGGGAGCCGCGTCGCTACGCTGCGGGCCATAGGCGGAGCTGACGCTGTGGTGATTCGAGCCAAGCGCAAACGTGCCGCTTCCTGGGCCGCGCGCGAGCGCATCGATGCGCTCTAGGCCACGCGTCAGTCATCCGCGGCGGGGTCGTACGCGAGCGTTCGTACGCCGGGGTCGTACCCCATTATTTTCCGACTTAACAGCTGTGGACCCGTGGTACAGTGTTTTTTCATCCGCTGTAGAAACCACCAGCCAAGCGAACTAGTCGGGCTAGTTTTGTATTCCTAAACGATGATGAATATCCGTACTATCTATATTCATTCATCTTTAAACTAAAACTTAAATATAATAAACAATGCTATCCAAATTTAAATCCGATGCGAACCCACCAGCAGTCAGGCTCATTAACTGTGGGTAGCTCTCTGACCGCGCTGCGCTGACTCTGCCGACTGGCCGGCGGGCGAGAGTGGCAGCAGCCAGCAGGACGACGGGGACGGTCCCTGTCGCGCTCTGGCGCTGGCACTGACAGTCACGCGGCTCTCGCTGTTGCGTGCAGGTGGCCGGCCGACGCTGTACGCCTGCACTGCTTGCACGGCCAGTGTGGTGTGGGGGCATCACGCCATCACGTGACGACAGGTCGCCAGCGCACGTGCGTCCATGTGTCGGGCATGCGCGGAACGGAATGGGCAGTGGTGGGTGGGGTGGGACTGGGAGTGGGGGAGGCAGCCGTCGCGATCGCGATCAGCGCAGCGCGTCGTGGACGACGACCATGGGACGTCACGCGCGGATAGGTCCCGTCGTCCTGATCCATCATCTACCGACGTGGGTACTGTGCGTGATGGAGCCATGGAGGAGAGGGCGGCGACGATCGTGTGTGCAGGTGGTCCACGCCACGATCGGAGGAGTACACGGGTGTGTTTTAGATCTGAAAATTTGGTGTAAAATTTTGGAGGAATGTTACATCGGCGGCCTTTAGACTTGGCGTTTCGCGTTAGTGGTAAATATTATCCTATCGTGGCGTAACTAGGCTCAAAAAGAATCGTCTCGTAATGTACATCTAAACTGTGTAATTAGTTTATTTTTTTTTTTATATTTCGTCTTTAAGTTATATGTGCGGCGTTTTGATGTGATGGGGAATCTTCTTTTTGCGTAGTGGAATTTGGAGAGAAAGTTGGGGTGCTAACACACCCGATCTGAGGAATTACTGGGTGCTGCTACTAGTATGCGCCTCTGTACGGCTCGCCCATAACTCTGTTGCTCCGATCGGCCGGCGGCAGCGACTAGCGACGTGTGTGTGCGCAACTTGGGTCCATCGGAGAGGTACCCGGCCATGCCTTCCGACCGACCGCTGGAGAGAAGAGGTCGCTGGCGGCTGGCGGCTGGCGCCTTAGAGTTTTCGTACACACTTTTGCTAGATCGTCTGATTTGTTGTGAGAGAAAAACAATGACGGATAAACACTCCTACGAGCAAAGTGAACATGCAGACTCTTAGAGCAGGACCGTTGCCGACATGACGTTGGTGTCATTAGCTAGCCTAGTAGCCTCCTCTTTTTGCAATTAGCCTCCACGCATGATTTAAACCGCTCGGCTCAAAATCAATTGTAGTATATCATATTGTCCTCATATAGTACTATATGTTAAGGTTTGAGTCAAAATCACTGTTTTTCAACCCCCTAATTACAATATACCTTCGCCGCCCTTAGTCAAGGCAATCCTAAGTACTAAATGACATTTCTATCCTCCAAGAAGAGAGAACCTTCCAATTAACTTGGGTGTGTTAAGCACCCTAACTTTCTCTCAAATTCCACTATGCAAAAAGAAGATTCCCCATCACATCAAAATGCCGCATTTATCGAAGTACTGGTAGGTAAAAAATAAACTAATTACACTTTAGATGTATATTGCGAGAAATTCTTTTGAGCTTAGTTTCATAGGATAATATTTACCACTAACAAACGAAACGCGCTTCTGAGCTCGATGTGACATTCCTTCAAAATTTTGCACCAAATTTTGGGATCTAAACACACCCCTTGTACACTTCTTGAGAATCCCTTCCAAGTTTGGATGGCCATGCGAAAAACTGACTCTTGTGAACAATGCTTTCGTAGTACGAGGTGTAGGAGGAGGTGAGCCGCAAGAAAGAATCCATACCAATCACCACTAGAGGGTGACAAAACAAGAGAGATGTGAGTGACAGGTGGATGGATGAGTTGACAGCGGATAGCCAAAGCTAGAGGCACCAGAAATCATGGCTTAGGAGGAGGTATAAAAACCGACTCAATGTTTGATTTGTCAAAAGGGAGAAAAATGACTCCTATGAACAATACTATTACAATACGAGGTGTAGGAGGACTGGAGGAGGTAGAGCTCCAGTCCACGCTCAGTGTGATTGATCGAGGGATATGTGAACGACGAGTGGATGCATGAGTTGACGGTCCGATAGTCGAAGCCAGATGAGCCACAGGTTATGGCTTCAACCAGCACCATGTTTATTTTGAAGTGAGAGAAAAACAACTCATGTGAATAATGCTATTACAGTACGAGGTGCGGAAGAAGATTGAGGCGCAAGAAGCCGTACCAGAGTGTGACTGAACAAGAGAGATACAGGTGAATGGGTGAGATGAAAATGAGTGACGGTACGATAGTTGAAGCGAGAGGAGCCATAAATCAGGACTTCTCCTAGCTTCACGTTTATTTTGTCGATAGAAACGACTACCGTGAACAAAGCTATTACAAGACGAGGCGAAGGAGCTTCATGTTTATTTTGTCAAGAGAGAAACAATGTTATTACTCTTCCATTGATGAATAGATGTATGTAATGTAATAAACTAGTCCTAACAGAGGAGATACGACCTCCTACTCCGATCCATCGTAGTACCTACTATATCCATCAATCTGATAGCAACAGAGGTAGGTGCCGGTGCAGCCAGCCGTGTCGATCCAGTGGACGCGACGCGTGCGGCCACGAAAGGTCGCGTCGGCTACAGCCTACATGAGCACGACAACGCTGCATGCGTTGCATTGCATCGCAAGGCATCGCTGCCACTCCACCAGTCCGTGCAGTGCAGTGTTCGCCGCATGCATTTGCGTTGACGATATTGGAGACGTCCGACGTGTCATGCGCCCATTACTCGATAGCGGATTAACGGCAAAACAGTGGTCGTTTTGCGCCACCGGCCACTTGGTGCCTTCTTAGACATGGGCACATGGCGCTCGCCCATTTGGCTAGCCAGACTTTGACAAGCAAATTTGCTTTTCTTTTCTTTTCTTTTCAAAACATCAGTGCCATTGATTTTCAGAAAATCATTGTCGTTGAGATCCTTCTTTTCTGAAAATCAGTGCCATTAAACCTTTTTCACTTTGGCGATGGCATGTCCAATGGCACTGATGTTTTCGCTTTTCTTGATGGCATGTCCAATGTTTTGGGATTGGTTGTAAGATTTGGCATAAAGACTTCACTTTGGCGATGCCATTTGGAGAAGAATGTGAAATAATCGGGGTAGAATATTGTGTATTTTTTTATTTTAGATTTTTTATATGTAGTTTAGAGATGTACTATGGTGAGTTTTTTTTAGCAGTACTATGTTGAGTTTTAATATAATCCCTTCCCTTTGAAAAAGGTTTTTTTTTTTGCTCAGTTATAACACACGACCATTCATGTTTGTGTTGGTATAAATAAAGAACACCTTAGCAATGGCATGTCATATACGATGAGATGACATTTGAGGATTGATATTTGACTTTAAATATTGGAGGTGCCCTTATGAACTGTCACTTTTGCGTGGTCTCTCAGTTCCCCATCACTGCTGTTGTCGATCATCTCTGACACGATCGAGACACATGTTTATGTAAATTTTGTACAAAAATGTATTAATAAAATGAAAATTATGTCATACTTCCTCCGTCCCAATTACGTTTAACTTTTATGACACCAACTTTATCAACTCGTCTTGTTTAAAATTTTTGTAAAATATTATTTCTTTTGTCGTGGCTTATTGCTTTATTAATAGAAGTACTTCAAAAATGACTTGAATTTAACTATGTTTGTAAAGTTCTTCAAAAAAATTACTTAAACTTGACTGTGTTTGCATAATTTTTAAAAGAGTGATCAAACTTGAGTTTAAAGAAGTCAAACATTTTATACCTTAAGACGGAGTAAGAAATACATTATATATAGCAACACGCACTACTACGAGAAGTCAACATCGGGGCGGTTTTAGATGGACATTAGGGGCGGTTTTTCCAACCGCCCCTAAACAAGCGCACCTAATGTTAAATCGACATTAGGGGCGGTTGGGAAAAACCGCCCCTAATGTCTCAACATTAGGGGCAGCTCTGTTTGAGCCGCCCCTAATGTGGATATAGCGAGGGCGGTTACGCTCATCACAAACCGCCCCTAATGTCTATAACTGTAGGGGCGGTTTATCTAAAACCGCCCCTAGTGTTGAATTTCACACCAAAAAAAATATAAATATATAATTCCACAGATTCAATTAATAATTCACATAATGTCTCCATACTTCAAATAAACATATATAATCCACACAAAGTCACAAGTTTCATACAAGTTGAACTTCAAATGTTCATTTATACAAAGTCTCCATACTAGTCATTTACATGTTCAACTTGAATACTACAATGAATTTACAAACATGGATATGGAGAAAGACATCAAACTACTTCACCATGCACTCCATCTCTCCCTGTTAAGCAAAGACATATTTTTAGACAACAAGAAAATAACTAGTATTCCAAGAAATTGTCGTTTTATTTAGCGAAGTGGGGACAGCTCAATACCTTTCTTCTATGGCAACATCCATGACTATGTATGGGGAATTAATATGCATCCTAGACTGCTACCATTATGCTACACGCCACAAAGAGAGAGAGAGAGAGAGAGAGAGAGAATTTGAGATGAATTCGGCTCAGATTTTCCCCTGTCATCTCATCCATTCTTAATCAAGCTTATAGAAGCCATCCTAGTTTAGAAGGTCATAGAGTGGGTCTCAAAATCATCATAGCCGCTTGCCTCGGCCTAATAAAAAATTTCATCATTGCACATCATTGCATATGCCACTGCCTCGGCCAATAAAAAAATTTCATCATTGCACATGTAGATAGGTTGCCAAAATTCATATAGCCAACAATAAGAGATAGCTAGGAGAATTCGGATAGCAAATAAACAGGTTTTATCATTTCGGTTTGCAACAGGACGGGAAGAGGTAGCATATTGAGCATTCATATGGCAAAGAACTACTTTAAAATGCATATTGAGCATGACAAGGCCAACAACATTTCATTTCAGTTCAGTTCAGTTCAGCATGACAAAAGTAAGGAACGAGGATGGGATAACAGGTCTAGGCGAACAATCGAGTCTTTGGTTAAGTATCTTCCAATTGCCTAAGCGATATAAGAGATTATGTAGAGTTTTAACTCTTTGAACTAACTTGCTAACCATTCAAAGTACTTGAATCAACTGACCTCTACCTATTTTATCAAACAAATGTGTCTCAAGAATAGATAGCATAACAGACTGTTTTTTAAAACATGACAAGCTCAAAGTGTTTAAAACATGACAAGTAGAAAATTTAAAACATGATTTATATGCCAAAATAGGACTGTTTTTTACCCAAATTCATATGGCGACAAGTAGCATGACGAAGCTCAAAGTGTGGCATCCAAAATGTATCCAAATTTCATCCAAAATTCATCCCAAATTGATATGACATCATAGGCGGTTGCATGACGGTGCTTTCGGTGTGGCATCCAAAATTCATATGGCATCATAGACAATTGTATAATAGGCAGCATTTCATCTTGGCGGTGGCACATGCTAAAAAAATTCATCTCATTTGTAGACAATAGCATCATAGGCGACTAAAATTCATCCCAGTTGAAGACAATAGCATCATAGGCAGCTCAAATTCATCCCATTTGAAGACAACGAAAGCCGCAGGCATCTCCACCAAAGAATGGCATCACGGGGGGTACTCACCGCCAAGAAATGGCATCGAGGGGACTCACCAGCAGCAAAGGGGATAAGAAGGTAGGGTTCCCGGCGTGGTGGAGCTGAGGGCAACCGGATCCGGCGGCCACCCGGGGGTGGAGGTGAGGACACCACCCGATCTCGGCGGCGGCTAGGGTTCCGGCCGGCGGCCGAGTCACCCAGCGGCGGCGGCGGCCCCCTCGCGGGACGGGGGGGCCGCCGCGGCGCGGCCTCGTGGATTCGGGAGAGGGGGCGGCGAGACGCCCCCTCGCGCGGGAGACGGATGATGGAGGGGGGCGGGGAGGGCCGAGACGTCTGAGAGACGGGGGCCGGAAGCCGGAGAGGATCGGGGCGCGAGACGGCCCCGGCCGGCCTCGGCCCTGGGCGACACGAGGCGCGAGGAGACGGCCGGCCCCTCGCGGATCCGCGCCGGGCGGCGCGGCCGGAGAGGGAAGGAGGGAGGCGGCGCCAGAGAGGGGAGGCACTAGGAGGTGTGGGGACGGAGAAGCTGGCGCGCCCGTTGGGACTAGGGGTTTCACCGGGCGGCCGGCGGATCGGCCAAGAGGAGGGGAGAGGGAGGAAGGGGCGAGGGATGTGGTGGAGGGAGGAAGGGGTGGGGATGCCTACCGGTTTAGGGTTTCACAGGGCGGGCCGGCGGATCGCGCCAAGAGGAAGGGGCGAGGATGTGGGTGAGGGAGGAGCGCAGTGGGTGGAAGGAGTGGCAAAGCTCGAAGGTCGGAAACCCTATCTTGATATATATACTAATGCCTTCGATCGAGCGGTTACGAATCATCCCGAGTTCATCCAATGGTTCTAATAAATTGGGTCGAAGTAATGGGCTGACTAGGCCATTCATGTTGGGCTATTGACACGGATAGTAAGAGCTTGAATCACACTCTTTTTTTTTAAAAAATATCAACATTTGAATTTCAAAATACAATCAAACGTAGTTTTCTATTATTATAAAATGGTTTCAAACAAAAAAAAGTTATTAACTACAAATTTCTATATCTTTTATGTAGGTCATTTTTGCGATCGACAAAGTTTTGATAGACGTTTTCAAAGTGTAATTCACCATATTTGGTCGCAAGCGGCACGTAGAAAAATACGGTAATTTCAAAAATGACTAAAAAACCTAGGATTTTACGTGGGGCCATATTTTGGGTGTAAATGACCACAAAAAAAATTTTGAGGAAGTTTGGACATAGGCGGAGCGAGGCGTGCTTCATAGTGGTATCTGGAACCTTTCACCGAACCCTATCCTTACACTTAGGTTTCTCATGGTTGTGTGGCCCGTGCGCTTTGCGATGTGCTATCGGCCTCAAACTTTTTACTCGAGGCATCTACATGGCATGTGTGAAGGCACCGCCAAGTTTGAGAATTTTCTGGAATTGTTTCGTAATTTTCTCTAATTATTTTAATTACCGCCTTCTCCCTAATTACTTTATGACCACCCCCAAAAAGACAAAACTTTGGTCTCTTGTGCCCTAGGAGGCAAAACTTTGTGGAGGCCGGTGCGAAATTATTATGCTTTCAAAGTGTAATTCACCATATTTGGTCGCAAAGCGGCGCGTAGAAAAATACGGTAATTTCAAAAATGACTAAAAAACCTAGGATTTTATGGGGCCATATTTTGGGTGTAAATGACCACAAAAAAAAAAAACTTTGAGGAAGTTTGGGCATAGGCGCAAAACTTGTGCAGGCGTGCTTCATAGTGGTATATTCAACCTTTCACCGAACCCTATCCTTACACTTAGGTTTCTCATGGTTGTGTGGCCACAAAAAAATTTGAGGAAGTTTGGACATAGTGCTATCGGCCTCAAACTTTTTCTCATGGGCATCTACATGGCATGTGTGAAGGCACCGCCAAGTTTGAGAATTTTGAGAATTTTCGGAATTGTTTGGTAATTTTCTCTCGATTATTTTAATTACCGCGTGACTTCTCCCCCCAATTATACGTTGAACTATGACCACCCCAAAAAGACTGAAACGGTGCCAAACTTTGCCGCAAGGTCTCTTGTGCCCTAGGAGGCAAAACTTGTGGAGGCCGGTGCGAAATTATTGTGTTTTCAAAGTGTAATTCACCATATTTGGTCGCAAAAGCGGCACGTAGAAAAATACGGTAATTTCAAAAATGACTAAAAAAACCTAGGATTTTTGCGTGGGGCCATATTTTGGGTGTAAATGACCACAAAAAAATTTTTGAGGAAGTTTGAACATAGACGGAGTAGACGTGCTTCATAGTGGTATCACGGAACCTTTCACCGAACTCTATCCTTACACTTAGATTTCTCATGGTTGTGTGGCCTGTGTGTTTTGCGGTGTGCTATCGGCCTCAAACTTTTTCTCGAGGCATCTACATGGCATGTGCAAAGGCACCACCAAGTTTAAGAATTTTCTCGAATTGTTTGGTAATTTTCTCTCGATTATTTTAATTACCGCTGCGACTTCTTCTTGTGTTTACTAACACTTTCTTAAAAAGCCCAAATGACCCATATAACTAATGTTGATCTCGATGAGCTCTAACACGTTTGTATTCAAAGTTTTTTCGATTTAAGGTCATTTAGTGTTTTGTTTCACCTCGTTTGACCAAGTTTGACTTTTCCAATTCAAACTAAAGACGCCCTTTTGGAGCCCTAGATCTCCTCTTTTTCAAAAGTCACGAACACCAACTTTGTGTAGCTCCTCAAGATCTACACTCTATATATACAACTTTTTGTATTCAAAATTTTTTCGATTTGAGGCCATTTAGTGCTTCGTTTGACCAAGTTTGACAAAAACACATTAGGGGTGACTCTATATATAACTGCCCCTGATGTTAGTTTACATTAGGGGTGGCTGAAATATAACCGCCCCTGATTTGAGGAGACATTAGGGGTGGCTGAAATATAACCGCCCCTAATGTGTCAGGTAACATTAGGGGCGGCTCATGTTACGAGCCGCCCCTAATGTGCCAACAGTAGGGGCGGTTTGTTACGAGCCGCCCCTAATGTGCCAACAGTAGGGACGGTTTGCTTCTACCCAGGAATTTCGTATACATTAGGGGCGGCTCAAATTATGAGCCGCCCCTAATGTTAAACCCAGGCGCTCTCTTAGTTCCCTTTTGTAGTAGTGACGAAATATACTACTACACGGCCATAGTGTATTGAAGTGGTGGGACAACGTATGCACCACTAGTGAGAAAAGGGGGCGTCGTTCCTTGATAAAAAGAAGGTTTATCATCACGATGTGAGTGTGAGTGTCTGCGTTGTAGTATGTAATTTTAAAAAAAACTAAAAAGAAAAGGGATGGAAACAAGAAAAAGGTGACTTCTTTAGGTATTGTGACATGCAAACTCGAATTTCTCAAAGTACTCAAAGTATAGTTAGTACTGTTTTTGTTTGCTAGTAGCTAGCCTCTACGTGTAGATGTCGAAAAGGCATGCACATATCTTCCCTATATGCCACGTACCGCGTAGCGTTTCCTCGAGAGCAAATTAAGAAAGGTCATCGCTTTATTTTTTTTCTAGCAGACTAGGATCATCCCTGTCAATGGGAATAAAATTTTTTGTCATGATGTTGTTTTGAAAAATTTGGTCACGTATCCACGACGGAAAAAGAGAAAAAAAAGAGAAAATAAAAACCGACTGTACCGAACTGAACAAATCACGTACACGCCTCCACGGACGGAGTGCACCCATGACCCTACAAGTAGCTGATGCACGGATCGACAGCACCCATGACGATACAAGTAGGCAAGTAGCGGTCACATTCCTGAAGCAGGTGAAAATAGGCACGGGACTCCTCTCCTCCCGAAGCGCTCCCTACGGGGCGACTCGGGAGGCCCCTCGCCGCCTAGCCAGCCCCCCCCCGGCCTCCCCTCCGGCCCGTCGTCGCCGCCCTGCCTTGCGGCGGCGGCGGCCCACCTCCGCCTCCCTCCACCTCCCTCTTCTCCTCAACCTCCCTCCCTACCTCGTCCCGCGGATCCGGGTGGCGGCCGGCCGGATCCCGGCGTCGACGGCCTGATCTGGGGGCCTGGGTTCGGTTCTAGCCGTCCGGGGCCGTTTCCGGCAGCGGCGGCCCTCCTCGTCGACGACCGGCGGCGGTCCCTCACCCCGGGCGCGGTGGCGGCGGCTAGGTGGACGGGCCGATCTCTGGCGCCCGGCGCCGGATCCGCCCTCTACGGCGCTGGGCTCGTCGTTCCCGGCCAGCTTGGGCGCGGTGCTTGCTCTGTGGTGTCGGGGCACCTGCCCCTCACTGCTTGCCTCGGCCAAGCTCGGCTCGCGGCGCTCTCGCCGTCTGCTGTTTGGTGGGTGGACGGCGGCGGGCAGCGGCAGCGGAGTTACTACACAGGGAGAGGCCAAGGAGCTTGGGATCTGCCCTCGCGCCGACAGCTCCTCCAGCTCCGGCGGCTTGTTGTGGCTTGCGGTGTGGGGCGTCCGGCGGTGGGGGTGCAGAGTCCAGTGGAGCGCGTTGTCTTGCATCATGGTGATGTGGACGACTGCTCCGGTGGTGCGTCTTCGACGCCGTGGTGGCGTGGTTGGCGTTGCTTGTGCCCCTCGTTCTGACGGCGGACAGGGGTGAAAACCCTGCATGGCTTCTTGCCGGCCGACGACGGTGGCGCCCCTGCGTCATCACCTTCTTGGAGGCATCGTCCTCAGTTTGTCGTTGGATCCCGCCGGAGTGAGCGTGGGTTGAAAGTCCCTGGATGCTATTCACAGCGAAGTTGGCGTCCGCGGATGTCATTTCCTTCCTGAAGGCTTCGTTGATGCTCCTTGCTCGTCTCCGTTGTGCCAATCTCCTGCTCGTCGTTTCTCCCAGGTGGACTCCTTGGATCCTGCGCTGGGCCTTTTTACGCTTCATGCACCTCCTCACTTTGGTATGTCTAGTTGGTGTTGGTGGTAGCCGTAGTTGTCTCTGTTCTTTTCCGGCAGATGCTTTGCTGCCGAGGGGTTTGTTTGGGCGGATGCTTGGCCGCCGGTGTATCTACAGGTAAGTCCTCCTCGCCCGTGGTCCTGTGGGCGATGGCCCGTAGTGACTCGGAGGAGTTTTCAGAGTTTGTGGTCGTGTTTCCGGCGTGTGCTTTGCCGTCGAGGTCATGGTCGTTCCCAGCGGATGCTTTGCCGCCGTGGTGGTGCCGGTGGATGCTTTGCCACCGAGGAGTCCTAGCGGATGCTTTGCCGCTGTTGTTTCAGAGTTCGAGGTCATGTTTCCGGCGTGTGCTTTGCCGTCGAGGTCACGGTCGTTACCGGCGGATGCTTTGCCGCCGAGATGGTGCCGGTGGATGCTTTGCCACCGAGGAGTTCTAGCGGATGCTTTGCCACTGTTGTCATCTACGGCTCCTATCACTAATAGCTACCAAGGTGTTGAGGTTTATTTTGTACTAGGCTCAGTTGCTGGGGTTGTTAGGTGGAGGGTCCCCACCCCTCATGTTTCTTGCTTCTCGTTTGTGTTAAGGACTACGTTGGTAATCCTTGGATTACTTACGAATCCTTTTGTATCAAATATGTGTAGGTCTATTGACCACTCTCTTCTGCTTAATGAAAAAGGGCTATATCCCCGGTCTCGAAAAAAAAAAACAAGTAGGCAAGTAGCCGATGACGGTCCTGTTTAGATCTCAGGTCTAAACTTTACCACTGAATTTGACCTTTGGAGGCCTAAAGTCAACTCCAACAGCCTCGCTATTCCCTCCCGTGAACTTTGATAGTGATTAGAGGCTAAAAAACACATCCAACAGACTCTCTTTCTCATTTTCCTTTTTTTCCCTCCGGCGCTATTCTGGCACTCTCGCTCGGCAGAATTCGCGAGTCAGCATGGCTGGCCATCCGCGCCCTGCCCTCCTCTTCCCGCGTGCTCGCTGTAGCGCCCCGCCGCATGCACAAGGACGAGTGCGTCCGCGCCCGCATGCGCCCACCGCATGTCGCTGCAAAGGTAGTCAATCCGGATTTTCATCCATGCACGCCGCCGAGCATCCCAGTAAGCCAGCCATGGCCGCCGCACCACTGCTCTCTCACACTGACCCAAATTGCACACCATGGCGCACCGCAAAAGACACGAAACAAAGTCTTGGCACACCATGGCGCACCATTGCTCGTCTCTTTAGCGCCACTCTTGGCCGCCACCGTTGACTGTAGGACCGCCACTGGCGATGTATAGGTCACCAGGGGCCTCTCCGGAGAAGAAAGGGAATACAGGGGATGTTTCCAAAGCCATGGACTCACATGAATAGAGAGAAACCGATGACGTGGACAGATTTGCATATAGAGGGGCGGAGCTATGTGTTCCACAGTGGGTGCGGCCGCACCCACAAATTTTTTAAAAAACTATGAAAAATGGTAAATTTTCACCATATTTGCAGCCACAATTTAAAGATTCTTGCACCCAAAAGACAACCGCCTGCACCCCCTTGGATTTACTCTAGCTCCACCACTCATAGAGAGGCTGATGGATTCCCTATGTTTTATAGAGCTTTCCACCTATTTACAGAGTCTCATATTAGCTTTCCCTATGTTTCATACAAGCTGTTGGAGACTGCTCTAATAAAATACTTTTGATAGACTTTAAAATTAGCTAACGGTACAAAATCACATTAGTATATTAGACCATACAAGTAAGCTAAAATGATATAAAGTTTTGTTTTCTATAGCCAAAAGACAATTTTACCCTTGCTCGTCATCCTCTTCTCGCCACACAGCGTCTCTGCATCAATCTCTAACTGCCTTTGTGCACCCATCTCGTGCCATCGCGCGTCCTCATCTTCACTTGCATCTTGGCCTCGTTCGCACACGGGTCATGCCTTACTGGTGTCGACGGCCTCGCCCGACAGGGCGCCCGCCATCAACGTTGAGGCTACGGACGTCACGTGCATCTCTACCTCCACCTCGGTCAACAACACATGTAAGGGTTTGTTTGGTTACTCACATATGGCTTGTCCAAGCTTGTGGGATGCAAGCATCTAGTGTTTGGTTGCTTGAACTTTGCTCAGAGCCTGGCCAACTAGGTGCAAATGGCCCTGCATGGCCTAGCTCGTGAAAACGGATTTGGAATCCGTTTTTGGGTATCCTATCTCATGTGAACCGCGTGCGTGAACGTGTGTGTGTGAGAGAGATGCAGGTATGAGCACAGATCAAGGCAACAAGCTTCCCATCGCATCAAGGCAACCGAACCAGCATGGGGGTGCATGGCAATAGCCTGGCTACTAGATTAGGCCTCCAGATGGCAGAGGAGGGAACCAAACATACCCTTAAGTTGTCTGCCTCCTCTCCCACCTCCGTGCGCCAGTGTCCTTGAGCTCGATCATGCGAAGCAGCGTCATAAGACTAGGCACAAAAGTCTTTATTGAGTTAGATATAAACTCTAGTCATGATCCAAACAGTCTCGCTAAAGTTTAATTGTCCAAAAGATATTCCTTAACTTTTATCAACTATATTTTAGACCAAAGAATCAAACATGTCCTTAGGGATGAAGGAAGTACTAGTGAAACGGCGATTTGGAATTCCAAGCAACTTCGGTGTTACAAATGCGGCTAGCATCTCACCGGATGTTTTAAAATATGTTTTTCTGATCATGGGGCGTATCATTGTCTGATCGATGCTTTTCATGATTGAATTGGTCCTTTTTCTGAACTCTTTCGCCATCACCATCATATACAAATGATAGCGTGCAGTTGCAGATATTATATATATAGAGAAAACAATCTCTTAAATCATACACCACGATCGAGAAAGCATATATCACAAGCTTTTTCAGAGGCTAGGAATAAAAAATAAGGAAAGCAAAGCACTAGCTCCTTGATATATGTCATATCTGTACTCCTAAACATGGAAAGAATCAATCCAAATGGCTTTGCTTCGTTTGTCCCTGTTGTTTTCTCTAGTCTCCACACGGTTCTCACATATAGATAACAGAGAAGAACGTGGAAATGATGGCCTCTGCACTTGCAAAGCATAGGCTCCCCTTTTTTGTGCCTTAGCCTATTCTCTGTCCTTTATTCCGGTATTAGGTAGAGATGCAAAATGTTCTACTCGGTTTTCCTTTGTTTTTTTTTTTACTTGCTGAATGATTATCTTTTACTTCTAGTAGGAAAATTAATCTATCTTTATCTTTATTCCAGAAAAAGGGGCAATTCGGCAATTGACCAGTTTCTGATATTTATTTTAATACTCCCTCCATCCTAAATTATAAGTCACTTTGACTTTCTAGAATCATCCATTTAGTTATGTATCTAGATATAATAATATGTCTAGATACATAACTAAATGGATGAACCTAGAAAGTCAAAGTGACTTATAATTTAGAATGGAGGGAGTATGATATAATGCAGAATACTAGAAAGTGACCTAAAAAGGCAGTCAGTTTGTTTAAAATAATAGTAGAAGGCGAGCCGAAGTAGTTGATGGAAATTTGATCAACACGAAGCAAACTTGTGACAGTTGTTCGTTAGTCGTTATGCACGCAAATTAGGTCGTCATGTTGCATAATAATGTTTGTTATTTTTTTTTACCAAAAAGTTACTTCATATAGAGGCCGAGAAAAAAAATAGTATAGCTCAAATGTCCATAATTTAAATAATATTTTATACAAAAAGTGAGTGACACTGAGGACCTATTCTATTTGGTAGGACTTCTAGAGGGACTTCTGTGTTTGGATTTTGCTGAAGCCCTACCGACCTGTTGTACGTAAAACAGCTCCTTGCATAGAGTTAAAACTTGGCTTCTCCTAACTCCTCCGCGCAAAGTTGACACAATTTGTTACAAAATTGCCACTACAGATGTTTTTGTCAAAAGTTTCCTAGAGTGGCTCCAACTCCTTTAGAGAAGCTGCTCCACCAGAGAAGCCGGAGACGAAACCCTTATACAGGAAGAGATTGGTGCATGCCTTGTCAGACCGGTCTAATGTTAATATCGTGCAAGTTTATATTGCCATTAAAAATATGCTACTCACTCTATATTATCAATACACAAATTAAGCTGGGTACAATCCTGATGGTTATTTTCAAGAAGAAGGTCCTATAGACTAACATGGAGAGTATATATCCAACATAGGTGACTTTGGCCTTGTTTGTTTTACTTTAGGGTGTCTTTGGTTCCCTTCTCTGTTTTTCCGGCCTGCATTTCCCTGTACAGGCTCCCTCCAGCCAGGCTTTAAGCATGCAGGGTGTCGTTGTTTGGTTGCCAGGACATCCGTAGCCGCTAGGGCTAGAGAACCGGCGTTTGGTTGCCTATACGAGATAAGTCGCATGAGATAAAAAAAATATTAAACAATTATATTTATAATTTTTATTTTGTGTATATACAGTTTTAAAGGACTTATTTTATCTAACCATGTCTTAATTATCCATAAAATACATCAATATCACTTGATATTTACTAATTATACACTAATACATCATTAGCGGGAGAAACAGCTGTATCAGCCGAGCCTGCATCCCAGGAAACGGAAGATTCCAGCGTTTCTTCGGATGTAGGCGGCGGGGGAGAAAATGCATCTGGCCGGCCTGGCTCTGGGGCAGTGCGGGCAACCAAACACGGCTCGCCTGCACCCATGGGCCTAGCTGGGCCAAAACAGCGAACCAAACGCGCTCTTATAGATTAATCAGACTGTTGGAATATACGGTATAAATAGACATTGCTAGATTATAGCAATCCGCGGGGAACAGTCTGCAACATATATATAAGCTGGAGGAAATATGATAGAGCATTTTGAATTCCCATTCTCTTTCGTTTGATCTCCATACAGGTAGAAGCCTAGCTGTGTACATCCTTGGATGTAGATGCCGGATTTTATTATCCATTATCGAAAAAAAATACAGGTAGAAGCCACAATTATCTTCGACTTCTCTTTCTATTGCCGGCATATATTTCTAGGAGTTGATTACCCGAAGTGCTTATCTTTAATAGTTTATTATATTTTCTGGAGAGTTAATTTAAAGAGCTTTTGGATATGATATTGTGTGTTTTTTGTCAGTACAGTAGCAAATTTATTTCAATAGTGAAGACAAGATATATGGGTCTTTTTAGAAGAATATCTGGTCTCCTTTCCAAGCTTGACGAATGCACCTAATTCCATATGACGTTTAGCCCTTGTGACAGAGGACTAGGACGTCAGTCCTTACCTTGTTGTGTGTGTGTGCGCGCGCGCGCGCGTGTGTGTGTGTGTTGTGACGGAAAGCCTTGTGGCGCATGTTACCAAGAAAATGGGGAGTATGGCAAGAGCTTGTGCCTGGTCTATAGTGCCTAATTTGGTCCCAACATACTCACCGCCAATTGCCACTCACTTGGGTGGCATGGGACTAGATGCAAAGTGAATCACCACGCTGGCAATAGCCTCACCATTGCTTCAATTCGAACATGGACTCGCCACTATTTCTCCATGAACTCCTTTGACAAAAAAAAAAAAAAAAAAAAAATAGAACTAGAATTATATAAGGCCAAATGGTCAGCTCCATTTCACCTTTAACTAGAAAATATACCAACTAGTAGTACGTGCTGCCTAGAGACGACGGATCCGCAGGAAAGCAACCAGCTGCCAATCATAAGATTGTAGGATATGAGTGTCCCGCGCAAGGTCTCCTCCTCTAATAGCAAGTTTAATAATACAGTCGGCTTGCTGGCCGTAATATTTTTTATAGTCTTCTTTCAGCCCACTCATACAATAGTTAACTCTTCTCAATTAATATAGTCTCATTTGTCTATCTCATATAGTTTCTTAATTCTGGTGGCCTATAAGCTTACGACCCGTTTCTCATCTTTCTTCCATCCTTTTCTCCACATGAGCATTTAGCTTCTTATAGGGTGCCAACACATCACAGGGGAAGGAGCGAAAATGAGCGCAACCGTCTCTCCCGTCTCCGACCACCGCCCCGCCGCTACCCCTCCTCCTACCACCGCTTTCTCCGCCCCCGCCGGCTCTTCTACAGCCACCATCTCTCACACCTCTCCTACCCCAACATCCCCTGTTTTCACCGTCCCAAATCAGCCAATACCTGAGGCGGTGGCGAGCCCGGAGTATGAGATTCACTTTCCGCCGATCGGAGATACTCAGCTGATTGGGCGTCAGAAGGGGACTTGCTTCCCTGTTGATGTCTCGGCTAAGAGATACACTCTACGATCGGAGCGACGTTCGCTTCCAATCGAATCTATTGGGAGGGAGGAGGTCAAGTTGAAGGCCATACCAATCTCTCTGAAGTGGTGCTCCAATGGCGGTCAAAGCAAGGTCGACATCAATGGTGCGCAGAAGGAGGGAAAAACAGAGCAAGTTTCAAAGCGAGCCTGGCACAACGGGCCTACCAAGCAGCGTCCGTGGTTTCGACCCCCACCTAAGGTACAAATCGTGGGAGGGATCCTGGGACATGGACCGTGGATCGAGCCACGCGTCGAGCATCAACACCCAAACCCCAGTTCGTGCGGTGAGGTAGCTGGCATTCACCATACAATCCCCGAGCAACTCCAAAATCCTAAGTCCCCAAGTCCGCCGCCACCCTCTACTCTTTCGTCTCACCTCGCCAAATTCCTCGGCCATTTCCGGAATCCCACCAAAAAATCATTCGCGGCTGCAGTTAGATCTAGGCCGGCACCGGTCATCAAGGTGACCATGAATCGTGGAGGAGGCAACAGGTGGGGTGGAGATGGAGGGAGGAACTGGAACAGCGGTGGAGGCGGGCGTTGGGGCAACCAAGGCCGTGGAGGGGGTGGCTACCAGGGACAGGGTACAGGTGGAGGAAGGGGCCACACCTGGGAAAGGAAGGATACTCAAAGTGAGGAAGAAGCAGCAAGCAAATCTAAGGAAGTTATACCAACTCAAGCCAATCCCAACGAAAATTGGGACAAAGCAATTGCAAGTGAAGCTGGCAAGGAGAAGAGTCTGGATAGTTCGGGTCAGAGTAGCCAACCAACTACTGCTACTGACAAGGCCGGGCAATCTTCTGAAGACAAGAGTCTGAATCAAGGTAAAGGTGGGAATCCCCCTCTCAACAAAGTCCCATGTGAGAATTGTGGTCTCTTCAATCATGCAACAAGAGATTGCAGAAAGATTAGGTGTGAGATCTGTGGATACACCAACCATGTGGCTTATGACTGTAGAATGTGTCTACCATGGAACTATGGGCCTGAGCTATGTGCAACACAGGTTGAGGATCAGAGCTTTTTCTACATAGAAGAATGCATTGATCCCAATATGGCTAAGCAAAGAGAGTGTATTGGGATAGTGGATATCATCTCTGGTAGTGGCTCTGCTAAACAAGTTGAGCAAGAATTTGACTACTTGGAAGGATCAAATTGGAAGTGGAATGCTAGGATGGTGACTGAGAAGAGATTTGTGATGAGATTTCCCAATGCCAGATCATTAAGAGATTGGTGCAAGTTGAAGAGAGGCCTTGCCATGAATGTAACTGATGCTTACATGAAGGTTTCTCAGGGTGATGCTAGTGATTCAAGTGAAAGACTGCAGCTGGCCTGGTTCAGGGTTGGAAGAATTCCAGTTGATCAGAGGTCACTTAGAACTATTGCAAAAGTTGGTGGTTTAGTGGGGAAGTTGCTGAGATGGATGAATCAACAAGGTTCAAGCCAGAATTTGTTAGGCTCAAATTAGCATGCAGAGATGTGCAAAAGGTTCCTGAAAGTGCTGAGGCCTATCTGGGTATGCAGAGGTACAACTTCACCTTTGAAAGGGAAGTGGAAGAAGTTAATCCTGTGAGAACACTTTCTAGTGGTGTAACTGTGGGTGGGAAAGAACCACCAGTCAAGAAGCTTAAGGGGGATGACTCAAAGAGCAATCAACAGGCTACTGAGTCCAGCAAGATGGGTGAATTGAAGACAGCAGAAAAAAACAAGACTGAGAGCCAAAGTAAAACAGTTCACCAAGCTGTTGTTACAAGCTCTCCTGTCAGCAGTAACAAAGTCACTGGAAGTGGTGGTAAAAACTTTAGCCCTGGGAAAAACAGATTCCAACCTCTGGAGGAGATAATAAATGATGCAGGAGCTGAAATAGATATTAGCTATGATTCTGAAGATGGCAATTCTCTGCAAAAGAGACTTCAAGCAATTGGTTTGCTGAAGGAAGCTGGGGAATCCAGTATGGGAAAAGATTCTATCCAAAACAAAGATTCTTGGTTCATGCAAACCGACTATGACAAGATGGTCACAAAACATGCTGAAATCAAAGGACGGTTTGTCCGCCAGCCGAGAGCAAGGAATTGGTGGTAGTTTTCAATTCTCATTAAAGTGAGATTATTAATGGGGACTCTCAGGAATGTGCTGACAATGAATATGAAGATCTAACCAAGAGTAATGTCTGCTCAGTCCAGAATGTGAGTCAACACACAAAGAATCCAGACAGTTTTGTGATGACAGAATCTATTCAGCAAGTTTCTAGGAAAAATGCAACTCAAATGCCTAGTGTTGAGGCAAATCAAGAAGAAAGGAGGAGGAGTGAGAGGCTCAAGAAGGACCTTCTTCTGACAACAAGTGAGAAGAATGAGGAATATGCAAAAAAAAAAAAATTTGGAAGGTAATAAAAAAACAACCTAAGCCTTTGCCTACCTCTGATAGTTCTGATTTAAATATGTTGGCTACTAGCATGGGATTAGTTGTTGATAGTAAAGAGTTTGCTTCCTTTAATCTTTTGAATGATATCAATATTGCAAAAAAGAATTTAGATATGAAGAATTGTTTGAATAATGCAAGTAGTAGTAATGAAGTCAAATCTATTTTTAACCCTGAAAGTATTTTGATGGGTGATGATAATATGCTCAATGATGATGAGGACTTAGAGGATGTGTTGGTTTATCAGAAAAAAGCAAAGAAGTCAGTTTTTGGGTCAAATAAAAAGAAATCCTCTCCAAGTGGGAGGAAGCAAGTTCAGGAAAATCATGGCTTGTCAGGTTCAAAGAATCATTGGATTCTTGTGGACCTGAAACATAAGAAAAAAAAGAAAAAATGATTAGTGGCCTTTTTTGAAATTGTAGAGGCATGAGAAAAAAGGGTGTCTCTACCTTCCTGAAAGATCTCATCTATGAGCATAGACTTGATTTTATTGGTTTGCAAGAAACTTTAATTGAAGATTTCAGTAATTCTTTATTAAGAACTTTTGACACTTTTCAGTCTTATTACTGGGTTTGGATTCCATCTAGAGGCAAGTGTCACGCCCCACTTTCAATGGGTCACACACGTGTTTTGCGCCCACGCCACAAACATGTATATTAGTAATCACAATGGTGAACGAAATTAATAGTAAACCGAGCTATAGAAATATAGGATGGAAAGGGGCTTACAATGGGCGACGAAGGGTCACCAAGCCGGGTTACAATATCGAGTTGGCCAACCGAGAAGCGGTGGATTAACTATGACACTTTGCCGTATTCCACAAAAGTGCACTTGTGCATGGATGAAATCTGGGCTTCAACGCCCTTCACCTAAGCAAACACATCTCGAACTCCTACGATACGCCGTCCTCTACCCGGTCGCCGATCTTACCTTCACATGTGCCGATATCCGTAAAAATAGAGGGGTGAGTACAAAACGCACTTTCGGCAAGTCCCAACCGGGGTTGTAATTATTAAGGGTTTGGGCCCTAGCGAGTCTCTAAAAACTGCTCTCGCTAGTTCCCGGGTTATCTCATGTCATCATCTTTGTCATGACACCACAGGTTAGTCATCATCATAAGCGTGTATCTAATCATAGATGTTCAGGCCTAGCACTTGCCCATTCCAAGGACGTGGCTATTCGAATAGATTCAATTAACTCTGTAGTGGTGTACAAATTTCCCCACACGATAGGCATTGTCTACACCATGGCCCATGGTTCGACAGGCCTAACGAGATCCCGTACCCGCTTGGATGCCTCCTAGGTATATTGGTATAATCCTCACCACGACTTCTCGGGGGTTGGAAATGGGAAGATCACCTAGCATCCCATTAGCACACAAAGATTGCGAAGATCACCTAGCATCCGCCAACTCATAAGTTCGTATACGATATCAACAATGCGCCAATTGTTTTACGTGGAGGATCACAAAGCAACCACGCCAACCCGACCTCGGAAGATCACCTAGCATCCGAGTCAGCTCCCGATAGATCGTTGCCTACGCCGGCCACCTTGGCTCCAATTATACCTCAACCCAACGGGTGTGGGAATCAAGCCGCCCATCTCGGGCGTGTGTGGTCATGCGTAATATCACACTAGGTAGAAGGTCTATGAACCGGTCCTTAGGGAGGCGAGTATCTCTCCTGCAGAATCCCACACGCCCGATTCCCGTAGTAATCCATCTCACTATGAATTACTATCACCCACCTCTTTTGTTGGTTAGGGTTCATTAGGCGTTCTCATATTACTCTTTATTACAACGTATGAGCGTAGATAACGTGGATGATTATGTCATCCCGGCTTTAGCTCCATAGCTACGTTATCAGGCTCATACCACTATATACTAGTCCGATTATCATTATCATCATTATATCATCACATTATTAAGGTCATGATTAGGGGGGTAAGGACTTGCCTGGGAGGTTCTTACAAATCGGCACGGCGTCGAACGTCTCTAGCGTACTTCGGACGGAAACTCCTAATCGGGTCGATGTAGAACTACGGCGCATACGTTGATAACCTAGCTTGAACTAGAGCAATCAAGACAAGCATAGAACATTATGGTGGCAATGGGTTAGATGCATAGAGCTAGATTTTAGATGAATTATGGAAGTCGTTTCACGCGAAACGGAGTTAAATTGCATGAAATATGGATCTTATAATATTAATCCCTAATTAAATCATTAGGGTAATATTATAATATAATTTTATCATGTAATATTATTGGAACTAATTACGTGATAAAATTCTATAAATCAAATAATGAATTTACAAATTTTCTGGGAATTTTTCTGACACGGAAAAGTCTACTTTTAATACTCGTGTACAATAGCCTAGGTCAGTAGCAATTTACATAGTGTACACGGCAAAAAGCCTCCATACACGTGGGTGCCACGTGGGTCCACGTGGACGCCACGGTGGCCGGTACATCATCGCTGCCATGTGTTTAATGATGCCGCCCTAACGGCTGTGACGGAATGGGACGGCAGGGGCGACGTGGCAGCTCCTCGTTGGTCGTCGTCTGGACGCCGTCACCACGAGAAACGGCGACGCCAATCGTTCCTCGCTCACCACATCCCCACGGCGGTGCTCCGCTGGAGTTTCGCCGGAGTGACGTTGCCCTTGCCCAAAGCTCGCCGTGGAGGGTCCCTGAGACTCCTCGCGTTGCCCCGAGCCGGTTGGTGTAGATGGTGGCGGCGGGGGATGCTCCTTCTACGATGGCGGCGGCCACCGGCGGAGCTGGTCGGCGGTGGTGCTCGGGCAGCGGGCTACACTCCATAGTGCAATATTAGTGAGGCAAAAGAAAGGGAGGTGGTGGGAGAGGCGCATCGCTCACCAATTGCTACGGGACGGCGCTCAATCGTCGAGAGCTTGACCTAGGGCGGCGGCCGGAGAGCCGATTTGGGAAAATCGAGCCCGGGCACGGAAGAGGGGAGGAGAGGGGTGGAAAAGGGCGAGCACCTCACGTTCCCGAGCGAGGCGGAGCTCGAGGAGGGTAATGGTGTGGCGGATTGAGCTCCTGGTAGGGGCTATTTATAGCCTCGCCGGAGGGTGCCCGCCGGGAGATATTTTCCTCGGCGCCCTCGATCTTTTCCGACATCCCGGCGGTGCCTCGTGGCTCTAGCCGTGATCCGCCCGTCGCGCCATTGAGTGCCGCTGTCCGCTCCTATCGTCGGCGAGGTGAGCTCATCGATATGTCGTCATCTACACCGCCGGGCGGGTTGTTCGCCATGGCGGCAGTGGCTCGCCCCGTGTTGTCTATGCCGATGTGCCTTTGACTCGAGTCCCCGTGGCGCTCCGAAGGTAGCGATGTCTTTGGCGCCGCGACGCCTGCGTGCCCGATGCGGGCTCGTCGTCTTGTCCATTTCAAGGTCGCCGGCGGCCGGTGTTGGGTGGCCCGCACGCCGCGGCGGCGTTGAAACCTACACATGTGCGCCCCCTCATGTGCGTGACCCGGTCGTCAGGCGACGTGACACTTCGGAGGGGCGGTCGGAGCTCCCACTGTGTGCTCGCCCACGCCTCGGCGCAGAAGGGGCCGCCCGCGCGGCGTGTTGCGCCTTGGACGGAGGAAGACGACGACCTGGCAGGACCCAGTCGTCAGCGAGGGAGAAGGAGTGGAGCTGGGCTCGGTCCGCCCGGGTTCGGTGCCGGGCCGGATGGGCCGGCCGCTTTCGGGGAAATAAGAAAGAGGAGGGAGGGAGGAGGGAAAGGGGCCGGTTGGGCCGGGCCGGAAGAGGGAGAAGTGGGAATGGTGAGCCCGAGAGCTCTTTCTTATTCTCTTCTCTTCTCTATTTTCTTCTTCCCTTTATTCTTTCTCCGTTCTCTTCTCTCTATTATTTTATGTGTGTAAATGCATATATATATTTATTGTATTTGCTTGCATAAGCTCTTGAACTTATATTCTCTTAAGCTCTCATTTATGAGAATATTTATTCAAGGTGACTTATACAAATATATATATATATATATATATATATATATATATATATATATATATATATATATATATATATATATATATATATATATATATATATATATATACGATGTGGGTACACACTTTTCCCCAACCTTATTATCTCATGTGGCCTATGTATTTTATAAATATTTATACAAGCACATCTATATTCTCTTAGATATTTATGAGAACATTTATCTAAATGTGCTTATATAAATATGGGCACATATGTTTTCCCAATATCATCATTTCATGTGTAGTGTGCACCTATATATACTTTTGCAAATGTTTCTACAAGCATAAATATATTCCCATGACTTTTAATGTCGAGAATAATTATTTGTTGTGCTCGTAGAAATATCCATATATACACTTGGTACACACGTGCCTCGGTAGGTGTTATTCCCAGAATAAATCCGTAACTCATTACTCATGCAATAGTATACTTCCATAATTAAATCTAGGGCTTAATTACCTTGCATCCTCGGTCACCATAAGGTTCACAAGCAACAAACAAGAAAACCTAATTTTCTAGATGGTGAGAGTTTAAATGCGAGGTTTTCGAACACGAGGTTTGGTTTAGCGGAAAATAAATCAAGTTTTAGTTGTAATTCGAAAAGTTCAAATTTTTAGTGAATTTTAAAATGATGCAAAAACACGGGTGTTACAAATCTACCCCACTTAGATGAATCTCGTCCCCGAGATTCCTAGTCTACTGAGTGAAGGTCCTAATTAAGGCACGAAGGGATAGAGATAGAGAGAGAGAGGGAAACTTTCCATTGCTTACGGTGCTATCTTTGTCGAACCTCTACGATTATCGTGCTACTCCGTCTCGAGGCAACACGACAACGTGGAGGGTGTGCCATCATTGTTGACAATTCTTCGCTGCTTTACCCCTTGTTCTTGATCCGCATCGGTCTTCAAAATCTTCGGTCTTCTTTGGCGGCTACCCCACTTAGAGGATTTATTCCTCTAGTGTCCTCGGCCTTCTCGGTGTCTTACGAGATCTTCTAGTGCTTGTCTCCTGGCTTGCATCTTCATGGTGTACTTTTCTTTGTCTTGATTCTATCCGGGTGGCGTCATTGTGAACTAGGGATTCCATTTTTCGTTTGGAACCCTAGGTTTTTATTGCTCTTTATTTTCTCGTCTCGGCTCATTTCCATATTTCTCTGTTTCTTCTTGTTCTCGCCCAATTTGTTCTTTCTCTTTCTCGTTTTTCACCCGTTTATATTTTATTTTCTTCTTTTGCATATAGCACTACCCCACTTAGAAAGATTTTCTTCAGATATCTTTTGCTCCATAGCTTTTTATGTTTAGGCACCCGTCGATTTCCTTAGTCGGCATTCGCATATGGATCGTGGATCAAGCACAATGATCTTGATTACTTCAAGGGGGGAGTACAACGATAGAGTGAAAAGGAAATGCTACTCTACGGTTACACCTCCCTTGGGAGTGGCGGTTCTCTGGCGTCGGTCATGGTGGCTTACGCCCGACTTCTATGGGTCCTGGTGCTTGGCTCTGCTTATTTGGGGGCTTCTTCTCTTGGTGGTGCTTGACCAGTGGCGAGGCGATCCTTCTTGTCGGTCTTACATCGGTGATGGTGGCCTCGGTGGAGTCACATTCTCCTTCTAGTGAAGGGTTGGCGAATAGCCCTTACGTGGTTGTAGGTTACGGCGGGCCATGGCGTGTCTTCGCGTCTTGATTGGAGGGCGGTGTGGGTGTCCCCGCCTCTTGGGCGTGTCGCTCTGAGTGGCCCTCGGGGTTTTTCGGCAGTGTAGCCTCTCGGCGAGATGTCGTGGCGACTTGCTCTTTTGCGTGGGCGTGCTCGCGAGGAGTCGTTGAACGTAGCATTATTTCGTTACGCTTTCGGCGGATCGGCGGCTTTTCATGGCGGTGTCTTGGCGGTCGTCATCGCTCATCAAGGGCGGCGGTAGGATAGCAAGTGCTTGATGACGGGCGCCTTGGACCTTGCACGCTTTCTAGGGCGAGCAATCCGGGCATGATGATTCTTGCCTTACGGTGGTAGGTACCTCATGGGGGTGCGGGCGATGGGCTCCTTGTAGATCCGCGAGGCGTTGTAGTGCCTTGTGGGCGGCACTTGGTAGGTGTCGGGAAAGTGAAAACCAATGGTGGTCACGCTCCGGTCTTGATGATGGCGGGGTAGTCTTGACTCTTCTTGATGTAGATAGTGACTTCGCGGCGATGAGTGCCGCGCTCTTCGTACTCACTACCCTCATATTCGGGGAGTTCTCGGATGCCAAGGTTTTGTGCGGTGTGGTAGAGAAGTTGGGGAAATCCGGGGTGTTGATGCACCGGGTACGCTAACCCAAGTGCCGCCATTTGCTTGTGTTTTGGTGATGATTCTTGGTGAGTGGATGGCAAGGAGGGTGATGGTAGAGGGTGAAAGATGGAGGCTAGCGATTGGAATGTTGGGAGTGGGATGGTGGTAAGAGCGATGGTGGTGCTCTTTTTTATAGTGGGTCGAAGGTGATGGCTTCGGGAGAAGCTTGGTCGACCGGGTATTGTGGCCGGGGTGTTGTGGTGTATGGTGGAAGGAACGGAGTGAGTCTCCCCGTATCCATTGACCTTGCGATAGTGGTGTGGTCATGGGGATCAGGCGGTCTTGGCCTGGTGGATTCCCTTATAGTGGAAACGGTGGCGTCTTCTCTATTGTCGACATACGCCTTCCGATATTTCTACGTACACTTCGGGGCATTGGTTCGCTTTAGGGCATAAATATCTTTTATGGGCTTGATGACCGCCTTCAATCACTTTGGGTCTTCGTCCCATCTTCGACTTGCGGTTCTAATCTTCGACTCGCTTGCATTCGCATTGGTTGCCACTTGAATCTGTTGCACGTCATCTTGATCCGCTTTCGACGGTCGTGGTTCGGGGTCGGGTAACAAAGATATCGCGACTTTCGGCATTGAGGTGACAGCCCGCCGGCAATGTTGCACGGTCATCGGCACAAGTAACCGAGGCGGCGGTGTGTGACGGTCTGTAAAGGGAAGAACACCGCGGTTCAACGGCTACGATCGTGGAGTCGGTCCTTGTCGCCGTGTTCCTGCGGGTTACCTCCTAATCTACTTGGACTAGAAGAGTGGGAGGAAGAGCACAAGGTACGATAGGGGTCTACCTAACTAAGGATTAGGGGAAAGCAAGCATTTTGGAAGGGATAGACTTCGGGGTATCTTAGTAACACGGGTGTCGAAAAACAATACAAACTTACCAGGTGTGAAACGCATGAAAAGTTAGTCACGGCGAACTAAGTTTGTACGTAAACTCGTCTTATTACTCGTGACTTGAGGGCATTTTCAGTACGTTCACTGCTCCTATTGGAATCTTCCTCCCATTGATTACTACGAGTAGTAGAATGGAGAAATTTCCCATAGGATTGGAAGGAAATAAGACATTATACTAACAAACAAGCGCGTCGATAATCCTCATCACAGGACAGTTACACTGATGATACATGGTCGTATCACGTATAATGACTGCCATGATGGTTATCGTGCGACTTTACACCTACTAAAGGCCTTGAAGCCTAGACATCTATGACTGCTAGCAAACGCTTAGCAACTAACGCCAAGACATTGCTTGCACAACAAGCTTGCACAATGGATTTTGCTACTCCTCGCTACTCGGTCTGTATGCCTTATGGAGATTTTTAAGGCTAGACTTGCATGCATTACCACCCATTTAGGTACTCGGATTCTCTTCGCATCTCGGTCTTATCCTTTGTATAGCTTTTGAATCCTTCCTGTCGGGGCTTTTTGAAACATGCAAGTTCATTACGTACTTTGGTACTCGGTCTTCATAAAATTCTCGATTTTAATATCGAGGAAGGCCAAAGTATCCTAAGCACTTTAGTATCTCCAAGGGGAGTTGTAGAAACTCTCCTCTCTTAGGGCGATCCCGATTGAGATCATCCTTACTAGTCCATTGTTGCAAGAGTTTCGATGTTGTCTTCGATTTACGCAACATACGAACTATTGTAGTAAAGGCGTACTCGTAGCGACAAGTTTAATAGTAGTTATCCTTATGTGGAGTCAAAATTTACGGTAACCCAAATTTCATCCTATGGACAAGCTCGGCTCTCGATACCACTACATCCACGCCCCACTTTCAATGGGTCGTTAATCACACGTGTTTGCGCCCGGGATCACGCCACAAACACGTCTATTAGTAACAGCTTAATGGTGAGCGAAATTAATAGTAAACCGAGCTATAGAAATATAGGATGGAAAGGGGCTTACAAAGGTGGTGACGAAGGGTCACCAAGCCGGGTTACAATATCGAGTTGGCCAACCGAGAAGCGGTGGATTAACTATGACAACGCCCGTATTCCACAAAGCGGACTTGTGCATGGATGAAATCTGGGCTTCAACGTCCTTCTCCTAAGCAAACACATCTCGAACTCCTACGATCTGCCGTCCTCTACCCGTCGCCGATCTTACCTTCACATGTGCCGATATACGTAAAAATAGAGGGGTGAGTACAAACGTGCTCAGCAAGTCCCAACCGGGTTGTAATTATTAAGGGTTTGGGCCCTAGCAGAGTCTCTAAAACTCCGCTCTCGCTAATATTAGTGAGGCAAAAGAAAGGGGAGGTGGGAGAGGCGTCTCGGCTCGCCAATTGCTACTGACGGGCGGCTCAAATCGTCGAGAGTTCGACCTAGGGCGGCGGGCCGGCGGAGAAACATTTGGGGAAAATCGAGCCCTGGCACCGGAAGAGGGAGGAGAGGGGTGGAAAAGGGCGAGCACCTCGCGTCCCAGAGCAAGGCGGAGCTCGAGGAGGTAATGGTGTGGCGATTGAGCTCCGGTAGGGGCTATTTAGGCTCCTCGCGTGAGGGGTGCCCGCCGGAGATATTTTCCTCGGCGCCCGATCTTTCCGACATCCCGCCAGTGCCTCGTGGCTCCGGTATGATTCGCCCGTCGTGCCATTGAGTGCCGCGTCCGTTCCTATCGGGCAGGTGAGCTCATCGACACGCCTCGGCATCTACACCGCCGGGCGGCTGTTCGCTATGGCGGTGTGGCTCCGCCCCGTTGTCTATGCGCCGATGTGCCTTTGACTCGAGTCCCCCGGTAAGGCGCTCGACCATAGCGATGTGTCGGGCGCGCGCCGCCGTGCCCCCTGCTCGGCTCGCCGTTTTGTCCATTACAAGGCGTCGCCGGCCGCCACCAAGCGGCCACGCGGGCCAAGGCGCATTGAAACCTTACACCTGTGCGCTGCGCCTCGTGTGCGTGACCCGGTGTCAGGCGACGTGACACTTCGGAGGGCGGTCGCAGCCTCCCACCGTGTGCCGCCCACGCTCCGATGGGAGCTGGGCCGCCGGCGCCGCGGCGTGTTGCGGCTGGATCGGGAGAAGACGACGACCCGCGGGACCCTACCATCGCCGAGGAGAAGGACTGAGCCGGGCTTGGTCCGTCGGGTTCGAGTGTTAATGGGATGGGCCTACTCGGCCTGGGGAAACAAGAAAGAGGATGGAGGGAGGGAGGAGGGAAAGGGGGCCGGTTGGGCCGGGCCGGAAGAGGGAGAAGTGGAATGGTGAACCCGAGAGCTCTTTCTTATTCTCTTCTCTTCTCTATTTTCTTCTTCCCTTTATTCTTTCTCCATTCTCTTCTCTCTATTATTTTATGTGTGTAAATGCATATATATATTTATTGTATTTGCTTGCATAAGCTCTTGAACTTATATTCTCTTAAGCTCTCATTTATGAGAATATTTATTCAAGGTGACTTATACAAATATATATGTATATACGAGATGTGGGTACACACTTTTCCCCAACCTTATTATCTCATGTGGCCTATGTATTTTATAAATATTTATACAAGCACATCTATATTCTCTTAGATATTTATGAGAACATTTATCTAAATGTGCTTATATAAATATGGGCACATATGTTTTCCCGAATATCATCGTTTCATGTGTAGTGTGCACCTATATATACTTTTGCAAATATTTCTACAAGCATAAATATATTCCCATGACTTTTAATGTCGAAATAATTATTTGTTGTGCTCGTAGAAATATCCATATATACACACTTGGTACACACGTGTCTCCGGTAGGTGTTATTCCCGAGAATAAATCCGTAACTCATTACTCATGCAATAGTATACTTCCATAATTAAATCTAGGGCTTAATTACCTTGCATCCTCGGTCACCATAAGGTTCACAAGCAACAAACAAGAAAACCTAATTTTCTAGATGGTGAGAGTTTAAATGCGGGGTTTTTTAAAACGAGGGTTTGGTTTAGCGGAAAAATAAATCAAGTTTTAGTTGTAGTTCGAAAAAGTTCAAATTTTTAGTGAATTTTAAAATGATGCAAAAACACGGGTGTTCTGACAAGTCGGTGGAATTTTTGTGCGGTGTGTCTTTGTTAGACAGATTTGATGTTGGTTACGTTAGAAAAGGAGAGTTTATGATACAATTGAATGTTTGGGATAGAGTTCTAAAAGTAAATGGAATTAGATTGTTGTTTATGGGGCTGCACAAGAGGAAAATAAAATAAACTTTTTATCTGAACTTTCAAACTTTTGTTCAAGTGCTAATGAACCTTTTATCATTGGTGGGGATTTTAACATCATAAGATATTCCGATTGAAAAAACCCAGTGAGTGGGGTACATAGATGTACTCCAGTTTTTAATGCCTTGATACAGTTTTATGAATTGAGGGAATGACCATGACTGGTGGGGGCTTTACTTGGTCTAACAACCAAACTCCCCAACCCTAGTCAAACTTGACAGGGTATTAATGACAAAAGAATGGGAAGACCTTTTTCCACAAGCAAGTGTTAGAAAGTTACCAAGGGACATCTCGGATCATAATCCCCTAATCATGTCTTACGGAATGTGTTCCAAACTTCCAAAGATAAATTTCTCTTTTGATTTAAGTTGGTTAAAAATCACGAATTCTTCATGAAAGTTGAAGAAATTTGGCTTAAGCCCCAATGGAGCAAAATCTGCCTTAGACAAGGTTCACGAAACTTAAAAAGATCAAGCAATTTTTCAAAGGATGGGGTTTTAATATTCGAGGGAGAGAGGAGAAAAAAGAGAAAGATGTTTAGAGAGGAATTGTCTGCGAATTAGAGAGTATTGAAGAGAATGTTGGTTTGACCGATGTGCAAATTGATAGAAAATCTTGGTTACTATTAGAAAATTTAAAGAGTCTAGAAATTGAGGAGATTTATTGGCATGAAAGAAGCCATGAAAAATGGTTCTTTGAAGGGGATACCAATTCTTCTTACTTTCACAAGTGTGCCAATGGTAGAAAAAGAAAAACACTATATTAAATTTTGAAAAAAAGATGGTGTTGTCATAGAAGGTGAAGACAATTTGCTCTGAGATGCTAGTGATTTTTACTCGATTTGTTTGGTCCTCCACGAGTCTAATGATATTCGAGGAATGATGATAGTATTTGGGTGACATACCTCGAGTAATTGAGCATGAAAATGAGTTTTACGTGTAGGAAATTTCTTGAAAAAGAAATAAAAGAAGCTTTGGAATCAATGAAAAAAAAATAAAAGCGGGGTCCCGATAAAATTCCCATTGAATTCTATCAGTAGCCGGCATATCATTAGAAAAGATATAATGCGGATGTTTGATGATTTCTATGAAGGTAGCCTAGACATTAGCGTGCACTTAACTATGGCATTATAACTTTATTACCAAAAGGTTGAGGATGCATCAAAGATTGACAATATCGTCCAATTTGTCTTTTTGAATTGTTTGTACAAGCTCTTTACCAAAGTCCTAACAATTAGGCTTGAATCAGAGTGTAGAAAAAGGTTGATACACCACACACAAATTGCATTTATGAAAAAGCAGACACATTGTGTGCAGGAATAGCTTGCTTGCATGAATTTTGCATGAAACTAAGAGAAGGAAGGAGATTAGAATCGTTTTGAAATTAGATTTTGAAAAGGCCTACGATAAGGTTAAGTGGAGTTTGCTTTTTGATAGTATGAAGAAAAAGAGGATTTCGAGGCAAATTGGTGTAGATGGATAAAGGAGGTTGTTTCGGGGGAATAGTAAGTGTTAAGATTAACAATAAAATTGGACCATATATTAAGAGTTTCAAAGGGGTGAGACAAGGGGGATCCTCTATCCCCACTTTTTGTTCAATTTTATTGTTGACTGTTTGACTAGAATTGGGCATAAAAGCCCAAGCAAATCGACTTATTACTAGGCCGATTAGTCACATTGTTCCTAATGGGGTGGTGTTACTTCAATATCTTTGATGACACAATTGTCTTTTTGAAGCATGGTTCAAACAATGCCAATAACATGAAATTTTTGCTATGTATGTTTGAAAAGTTGGTGGTCTAAAAATAAACTTCAACAAAAGTGAGGTGTATATGATTAATGATGATGGTGAGTGGGTCATAAGATATGCTTGAAATCTTCAATTGTCGATTGGTCTTTTTCCTATTAAGTATTTAGGTGTGCCCGCTTAGCCCTAGTAGACTCAAAGTTAAAGATTGGACTCCTCTAGTGGAAAAAAAAGGAGCAAAAAACTTGATATTTGGAAAGGAGGACTTTTATCAACACCGTTAGAAAAATTTTGATTGCATCCAGTTTGAATAACACACATACTTATCACATGTACGTGTATCCGCTTTCCATTGACAACTATTGGTTATCTTGAAAAACAAAGAAGAACTTTTTTCGGCTGGGGAGGTAGTCTTAGAAAGAAATACCATTTGATTAAATGGGAGATCATTAGTAAAAGCAAAAAAAAGAAAGGTGGGTTGGGCATTAAAGATTTAAGGAAGATGAATATGAGTTTAATGGCTAAGTGGTGGTGGAAATTAGAGAAAGAGAATGGCCTTTGGCGGGATATTATTGCTTACAAATACTTGAGAGGTAGGAATATCTTTTTGAGTTAAAACACAAACCTACCGACTCTCCAATGTGGTGATTTGCTGAAATTAAAAAGAAATTTATCTCGCAAGGTAGAAATATAAAATGTGGCAAGGGTAACTGACTAGATTTTTGGTGGGATTCCTGGTTGTATAATGAATCTCTTGTGTAAAATTTTTTGTTTTCTTTTTGAGTTGGTGAAAATAAAAAGAAATAACCGCTTTTAGAAATGAGAAATGCCTATCATATGAAATTTAGAAGATGGTTAGACCCAATCTTGAAAAGCTGAATGGGATCGGATTCTTGATGATTTTTTAAGTTTTCGGTTTACGGTTACACGATAATGTTAGTTGGAAATTTGGAAAAAAGGAAGCTTTTTTGTTAAATCCTTTTATGATCATTTAACTAAAGATGATTAAATTGTTTACAATAAAAGGATTTGGAAAAGTCGAATTCTGAAAAAAAATCAAGATCTTTTATGGCAAATTTCAAGAGATGCGCTTTAACCAAGGAAAACATGGTTAAAAGAAATTGGAAAGGAGATCCTATGCGTGCATTTTGTGATGAGATTGAAATTGTTTCTCATTTATTCTTTACTTGTTCACTTGCTAAAGTAGTCCGGTGCATTATTGCAACTTTGTTTGGTGCTTCAAACATTCCACAAAACTTTAATCAATGTTGGGAATGGTGTGATATGTGGTTTCCTTTTTAGGAAAAGATTTTCATGCTTTTAGGAATTGGAGCCTTTTGTTGGTCTATATCGAAAAACAAGAAATAGTGTTGTGTTTGATAAAAATCATCAAAAATCCGGTTGCAATTTTAAATCGAGCTCATTCGCTCATAATATACTGGTCGTCTTTTTGTTAATGAAGACAAAGATTTTTGGGTGTCAAGTGCTAACACCATGCTCAAGACCGCAAAGGAAGTATCAAGAGGCGACCGCAAGCGGATCGAACTCCCCGCTTCTCAAGATCTTTGAAAAACAGGAACCCGAGAAGACAATTGAAGCTAGAAGCTTCAAACGAAAAGTGACCAACCATGTCAAAAGTCCATTGCCTTTGGAGAACTAAACTCAATCTTTGGCTCTTTTGTTAAGCTACGCTGATGTTAACGATTATCTCTATCCTTG
>JADLZK010008188.1:0-16929 GCA_015847255.1 Hyparrhenia diplandra | reverse complement strand
TCCAAGGTGTATCTCGAGGGTGTACTTCTTCTAGTAAGTAATATATCCTAAGTTCTTCTATAGTTCGCATATCTAGTTTAGTATAATAGCTATTCACTGTCTTCATTGGTATATTGTTTTACTTTTAAGTAATTTTCTTACTTCTAGTAGAGTGCTCTAGCTTTTGATCGCAGTTAGAGTAATAAGCATAGCGTAGACATGGTGTTTAGGTTATTCTTATCAAGATTTGCCGCTTGTCGCCGGATGGATTGTGATAGCCAAAGAAGGTAGTGACAGCCCTTTCCGGGTCTCGTGATAAATCACCACGAGTCTAAGCAAGTTCTAAAAGGTAAGGCTCCAAGAAAAGAGTAGTTTGGTAGTGGTGATTGTTATCACCGCTATCACCTACGCTCCGTGATCGAGGGCCGACAAAAGCCACGCTTAGCTATCTAGCCTATCCGATATCATAGCTATAGAAAACCCTCTCAACTCAACTACCAAATACACACCTTGTGTCATCATAGGACGAGTCTTGATTCTTTGTTAGTTCACTTCACGCTCCTCGTGGAAATCGATACCGGAATACTCCCCGTGAAAAGCTAATCGACAAATGTGCGCTTGCGGTTTTATCGTTGCCATACTTAGGTGTATCAGTCCTTTAGTGGTAAAAAACAACCTAGAGATAGGTATTTTAACTAACATATTCCAAAGTTTTGGTGTTTATTTGGACTTGCGCCCGAGACATGTACAAACTCAAGGATGATCACTTTGGGCCAAAAAACAAAGAAAAAAACGAAATAAAATCAACAAAGAGAAAAAGGCCCAAAAGAGCAAATGGCAAGCCCAAACAAGAATCCGCAACAAAACACCAAAACAACCAGAGATAGGCATTTTAACTAACATATTCCAAAGTTTTGGTGTTTATTTGGACCACACAAACGCAAGGATGATCACTTTGGGCCAAAAATACAAAGAAAAAGAAATAAAATCAACAAAGAGAAAAAGGCCCAAAGGAGCAAATGGCAAGCCCAAACAAGAATCGCAACAAAAACGTCAAAACCAGCGGCACACCACCACACAACGTTTCAGAACAGCCGGTGCGCCGCACTCGCCAGGCCAGGTTCGCACCGCCTTCGGCGAGGGCGTTTGTTACCTTCCAAAACCGTGAAACCGACGTGCGGGTCGGTTTGGTAAACATGGAAGGTTTCCTATGACGGTTTGGGTGTATTTTAGCACTTAGGCCCCTCCCCCTTGTGTATAAATAGATCCCTTCTCTCCCTCCCTCAAGGACAATACAATTTCAAAGGAGAAACCAAATTCACTTGTGCAAGAGAGTAGAATTAGATCTTCTTCTTCTTCTACTTCTATTCTATCTCCTACTTCTAGAGAGTGAGAGAGGGAAAGGCTAGAAAGAAGCTTGATTCTTTCTACCGAGTTGCTCTGCTCACCCCCTGTTCCGCTGTTCCTAGGAGGATCGGAGTGTCGACTTGCCTGGCATTCGCCTAGCTTGTACCTCTCGCAAGCCGCTTACACTTTGGTAAGGAGTCTTGTGATTATCTTGCAGCTTATTTAATTTCCTTTGCATATTTCTTAGTTGTTGTAGACTTGCGGATTGGTAGATCGCTTTAACGCTAGTTCTTGGTGGAGGAACTCTTAATCGTGGAACCTCGCCAACATCAAGAACTGTGGATCATTAGTGCAAACGTGGTGTTTGGGCTAGCGCTCACCTACCTTTTGTGCGGCATCCCACGGCTGAGGGGGGTAGGCGGCTTGGTCGTGACAAGCCTTGTCCGCCCTTTGAAATCCCCCACGCTCGGGCCGTGTCGTAGAGCTAATTGCCTGACACCGCCCTTTTGGGCGTGGGCCGGTGCCCGGCGAGTAGACAAATGTACTTTTAGAATCACCGCCTGAAAAACTTAGCCTATAGATACCTCGCTACTCTTAGAAAACAAACCTTTGCCTTAGGTTGACATAGATTTGAAAAGTCACCGCGCAACCGCCCCTCGTGGAAAATAATACGATACCCTGCTTACCAACGGTGAAGTGCTACAACGGTATTTCCGCGGCGCTTTGGATTTCTCTCGCAGCGCTAAGAAACACCAACAAGCATTTCTTCCGCCGCTGTCGGGAACGTTGTCGAGTTTTATATCGAGCCAAGTCAACCTACGGATCGTAGTATCCTTTAAACAAAAATATCAAAAAGAGTTCCCGCTACCCATGGAGCAACCCACTATCCAAATCCTATCCGCCCCCCAAGGGCGCAGCTCAGAGAACCATGCCAATCCGCTGGCCAATCACAACGCTTCCGAAGTATGAGCTCCGCCCAAAGTTATAGCCATGGTTCAGCCCGAGCCTTTTCGTGCATGGAATATGAAAACCCCTATCATCACTTACGGAGTTTGAGCAGCCTGTGGGTTGCCTCGACAATTGCGTGCATGACACATGACACGCTGAGGTGGAAGTTGTTTCCGCTTCTCACCGAGAGGGCGACTCAATGGTACGCCCATAACGTAGGGTTGGTAAACGGAGAATGGGAAGAACTGCTGGCGCATTCCTCGCGGTAGCGCTCTACCCGATATCCGTAATCGCCCCCGCGCGACAAGAGATACTCAACTTCCAACAAATAGAGGGTGAAACCTTAGGTGCAGCCTCGACCGGCTTACCACGCTTACACGATCCGGCCTGCACTGCCCATACCAAACCACGTGCTTTTACAAAGATTTTTGGTTAGGATTGACAGTGGCGACGCCCCGCCGCTGATTTAGCCGCCGAGGGTCATTTTCACATAAAACCACAAATGAAGGAGAAGCTCTCCTAAACCGTATTCTTGAGAATACCCCTCCGCTAGAACCCATCCGAGTAGAACCCAAGCGTAAAACCGAGGAAGTCTCTTCGGCAAAAAGCCGAACCTCGTTAAACCCATAGAGAGACCCCTCGCCTCAACTAGAACACAAGGAGACCGTATGCATCGATCTCCCCGCTCTTCGAGGTTGACCTTATCGATCAATTCGGTGACACCTCGGCACGAAACAATGGAAGAAACCACTGGGCCCCGCTAGTTCCTCAACAACCCCCTCGGATAAACTCTTTCTCCGTGAGTCTCGCAAGGAGCTAACAGCCTATAATGAGCACGGAATGGTTATGAGAGGAAGGACCCTCTTTCAAGAAATTCGATAAGTGGCCCCTCTACACCAATCCATTGCGTATATCGTGGAAGTTTGGTGGAAGTCATGTATAACCCTACCGCGGGGATAAACATAATGTCCGAAACCTTTGCACAAGCTTGTGTCGAGGAAGCTATTAGGACCCCCACAAAGACGGACCTTGCGCATAGCACCACGAACTACCATCGAATGCCGCGAGGTTATACATGAACAAATCTTCCCCGCATAAGGATGTCAAGTTGTCTTTGACTTTCACGCTTTTGATATCCAAGACTTCGACATCCTAATCGGGCATCCCTTGAAAAGATTCTTGATCTACCAACATCCGGGATCTAGATGTCAAACTCGAAGAAAAAAAGTTTTCTATCCCGCTTACTGAAAGCTAAAAACTCCCAGAATCTTAACCTTTCCTCGAGTATGACACGCCTCGAGGAGGTCATGGGAGTTATGCTATATGAGAACCCGTAAAATGTATCTTTGAAAAAGACGCCCAATTCTTCATTGAAGAAGAGGACGATTCTGGGAACTCATAGAACTTCCCAAAGAGGAAGAGCTAACTCGCCTCCAGCTTGAGCTTAAACCCCTACCCCCGTGCCTACGCTTATGTCTTCCTAAACGGCGATTCGCAGCACCTGGCCATCATGTTTATGTTTAGTGACCCGTAAACTACCCAGCTTAGTAGCCGTGATAGAGAAACACGTGACGGTCTTTGGGTATTCCCTTCAAGACCTGAAAGGGGTAAGCCCAACACTATGCACACATCGCATACCTATTGACCCCGACAAGCACTCCCATCATGCGAACCCCAAATAAGAAGCTCAATAATGCGATAGCGTGAAGTCGTGAAGAAGAAGGAAGTTCTCAAGCTTCTTCACGCCGATTATCTATCCCGTGCCACACGCTGATTGGGTTAGCCCACCAAGTGGTCCCTAAAAAGGGAGGAATGACAAATGTTGAGAACACTAAAAACGAACTCATTCCACAAAGACAAGTCACGTGGTGGAGAATGTGTATTGACTACGAAAACTTAACAAGGCAACAAAGAAAAGATCACTTCCCGCCGCCATTTATTGATGAAATGTTGGAGCGGTTAGCTAAACACTCTTTCTTCTCGCTTTCCTTGACGGGTATTCTCGCTACCACCGATCCCGATCCACCCTAATGACCGTGAGCAAGACCACGCTCACATGCCCATACGAACCTATGCCTACCGTAGAATGTCATTTGGGTTGTGTAATGCGCCCGCTTTTTCAAACCGTGCATGATGTCTATCTTCTCGCATATGATTGAAGAAATCATGGAGGTCTTCATGGACGATTTCTCCGCCTATGGTAAGACCTTTGAAAGCCGCCCAAGAACCTAGACCGGTCTTGCAACGATGCCAAGAAAAGGACCCGGTACTTAATCGAAAAGTGCCACTTTATGGTCCGAGAAAGGCATTGTCCTTGGGCACCTCGTGGTCCAAGAGGGGATAGAGGTAGACAAAGCTAAAATAGAAGTAATCGAGAAGCTACCGCCCCCAAACGCCAAAGGTATCCGGAGTTTCCTAGGCCACGCAGGTTTTATAGAAGGTTCATCAAAGATTTTTCACAAATCGCTAGACCTCTACGGCCCCGCTAGCCAAGGATGTACCCTTTGACTTCACGGATGAGTGCTTGCATGCTTTCAAAACCCCTCGAAGAAAGCACTCATCTCGGCCCGATCATCCAACCCCCCGATTGGTCGCTGCCATTTGAAATCATGTGCGATGCTAGCGATTTCGCTGTTGGTGCGGTCTTGGGTCAAACCAAGGACAAAAAGCAAAGACGCCATCGCATATGCTAGCAAAACTCCGACAGAGCCCAAATTTTTAATTACGCCACAAATGTAAAAAAGAGCTCCCGGCAAGAGTCTTTGCTATCGAGAAGTTTCGATCCTACTTAGTGGGCGAAAAATAATCATTTATACGCACCATGCTGCCCTTAAGTACCTTCTACCAAAAAGGATGCGAAACCTCGCCTCGATTCGGGCCGGATTCTTCTACTCCAAGAATTTGATATAGAAATAAAAGATAAAAAGGGAGTAGAAAATACAAATTTGCGATCATTTGTCGCTGCATGCAGTAACTAACATGCAGAACCACCTATCAACGATTACCGCTGCGACGACATGCTACTCAAGGTGTCGCACTTCAACCCATGGTACGCAAAACATTGTGAATTACATGGTTGCAAAAGTTACGCATCACCCGGGAGAACAAGCGAAAGCTCCAAATGGAGAGCAAAGCGACCTATGGGATGACCCATACCGCATTGTGGTGTGCGCGACGCGCTTGCCGAGAAGATGCGCACCTGGGAGGAAGGAATGCGATCATCGAGAAATGTCATGCATCTCCCTACGCCGCATCCGGGAGTATTTCGCACACAAGCCAAAATTTGGCAAAGGCGGATTCTTCCGCCGACGATGTATGACGATTACCTAAAAGAATTCATCGAAGATGCTACAACCGCCGTAAGACAGGAACATCACAGCCAGGATGCAATGCCCCTACACTACAACCTTCAAATAGAAATATTTGATGTGTGGGGCATTGACTACATGGGGCCATTCCGTAAGTCCCATGATTGCGAGTACATCCCGGGTGGCGACTACGTGTCAAAGTGGGTAGAGGCAATACCGCGCGTAGCAAATGATGGCAAGCATGCACGCAAGATGTTCCATGAAATCATCTTCCCGCGCTTTGGAACGCCACGCATGGTAATCGCTGATGGAGGATCGCATTTCAAGGACAAGTCATTCAGGGCATTCCCCGAAAGAGCTAGGCACTCGCACAACATTGCCACCCCCTATCATCCGCGAAACCAAATGGGCAAGCCGAGACCTCCAATAAACAAATCAAGAACATCCCGCAGAAGACGGTCAACGAGATGGGTAAGGGTCGAAGAACAAGCTACCCGATGCTCTCCGGGCATATCGACAAATTTACAAAGCCCCCATCGGCATGTCACCTTACCACCGTTTATGGCAAAACCCCGCCATTTACCGCTTGAGCTAGAACATCGAGCTCACCGGGCCATCAAGAAATGGAACATGGACGCCGACTCGCCGGAAAGAATCGGCAGAGACAAATCTCTCGAACTAGAAGAATGGCGAGAGAAGGCATACCACGCTGCAAAGCTCTACAAAGAGCGCCAAGCAAAAAGATGGCATGATCGGGCGAATAAAACCCAAAAGAATTCACCACGGAGACAAAGTACTCCTATTCAACTCCCGAGTGAAATTATTCGGCGAAGGAAAGCCGAGAAGCAAATGGAAAGGACCGCATAATCGTCATCAATACACGCCATACCTACAAGCAATCACAATTCAAGATGACGTAGGTGAGATACAAAAAGGTAAATGGTCAACGCCTTTAAACTTTTCTTCGAGCCAAAGACCGATCTTAACCAAGAACTCGATAAAATAGATTTATGCTTTGAGAATTAATTTAGAATGATCAGCATATAAAAAAATATATATAATAATAAATAAAATAAAATAATAATTTTATAATTAAAAATATCATAACTAAAAAAAAAAAAATTTAAAATAAATTTATAAAATAATAAAACATAAAAAAAGTTATCTAAATTTTTTACTTTGTTTTAAATAAAGTTCTTACTTATTTATCTTCTTTATTTTATATTTAATTTATGCCGGGTCATTTGCTACACCAAGAATATAAACTTTCTAAATTAATCAAAGCATAAAATAAAATTCAAATTCTAAATTTGAGGATCAATTAGAGATCGCCAAGAAAGGAAACGCGTTTCTGGCAACACACCCCGATTCGAAACTTTTCGTAAGAGGAAACGAATGTGGCCAAAATTTCGACCAGGGGGGGACTGGTGGTGCGCTACAAGACCACCTGCAAGGCCCCCAAGACTTTAAAGCGCCGCTTGAGGTGAGATTTTGCCCATCTCCTTCCTCTTTCTCAAAACTTGCTATGGTGAGGTATGCCTCATGAGATCTACCCGCTAGAATAGAGAGGAGTGCTTGGCCTATAAAATCCACCCTCCTCCTCTCCATTTCCTCACACCTCTCCTTCTTGCTCTTCTTCTCTTCTCAAATCCTCTTCTTCTAAGTCCGTAACAGCAGCAAGGCCCTGCTTCTTCCTCCTATGGCTCTAGTACCTATTCAATAGGGAGGAAGCCCCCTTTCTTTCCAAATACTTAGAGAAGAGAGAAATCCCTAAGAAAACCAAGCCCTCCTACCCCCACGCTACTCTTCTTCCTACACCAAAGAAAATGAAAGGTAGATCCGCGAGGAGAATAACCCCATAGAAGAACCAAAAGAGTGTATGATGAAGAAATGATAAGGAACCTCTCCTCGACGCTATTTCCAAAGAGGCGATTCTTGTTTCCCATATACCTTAGAACAATTGCCTAATCCGAGAGTGGAGGAAGAAAGTTCCCAAACCTCAAGTCGGGGAAACCGAAAAGGATTCTTTGGGGATGATGACATTATACCCCCTTGAGAAGGCCCTACAAATTTGAGAATGTACGTAAAAGATCACAGATCTCTCAAACTTCATTCAAGTCCTTAGAGGCAACCTTAGTAGAAAAGGCATAGTGGCAATGTCCGCCTTTAGGTAAAAGCTTGCAGATTTAGAGAACGTTAGCTTGCATGAGGAACTAGACACTTTCTTGGGGAAATGGGGGTAGAACGCCAAAGGATCTCATTGATCTCTTTGAGTAGAAGCGCTACCTTTTTATCAATAATTAGGCGCGCATTAGTTTAATTTTCAAGATTTCCCTTCCAATCATTTTGTAATTCCTTCAAGTGTGCGCCCCAATTTGAATTCAATAAAGTTTTATTATTATATACTATTGTCTATGTCTCCACTTGTTTTTGTCCTTGTGCAAAAAGAAAATAAAAATAGGTACAAAAACAAGTGTGGGGGAGGTTCGCAAGTCAAAGGTACGCAATTTATTAAAATTAAAATTTGACTTGTGAATTTTCTTTAAAATGTGCTAAAACCCGAACCAAGTTAACAAAACTCCATCTCTCAGATCTACCAATTGATACATGGCATGCATACATTTTATTCCTCGCTAATACCAAGTTTCTTAAACAATTACTTATCCCGAAAAAAAGCCTCGATTCATGTGGGTTGCATATGCTCTATCTAGTCTAAGTTGTTGCCCAATATGATATGGTATAAATGGACTTGCTATGATTTCGTCCGTAAGAGAGACTCGAACATCCGGAATAAATTCTTCTAAAAAGAGGAATGTCTTGGGCTATGCTAAAAAATGATGATGATGAAAATGAGATGAAAAATGGGCAAGTGCTCGAGGGCGAGTAGAGCCCACATCTTTAAAAAAAAAAAAAAAAAGAAAAGAGAGGAAATAATAGACAAAAGTCTCAAGCGAGCAGAGCCCACCTCTCCAAAAAAAAAAAAAATATATATATATATATATATATTTAGCAATAAAGCCCATGCTTTCTAAAAAATTAAAAAATTAAATAAAACCCCTGATAAAAAGTTGATCGTAAAGGATGAATGATAAGCACTTCGTTATAACCATTCTCCGTCTCGGGCGAACCGCCCAAGGCTTTGAGAAAAGCTAAAAAGCCCCGCCGCGATGAAAGGTAATAAAGGGTGGTAAATTGCTCACAAGGCAGGTGAGGCTTGAATAACATGTATGCAAGCTTACATCTTGGAGATTAAACCACTTTTTAGTCCTCGCGGCCTTCACCGAGGACGAGTAAAGGGCTAAGTGTGGGGAGTTTGTTGACAAGAACCAACGACTATATAAATACCGCCAACACAACACCAAAACAACCTAGAGATAGGCATTTTAACTAACATATTCCAAAGTTTTGGTGTTTATTTGACTTGCGTACAAACTCAAGGATGATCACTTTGGGCCAAAAAACACAAAGAAAAAGAAATAAAATCAACAAAGAGAAAAAGGCCCAAAGGAGCAAATGGCAAGCCCAAACAAGAATCGCAACAAAAACGCCAAAACCAGGCCCGGGCACGTACCACCACACAACGCTTTGTAACAAGGTGGCCCAGCCCGCCGGTTCGAGCCGGCCGAGCCAGGCAGGGTGGCTACGCCAAGACACCACCGGTGCGCCGCACCATCTCGCCAGCCGGTTCGCACCGTCTTCGGGCGAGGCGGTTTGTTACCTTCCAAAACTGGTGAAACCGACGCGGCGAAGGTCGGTTTGGTAAACATGGAAGGTTTCCTATGACGGTTTGGGTGTATTTTAGCACTTAGGCCCCTCCCCTTGTGTGTATAAATAGATCCCTTCTCTCCCTCTCTCAAAAGGACACTACAATTTCAAAGGAGAAACCAAATTAACTTGTGCAAGAGAGTAGAATTAGATCTTCTTCTTCTTCTACTTCTATTCTATCTCCTACTTCTAGAGAGTGAGAGAGGGAAAGGCTAGAGAGAAGCTTGATTCTCTCTACCCGAGTTGCCTGCTCGCCCCTCGGTTTCCGCGGTTCCTAGGAGGACGGAGTGCCGGACTTGCCTGGCATCTCGCCAGCTTGTACCTCTCGCAAGCTACGCTACACTTTGGTAAGGAGTCTTGTGATTATCTTGCAGCTTATTTAATTTCCTTTGCATATTTCTTAGTTGTTGTAGACTTGCGGATTGGTAGATCGTTTTTAACGCTAGTTCTTGGTGGAGGAACTCTTAATCGTGGAACCTCGCCAACATCAAGAACTGTGATCATTAGTGCAAACGTGGTGTTTGGGCTAGCGCTCACCTACCTTTTAAGCATCCCACGGTTGAGGGGGTAGGCGGCTTGGTCGTGACAAGCCTTGTCCGTCCCTTTGAAATCCCCCCACGCTCGGGTGTGTCGAGAGCTAATTGCCTGACACCGCCCTTTGGGCGGGCCGGTGCCCGAAGTGAGTAGACAAATGCACTTTTAGAATCACCGCCTCGAAAACTTAGCTTATAGATACCTCGCTACTCTTAGAAAAACAAACCTTTGCCTTAGGTTGACATAGATTTGAAAAGTCACCGCGCAACCGCCCCTCGTGGAAAATACGATACCCCCGCTTACCACCGTGAAGTGCTACAACGGTATTTCCGTGCGCTATGCGGATTTCTCTCGTGTGCGTTAAGAAACACCAACAATTGCCGCGGGGAGTGGTGAGGCCGGGCGAGCCCCGTCCCGCCCAGATCCGTTGGCGCCGACCACCGGCCCCCGTCGCCCAAGCACTTCGCAGCGTGTTGGGCTCAACCGAGGAGCCCCTGTGCCCGGGTGCCGCCGAGGATCGAGGACCGGGCTCGGGCGAGAGCCGAGAGACGGCCGGGCACCCGCCCGTAAGCCCAGGAGGGTGCGAGTGAAAGCACAGGTCATTGAGATCCCCGACGACGACGCGAGGGCGGAGGAGGAGGAGGCCCGGATTGATGGCGACGGGTGCGGACGCCGCCCGCCGCTATCGCCGCGCCGACCGCGGTGATGGGATGGCGATGCTCACCGGCAACACGGCGGGAGCCGTGCCCGAAGTCGCCGCGCTCCCCCGCCGACGGCAGATCGGCGAGCGCCCTCCTCGTGGCGTGAGGTCGCCCTATCGCCGGCAGGTCCACGCCGGCCGCGCCCTACAACTGGGAACGGCCGGCGGCACCGGGCGGAGAACCAAGTCCTCGCCGGTGGTGACGCCCTCGAGTGTCTCCTCGCCGGTCGCCGAGGGTATGAGTCTTCCACCGTCGAGCTCTAGGTTCATCTTCTCTTGCTTTCCCACCGACACGCTCCGACTGTGGCGTGCAAGGAGCCCGTTGATATTTACTTAGCGTTGTCACTAGAAGTAGATCTTAGAACCTATCTCAAAGAACACGACCAAGAATATGTGAGGGTATATCTTATTGCTATTGGGGATTCCGCAAGCGCCGTTAAAATACCATTGTAGCACTTCACCCGGAGTATTCCAAGGTATCGTTATTTATATTTAGCCCAAGGGAAACAATAGCTAGGAAATTAATAAAGGAATGATCCGTTTGTCTACTATAACTTTAATTCAATTAGCGTGAGGGGAATAATGGAAATTTATAGGAAGGGATGATGATGTCACAAGACAAAAGCAGCTCTAATTGATAAGTGAGGTAAATCTTTGTGGGGAGGTAGGAAAAAGTATAGATTCTTGTATAACTTTTTACTCTACTTTTATGAATCTAGTCTAATCAAATGTGGTGTTCACACAAGTTTGGGGTTCACACGATCAGCATGCTAGGCAAGAGGTAAGCAATGGTGAAAAGAAACACCACCGACCCTCGCTACTATGTTACCAAGCCTTATCTTTTGAGAACTTGCCTATAAACACGTGGTGGCTTACACAAAGACCGTAAGGGTCAAGCCACTTTCTTCAAGCTACCACAATCCATCCGTGCAAAGAAGCGATAACCACAAGATTGAGTCTAAGCACCACGCTTATACTTCCTCTTACTACTCTAGTTGTGTGCACGAAGATCAATCTAAAGCACCTCTTGCGAGACAATGATCACACACAAAGTAGGGTCCAATATGAACCAAGACTCGAACCGCAACTTAAATGCACCACTATGGAAGACTATATCATAACAACTATAGACTAGAGAACTAGACTAAAGTCGCACTAAGTTAATAAACTAAAGTAAAGGAGAGCAAGGTTTATATATGCATAAATGAATAAAGTCTTACAAGAGAAAAGATACAAGACTGCACCGAAACTCTAGAAGACTAGCTCCGAATCCCGAGAAAGCAAAATCACTACTCAACTTTTCTCTCCCACACTAGAAATACCTACACTACTAATACAAGTGGAACTAAACTACTTGAAGCTTGCAACCATCATGAATGGAGAGGGAGTGTGGCCCTCTATTTATAGTGGAGGTTGAGTAGGGGCTACTCCACCGCCATGTCATCGATCCGCGTGATCCCACCTCGTAGCCCTTGGATAAACCGCCTTAGAATCAATGGATGGATAAAATAATCACGTGGACAATGTGGTAGGCGTGGGGGACGCTCGGTGGCAAATGGGCCATGGTCGGCCGACCATGGTCCATGACGTGTGGGCCATCCTCGTGTGCGGAGATGCCGGGCCCCACCGTCAATTTGTGTGTCTTGAGTGCGTAACTTGTCGTGTCATCCGCTTTTGTACCCACACGATCCGTGGACGCCTTAGCCGACCAATCGTGCCTTCTCTTGGTTTCCCATGGATTGGTGATGTGGCATGTCACGTGGGAAGGGTTTGGGCCAATGGTCAATGGTCGGCCGATGCTTGCCCATTGGGCCTTGACCTTCCCCACTCTTCTAGAAGTCGCCCCCACATGTCGATGTCTTGTGACGAATGTTGATGGTCGACCGATGCTGGTCTTGTGGCCAAATGTCTTCAAATTTTGTGTAGAGTCATCCTAGAACATGGAGATCATGATGGTGATGGTATTTTGCCCAATTTCCATACTTGGGTCACCGACCGATGGCGACTCTACGTGTTGTTCTCGCCGTATCCGAATTCACATCCGTTAAAAATAATGACATCTACATGTGGAACTAGGTTATTGGATAAAATATGTTCATGAAATGTTGTTCTTCCTTTTCGAAACAGGGGATATTGACGGTGTTTTATGGTGTAAATTAAGGGTGTTTTCACCATCAACGAGCCGCCAGGGGTACAATCGCCGCAAGGCTTCCCTCAAGGCCGGCGGCCTTGTGGTGGGCCGACGGATCTGGCGCCGAGATCCGCCATGAGCTCGGGGAGGCTCAGATTCAAAGAATCGGGCCGTGGAGAGCCAGGCCCAGATCGGGCGCCACCGCGCTCGACGACGCCAGAGAGCGCACGCTTGGGCGCAGTCAAGCAGAGAAGGTGGATGCCGCGCCGCGTGAGGCGTCGCAGCCAGCCAGGAGAGGCACGAGCCTCGCAAGCAAATGGGCCAAGAGAAGATGGCGGAAGAGCTTGAGGCCTTCCGCAAGGCGCTGGAGGGCAAGGAGCTCGAGCGCTCGACACTTGAGTGGAGGGCGGAGTCGCTCCAGAAGGACAAAGAGGAGTTCGCCGAGCGATCGCGCTCAAAGGGACTCGAGCTCGAGGGTGAGTACTTCTTGTTTTGTTGTTCCGCTTTTCTCGTGTCGTGGCCGATCATCGCTGCCGACGGACCCCGCCGATGACCGCGAGGCCGCCGAGATGTGGTGTTTCGCTGCTCATCGGATGCGGAACGGAGAGGCTTGATGCCGAGAACCGTGTCTCGCGCGCAATGAGCAGAGCTCTATGATGAGTTGTGGAGTAAGCGGTAGATGTCCCCGACTCCGCCTTGTGCCTTTGTAGTTCTCGTGACCGATTTGCCCTTTTCATTTCGCAGGGGAGAAGGAGAAGTCCCCTCGAGGATCGACGCTGGAGCCCGACGACAAGGGCTCCGCGCCGCCCGCCGGCTACCTTGAAGCACACCACGCAGCCAAGGCCGCAGACAAGGAGGCGGACTCGAAGAAAAGGATCGGGCGACCTCGCGGACGCCGCTAAAGAGCTCGGTAGCCTCCAAGACGCTACCGCCAAGGCCGCTGGAGGAGGCCGAGCTCGCAAGCGCGCGCACGAGGGACTCAGATCGAGGTCGAGGCCGCCTCGCGACGCCCTCGGTGGAAGACGCGCGACCCGGCCCCGGGTGTCGGCTATCCCGCCGCAAGGTGACGGAGGACGCGAGCCGCTGGGGTTCATGGGCGGTACCGGCCGCCTTCGCCAAACCCCGTGCTCGAGGTCAACATCGTGAAGACGGTGGTGGCCGGGGACGACGACAAAGACGTGGAGCGGAAGGGCCGCCGCCGAGGCCGCGACCGCGGAGTCGTCCGCTGAGCTCTTCAAGCTCGCTACCGAGGAGCTTGAAGTCTTCGAGCCCCCGCCGGGCCGAGGCGAGGGCGGCCGAAGAGCCTACGAGGAGGAGGAGGCCGCCGGTACGCCCCAGCCCCGGAGTCGATGGTGCAAGACCCACCGCGTAGGAGTAGGAGTTCGAGGCCATTTGTAAAAACTAATGAAAGCTCGTGGCTTTAATGGAAATCGTGTTTCTTCTCTTATCACACTTCGTCTCTTACTTTGACTTTTGTGAACTCATAATTCGAGTCGAGTGGCGGCCATTCCTCACCGACCGGGGCGCGAGGTCGCAGGCCGCCGCGCCACACTCCTCGGGCGGTGAGCTCATGACTTAGTCGCTGGAGCGTCGCTTGATTTGAGAAATAGAGACGCGATTTTGAGCTTGAGCTCGTCGCTGAGCTCTGAGCTCGTGAACTTTGTGAGAAAAACGGCGTGTTAAAATCGTGGGGTGTGCACCCCGCTCCTTGCAGCCCCCGAGCAAGGGCGGGTCTTTTGCCGCGGCAAAGGTCGGCCGTTGCTCAAGTGAGCTAAGGAAAGAATTCAAATGCTTGCACATATTTTTGCATCGAATTTGTGCTTTTATTGAGCTCTTGCGGCTACAACATTTTGAAATACACTTAGGGGTAAAAGCGACGTAGCCGTTCGATGTTCCATGCGTTGGTGAGGACTCGGCCTTGATGATCTTTGAGCTTGTAGGTGCCGGGCCTCAGCACTTGGTCGATGATGAAGGGGCCTTCCCATGGTGCTGAGAGCTTGTGCCGGTCCTTCGAGCTCTGAACTCGTCGCAGGACGTAGTCGCCGACGCTGAACGCTCGGCCCTTGATGTGGCGGTCGTGGTAGCACCTCATGGACCGCAGCAGTACTTGGCGGAGTGGATGAGCGCGATGTCACGAGCCACGAAAGCCGGGTCGGGCCGCGTCCCCTCGAGCCGTTTTGGTTGGTGTCTTCGCCGTAGGCTCGAACTCGGGTGAGCCGTACTCGAGGTCGGTGGGGAGGACGGCTTTGGACCCAAGACGAGGAAGAACGGGTCTGCCCGGGTGGCTCGCCGCATAGTGCGAAGACTCCACACGATCGAGGGAGCTCGGCGAGCCATCGGGCGGGCGTATTTTTCGAGCCTTTGAAGATACGTGACTTCATGCCCCGCAAATCATCCCGTTAGCTCGCTCTACCCGCCGTTGGTCCCGGGATGGCCGACCGAGGCCATGTCGACGCTGCTGCCATGGTCGCCGCACCGTCCGATGAAGACTTCTCCCACAAAGTTGGTGCCATTGTCGGTGATGATGGAGTTCGGGACCCCGAACCGATGGATGATGCCAGTGAAGAACTTGACGGTCTCCTCAGTTCGACATCGGGCGATGGGCATGACCTCGATCCATTTGGAGAATTTGTCGATGGCGACGAGGACTTGCGTGTAGCCCCCGGCCGCCCTCCCGGAACGGTCCTACCATGTCGAGGCCCCGCACCGCGAACGCCGTGAGCGTGATCGCCCTGAGGGATCGAGCCGGAGGTGCATCCGCTGGCGGCTAATTGGCAGCCCTCACATCGCCGCATTTACTCGGGTTGGCACCCGCCACGGCAGCTTGGCCAATGAAGCCCTGCCGAACGCTCCCGACGAGCTCGGGCACCGCGTGGTGGCCGCACCCCGTCATGGATCTCCTTGACGAGCTCTTCCCCTTTGTTCGAACATGATGCGTCGGAGGACGCCGGACGCCCCCGATGGTAGAGCTCTTCGCCAATGAGGACGACGACTTGGCTCTTCGCCAAACGCCGACTCTTCTTGTCCCGGGAGGGAGCTTGCCCCTCTCTCGCCCACCGCAAAGAACGGTAAATCCGCCGGCCCGCTTTGAACGGCCGAGCCTCGACCCAGCCCCCGAGCTAGCCCCCGAGCCCAGCTCTAGAGCCCACTTAGCGTGTGCCTGCCTTCGGGCGAGCTCGAAGCCCGGCCGTCGCCGGTCTCCATAGGCCCGCCCGACGCCGGGCGGTTGAGCTTGCGCCCGCTGGCGCGAGTTCTCCTTTGAGCCAGACGAAGGGTTGTGTTGCTCGTGCATGAAGACGCCTTGAGGGACCGGGCAGACGATCCGATGCGAAGCTTGGCGAGGACGCCGGGCGCCGTTGTTGAAGTTGCGGTGGACGTGGTTCACCTCCAGCCCGCGGAAGTGTTCTTCGAGCTCGCGGACCTTCTCGTGGTATGCAACCATCTTTGGGTTGACGCAATCGACTTCCTTCATGACTTGGTTCTTCACGAGCTCGAGTCTCCCCGACCTTGAGGTGCCTGATGCCGAGCTCGCGCGCGATGCGCAGCCATTCACCAAAGCCCGCACCGGCGACGCTTGTTGGATGCGTGGAAGCGAGGCGAATCGAGTACTTCATGCGCACCTTGTTCTAAGTGAGATGAAGACTAGCCCGACTACCGCGCGTATTTCTTCACGGAGCCATTGAAATACAACGCCCGATTACTGATGTCGTCCGCCCGGGCGGTTGTTCGACCGTCCACTGCGGCGATGAAGTCGGCCGTGGCTTGTGACTTGATGGAGTCTCTTGGGGCGTAGGTGATGTCGGCGCCCATGAGCTCCGACACCCCACTTGGTTATTCGACCAACCTCGTGGCTGCGGACAATCTCCAAGAGGATACTTGGAGACGACCGGCGACAGGTGGGAGTCGTGGTAGTGCCCCGAGCTACGCCGGGTGATCGCCAGTGCATACACGAGTTTTCGAGCCGCGCATACCGGGTTTTGCGTGTCGGTAAGGACTTCACCGATGAAGTACACCTGGCGCCGACCTTGAGCACGTGACCCTCCTCTTCCTTTCGACGACGAAACGTGCTCACGACTTCGAGGTCGCCGAGATGTTGTTGACGCTTTCTTAACGCACACATAACCGCAAGCGCACGAATTGTCATTGTAGCTTTCACCCTAAGTATTCGGGTGGTATCGTATTTTCCACAGGGAACGGTTGCGCTCTAATCTTTTGGA